>OX637333.1:8087107-8557283 GCA_951799405.1 Agapetus fuscipes
ACACATTCTACATGTGTGCATACAAATAAACAAAACCTCACATGAACATAAACCTTGCAGCTCCTGCCGCCTTTCCCTGAAACCGGAGTGGCATTGGCAAAAGCGAACTAATTTTTACAGCACGGGGGGTCAGCCTCATACCAACCTATCAGACAAACAAAAGCTTTCATGAATCCCTTTTCTTGTTGAATGTTGATTGAAAATTAAATTCTGTTGCCATTCTATTCGTATCAGATGAAATAAACTCCCAATTTATTTTCTTAGTTTTATTTTATTCTTATTTTATTCTTATTTTATTTTTATTTTTTTCTTAGTTTTTATTTTATTCATATTCCTTGACTTATAGGTTGGTATGAGGCTGACCACCCATACTGTAAAAAATGGTTCACTTTGCCAATGTTACCCCTGTTTCAGGGAAGGTCGGCAAAAGTTGTGGGGCTTATGTTCATTTGAGGTTTGGATTTTATTTGTAAGTACACATTCAGCATTTGTAAGCGCGAACTACACTTGTTGGTTTGTGGGCTTACATCTGAGAGCTTTAAATGAATATATCCTTGCAACTTAGATTATAGATTATTATTATAGTCTATTAGTTACATCTATGTATATTGAATTAAAAAAAAAAAACTAGGTCTATATCATATACTCATCTACTCATTTTTCTTGGACTTGGACTATGAGTCAGTAAAATTGGTTCACTTTTACCTATGCCACTCCTATTTCAGCGAGAGTCGGCAATAGTTGCAGGGTTCATGTTCATTCGATGTCTGCGCTCAAATCGCAAACCTCTTAAGACCCCATAGAGCGAATACGTCCAAAACGGTGTTCTGGGTTTTAAATGTCCATTACGTTTACTTTTTTTTTTAAATCTGTTACTGTCAGAATAAAATAAAGAAATGTATACTTTACAGATTGACCGTTTCCAAAAATGATAAAAGTTAATTGAATTCTGTCAAAATGTACACAAACTTATGAAATATTACGAAATAATGCTATCTGGGTTCAATGAATAACTTGAATTTTATGAATGAAAGTATACAAAAAATATATATGAATAGTAAGTTTGTTAATCAAACTCAAAGTTGACCGCATTTTTTTTTCGTGATAATGCATGTTAATTTAACAAAATACAATAAAAAAACAGCTCCGAAAATGCCATACAATTTTGCTAGGCGAAAAGCTACAGAATAAAAGCGGCTGTTTATTTCGTTTTAACGACATTCGAGCTTGAGATGCAGAGCTGAGAGCACGTCCCATTGTCTAAGAAATTTTCGGCGCGCGAGCTTACCCATACAACATCCGATTTTGACGTGTGTGTGTGAATCCATTGGCTCACGCACCAGGGTCGCAATCTTTAACTTAATGGGTTTTTTTCTTGATTTAAAAAAAATATATCGATAGTTTTGAAGTTGAACCATTCTTCTTTATAAATAGTTTTGTGAATTAAAATTGTCTTCACCAACCAAATTTGTCTGGATAGACAACGCGGCAAGAAGCTTCACTATATGTGTAGCTTAGTTAAGTTGAGTTGATCATATATTTGTGTTCTTTAACTTGTAGGTTGGCATGTGGCTGACCACCCATGCTGTAAAAAATGTTTTTACTTGCCAATGTCACCGCTATTTCAGAGAAAGTAAAAAAAAATGTATGTAGGTACACATGCAACATGTGTAAGCGTGAATTTAGATGTGCCTGCATATTATAGGCGTGCATTAAATATGAATAAGCCTTGAATGTCAATACATCTTTGTAACAGAGATCGAATAAGCTATATTGAAAACGACCAAAGTCCGTCGATATTGAAAATGAGGCAACTCTGCAGAGGCTCTGGCCACCCCTAGCGGAATGGTGACAGAGTTACAGTTACAGTCTGTAATAATCTATAATCGAAGTTGCAAAGCTAAATTAACAATCAAAACTCGTATCAAATGCATGCCCACAAACACGTGTTAGTTCGCGCTTACAAATGCTGAATGTGAACTTACAAATAAAAACCAAACTAGAAAATGAACAAATAAATAAAGTGGAAATATATCTACAGAGGTACTGGCCACCCCTAGCGGAATAACGACTGGATACAAGTCGTCATCCGAAAAATATTGAGAACTCATGCTGTAGTCATTTAGGGCGTTGCTTAAATTACAATTTGAAAACATTAAATAATTGGTAGATTTCTAATAATGTAGATTGTAGAATATGAAACTCTTTTTTTAAATTAGTTTTCGGTGAACGAGGAGTAACCCTGTGCAATAGAAATTTGTGAAAGGGACATCGCCATCCCAGATCTGTACACATATAGTATAATTTGAGGCAATGTAACATTATTAGTCAAAATAAATAACACCAAAAATCATTTTTGCGTGCAAAACTTTTAGTTACCATATCACGTCAAAGTAGAAAGGGACAAAAATATTTCTGTCTCACGGCTCGCATCTACCAGACAGAGGGAAAAGTATTGAACACAAGATGTTGTGACACACAATGCAAAAACTAATCATTTTTTGCCTTGTGTGTCACGACAGTATGTGCTCAAATCTTTAATCCTTAATTTATACTTTCATTGTACTGTTTATGTGAGACATGCCTTTTATTTGGATTTCGAGAATGGAGAGCAAACCATAACACTAGGTATATATAGCGCTTAAAACTCACCGGCGTTTGAGGACGGTAGCCTCTTAACCCATATGAGCCGTATATATCATAACCTTATCATACATGTTTTTGTCCTAGCGGTTTGGTTTCACACACTATTTTTGATATGTAATGATGATTAGAACGCGGCATGCTATGACGTATGCATTTCAGTTCACTTGTAGTGCTGCGAGCTGTGCCACTCCGCAGTCTACTTGCTATCGCATTTCTTCCACAGCTGACTTCGGAAACAATAACGGAACCAACTCTGTTATCTGAAATTCTATTACTGTTTGATTTGGGGTTTAACGGACCTTTTCCGAGCTATTCGTAGACTAAGCTCTTCTTTGTGTATTCGAGTTCAACTCAGTACTTTAAAAATACATATTCTAGCTTCCGGACGTTTTGTCCATGTCTGTGATGGGCTTCGTTAGCGTTATGGTGTAATGTGGTTTTGATGAAACTGTTATGGGCAACTCTCCAGTGTCCAGTGAAAGCCTCAACTTCTAACAACATATTAATTTGCCTTTTCTTAGTAACCCGGCTATGTGACGTCACATTTGGAATACCTGATGATTTGTTACTTAGTTAAAGCTCTTTAAATCCCTCCAATTTCCAACCCTCTGTCATTGTCATCAAGCGTTCTACCAACTGAGCTATCGACTGGACCAGACCGGACGCTCTAAAAATAATATACATATTTGGTTGGACAGGAATCCTTTTGTGTCCAATTTTCTCTGGCTTCAAATACCATATGCACACTTCGTCATTGCTTTATCTTTTGGCGGCACTTACTATATAATACAAACATCACAATGACGTTTCTGATAAGTGGTCCCTGATAACCTCTTCTCTATCAACACAAATATTATGTTTCAAGTTTTCTTATAAAAACACGAAATAACTAAAAAAAATACCGTCTTACAGATGCCTTTGTTTATCCATTAGATTTTACATTTTGGGCTTTTAGTCCTTGAAGTGCTTTTCATCATTCTACATAGTATTTATTTTGGGGAAAGGGAAGACTGGGGATATAATGGATTGATCAAGTAAGTGCGGTTGCGAATGACTTGAATCTGCAAAGTGAGAGAAGGAGAAAAGCAAGCTTGAAATGAGTGATGGATGTCGAGGAGAGGAAATAAGTGGGCAGGACAGAAAAAAGCGGAGACACGTCATCTTCATTTTTTAGATCAGTGGAGCCAGGGACACGCGCAGCATTTCAGCCTTGAGTGGACAACTATATGGATTGCTTTCGGATTTTTATAGGAGCAGATATTGATTTATCGTAAAAAAAATGCTAGTACGTACCTAATTGTATTTAAATGACTTCTGAAATTAAAACTCATATTTTCAGATAAGTTAAAATCAAAAACATTTTTTTCAGGAATAAGTATTGCAGCAACTATTTGCCTTAATTGAGGTATCGCCTTGAAAGAATATTAAGGTATTGTAGAAAAAACATTTTTTATTGTAAGTAGATAATCTTGGGTTTGGAGAAAAAATATGAGCCCTTTTCTGGATTTTTTCCCCATGTAATTACGTATGATTTTTCATTAAAAACAGGAAAATGTAAAATATTTTTCGTCTGACGTATAATACTCGTGTACATACATTTAGTATGAACTTTCAAATATTAATAATATAGCCTTGTAGTTGCAGCTCAGAATTAAGATCTTTCACAAATGAATGCCTGCATCACAACAAAAATATTCTTGTACGTATGTATCCAGGTACCTTTCCGCTAGGGATGGCTAGCACCTCCACAGAACTGTCTCCACTTTGTTCTGTCGTTTATTTTGGGAATTCAAAATATACAATGGAGTCACCCCATTTGGTTGATAATTATTTTTGGCTGCTAAGTTAGTCATCTAGACTGTGATGTCACCGCGGCCAGGGAAATGTGTAATGTTTTGACTCCTTTATTGTTAGAGAAGATTAGAGATAGCATTGCAGAAGTAAGTTTTGGGCGTGGGCGATTTGGTTTCGTCACAGAACTCGGCAATGGTGGTTCCCCCGCGGGCATGAGTTATCGTGCATCGCAGAGGGCGTATTTGTTACAATACTATTTCCATGATTGTACATTAGAAAGTCCAGTTTACCGGTACTTAGTGTAGCATTGCGACCTGAGTTAGGAAGCCTTCCAAGTCGGGTGCTGCTATTCATGAACGATGCTATGATAGCCTGCAATGCTGTGCGTCAAGTTTTTAAGCGGCTGATAGGTGCTTGCGATTAAAACAGTGCCTCTTAGCCGTTTTATGGACCGGTGGTATTGCAAATCAAGGACTTTATTGCTAACAAAGAAACCAAGTTCTTTTGTTATGTCACCCCAGGTTCAGAGGAGGTCGGCATGAGATGCAGCGCGTAAGTTCATTTACATTGTCACCATCACCACCAAGGGTGTCGGATTTTTTTTCCTGTTTTGGCGTTAATTTTAAACCCAAAATCGGCAAGGTTTACTGAGGCCTCACATTAATTGTGAACCAGCTAAATCTAAAGCTGGGAAGCTCTCGCTTCAAGATAAGTGGTTGGCGCAAGGCCGGCCTCCTTGCGCCTGTGAAAATTAATAGACATGTGACCCTTCGAGGGACAGCGCGGTAAGATGTCGCAATATATGGGCAACTTAGTTGCTTTTTTTTATAAATGGAAATCACGCATAGCTTTGCGTTTAGAGTTGTCATAGCATTCTTTGTTTGTGAGTATGTGTGTTGGTGTCATGCAAATATTTGCCACTCATGGTCTGCCCTACGAAGGGGACTTATTCTTACGCTGACTGCCATTCTTTGGTTGCCCAAGTTGCACTACTAACCGTATATTTCGTTTACTGAACACAGCTAAATTTTGGGCTAAAAAAGCAATGATAGAACGCACATGATTGATCTGCAATGTTGGCGGCTAAGACTGTAAATTTTAATTATGAAAGTGTATTTTATAGATTCATTTCGTCGATTGTTTATTTTGATATTGTATCTTATTTCTATGAGGTTGACCCATACTGTAAAAATTGGTTCACTATTGTCAATGTATGTATATTCTGTTTCAGGGAAAGTTTACAAGAGTTGCAGGGCATATTATGTTCATTTGAAGTGTGGGTTTTATTTTTTTAGTAAACGCGAACTTACATCATAAATATTAATATATTAATATATATATAGATTAAAGATCTATAATTATTATCACCCATGTTTTATAAGTTGGCAAACATCCTTTAAACACGGATCATCTGACACTCGTTTTATAAAGTTCACCTTATCTAGCATCCATTTTAATCGCAGGTTATTCAGCATCCATAAATCCTTTTCACTGATGTCATCCTACGTCCATTTCGCACTGGCCATGTTTCAATCTCATTGATTGCGGCCTGCGCTAAAGCCTCGCACCTAATGCAGCAGGCAGGAGATTTCGCAATTTCTGTTTGCCAGGAATAGTTACAATATCGACGGTTAAAATGCAGTAGGGCATAATCGACATAAACTAAATTCTTCAGAAGAGCAGTTTAAAATTTGAGATTGAAGAAAAATGGCATAACTTTTTTATTTTCTATCATATCGTTAAAATCAATACAGCTCTAAAATTAAAAAAATAAAGGCATTTATTGGCATTCCTATTAATGTGGTTTTACGATTTTTTTTATGTCACAAGCGCCTGTAGAACAAAAAAGGCCAAAATCTTGTCGATAACACCAAAACCATACTTCGAAAACGCAGTTGTTTGCTTGGGCATAAACAACACAAAAATCATCGTAGAGCTATGGGAGTAAGCGCATTAGAAAGAGTGGAAAATTTCAAGTAGGATATCATTCATAACTCATTTTTACCAAAATGTCGCTTATGCTTTACTGCCTTTAAAACGTGTCGATATGTGATGCTTTGGCAGCGAAGTTCACTCTAGCTAGCGTCTCGCAGCTGATAGTGAGCGATCCCAGCTAATAGTGTTAGCTGAGATAGCATTGCATAGTATATTTTCTTTTAAAAATGAGAAATTTACCGACCGAAATAACTTAAACGCGTGCGCACAATTCCCGCAAAGAGATGACGTTTAGTAATGCCAACATTGCGGAGAAATTCCTAGCTTCACTCACTTTTGTCTGTTTAAAGTGAAGTCACACTGGGATCATCTTAATTCTCTTTCAAACTTATGATGATATGTGTTGAGGTAGGTTGAAACTGAAATGGCATATACTGGCGTTCAGGTGCTTTCGGGTCCTGTTTATTATAATTCAATGGCTGAGGCCCATTTCCCACACAATGCATTACGCGCGGTTAGTCTGTGGATAACCGGCCGAACCGTGTGAAAGCTTCCTCACATCTCCATACGCTATTAGGCTCCCACTCTGCACCGAATAGAACAAAAAAACTGTACCACGGAAAAATGTACATTGACAGAATGCACACCTACACAATGCCCACCGACAAATTGTCCATTGACAAAATGTCCACGCGATAAAATGTTCACGCGACATAATTTCCACCGACAAAATGTACACCCATTTTAAAAAAATATATGATATACGGTTCACTTTGCCAATGTCACCCCTGTTTCAGGGAATGAGTTGCAGGGCGTATGTTCATTTGAGGTTTGGATTTTATTCGTAAGTACACAATCAGCATTTGTAAGCGCGAACTACACGTGTTTGTTTGTGGGCATACATCTGAGAGCTTTGAATGAATATATCCTTGCAACTTAGATTATAGATTATATTATAGATACAAATATGATTATGATTTTGAACATTTTTCGGTGAACATTGTGTCGGTGGTCATTTTGTCAATAGACATTTTGTCGTGACACAAAGAAAACATAGACAAACCGGCCAGAGTGTGTAGTATGGGCCTAAAGCTCTGCTCATTACGCTGCAGGCGGGAGATTCAGTCATTTCTGTTCGCAGGGAATACTTCACGATGCGATGGTGGCAAATGAGATATTCCGAGTCGTAACAAAAGGAGAAACGAAAGAAGTTTGCTAGGACCGAAAGAAATGGCGGTTAATTTTCAATATTGGCGGCTAGGGCATTTAATTTTAATTTGATTGAAATTTATTATTTTTGTGTAAGCCAAGGCTAGGTACTCTCCGAAAATTTTGTGTTCCTTCACTAATAGGTTGGTATGAGGCTGACACACATACTTGAAAAACTTGGTTCGCTTTTTCCGATGCCACCCCGGTTTCAGGGATAGGTGACAGGAGTTGCAACGTTTATGTTCATGTGAGGTTTGGTTTAGTTCGTTAGTACACATGCAGCATTTGTTAGCGCGAACTCACATGTGCCGGCCAATATATCTTTGCAACTTAGATTATTGATTATAAATGATGCTTCAGTAGGCGCAGTTCACTCTAGCCAGCGTACCTATCTCAGCTGATGGTGTGCGGTCCCAGCCATTTCTCACGATGTGTGTGTGTGTGTGTGTGTGTTCAACTAGGGGAGTCTATGGAAGTATACTCTTTGCAATCTCGCCGATAGTAGAGTACATAGACTACGCTTTGGGTACTAAGTTTCTCACACGGATTCTTTTGTCGGGTGTGCCCCTGGTTTCGGTCGCGAAATGTATGGGTAGCCGGACAAACCGTGTGAGAGCTATATAGCATACACTACGAAACTTCCGATTCGGCACCGGACTGTGCCGTGTGAAGAGGGCTTAAGGGTTTGTTGTTTCAGCGATAATCTATGGCTTTATGATGAACACAAAAACAGGTAATCCACGTTGATCGCGGGAGATGCCTTCTTATATCAGGCTTACGGCAACTTCGTCTTGCTTGAGAATTGGCGCTTTCTACAGCGACGGCTAAGGTCGCAGAGAGCTCTTTTGAGTCGTGATATTAACATTTATAAAATAAGTATAAAGGTTTGCGTATAAATTACCATTCTGCTCCTGAAGATGCCTCATTACTCATTAGTCATTAGGCGAAAATGTTCAAGCACAAAGAAATAAATAAATAAGTGAATTAAAACTATGTTTTATACATTTGAATTTTTAAATAATTATAAACGTTTGCATTTGTTAGTAGTCCAGCCAGAGGCGGCTCCTCAATAAAAATGTTAGCAGTTCAAAATTTCTGCAATTTCAATTTTTCTTTAATTTTCCATTTTGCTTGGAATGCAATTGCAAAAAATACACACATATAATATAATGGTTTATTTAGGTACAAGAGTACTCACCTGCACCCGTTTTGTTGCATAAGAAATAAATGAGCAAATACCTACTTGCAGTGATTTGAAATGTAAATCCATACTTCGCTTCTTCATTTGAGCGAAAGCCTCAATGCCAACTCAAATGCAGCACAAAATTGAACACAAACAATTATTCTATAATCTGTTCTGACGCACTTTGTCATTAAACATTTTAATTGATTCTCTATAACCAACATCACAAGCAATTGTCGAATATCTGTTTGACCTAATTAATTTAAATGCATTACACGCTCAATGCACATAAGTTTGCAAAAGTGCATGCTTTTTTAACTTTGTTAGTAAGGTGAGCGAGATCTACATATGACAACACCTTTTCACTCCAAGATTTTTCACCACAAATAATAAGACACGGGAAGCAGAAAAAAGTATAATTAATCATTCACAACCACACAGACAAGATGCTTTCAAATAATATTCTTTTTAAATACCCAATTCACTTTTTTACACTTAGCTTTACATTGTTGAATAATTTTGAATTATGATCTAGGAAGATAACAACTTTTTATAAAATAAAATGATCGAAAAAACTACGATTTTTCTTGATAAAGTCAAATTCATCGTCAGAAAATTAATTAAAAACAAAATTGTAATAAATTCACGATAACTTTGAAAATATTCACGCTAAATACAGACAGAACCGGCAACAGTACGTTTACATGTCAACTAACAACGGAATGGAAGTGAGTCACCGAGATTTCAATATTATTTTCAATCAACAAACATTGTTTTCTTAAAAATGCTTCAGGACTAAATTGTGAGGATTCATTGTGTCCAAGGCAAGTCGAATATTTTATAATATTTCGGCGCTGCACCAAACCACCGTTTTGCGTCTTTGTCTAGCTTGATGAAATGGTAATGTTTTATCTGCTTTCTCGCTCTATGGCACGGATTTGGAGCAACCACATAATATGTATGAAATTTTTTAAAATCCTCAGTTCACTTTGGATTTTGAACGATGAGTAGGCATAGGTACCTAAACTATAATATTATGTTATGTACGGCGCCTTTGTGCTTCGCGAGCGCTCCATAAAATTAAGTCGGTACTTATTTATTATTGATTTTTACTTCAGCGATCTTTCAAAACAACTTCCACACAACATATATTTTTTAAAAGGATATACATTTTTTTGCTATTTTTTTTTTTATAAAATCTAGGCAGTGCATTGAACGGCTGCACGTTATTGGCGAACCGCCTCTGAGTCCAGCCATATTCCATCATATCTATCTATAATCGAAGTTGCAAAGGTACGAGTATATTGACATTTAAGCCTCATATTTAAAGCAGTCTCATGTAAGTTTGCGCTTACACATGCTGCATGTTTACATACAAGATAAACCAAATCTCACATGAACATAAGCTTTTCACTCCTGCCGCCTTTCCCTTAAACGGGGTGGCATCGGAAAAAGTGAACCAGGTTTTAACAGCATGGGGGTTCACCCTCATACCAATTTATTAGTCAAGGAATGTTTTTTTCAATACACCCATGTCTTTAATGGCGTGCTATTTCTCGATGAACATTTGACAGCGAGATCGGCTGTACACGCGCTGACATGTTGTATCGCTTTCTATGTATGTACCTAAATGATCGAAATATGTCAACATTACTCACCTCGTTGAATTGAATGTTACCAGTACCCTGAGTACGAGTTGCAAAACTTGAGAAAAGTAAAGTTTACGGAAAATATTAAAGAGTGATTTCTCCCAAAGTTTCTTACACTTTGTGGTCTTAGCAAAAGAGTTACAGTGATGAATAAAATCAAGTTCAAACAAACAAAAACAGCAGATTTTGGGGAAATCACTCTTTAATAATTGCCGTAAACTTTACATTACTCAAGTTTTGCAACTCGTACTAAGGGTACTGGTTGTGCTATTATGGCAGTAATATGCCATCTTGCCATGCTGTATCTTCATGTTAATAAAGCATTGTAGTATCGTCCCCTTCGGCAGAGGACTGGTGTATCATGGGGGGAGGATTGCAAGTCCCGCTTGCAATTCTACCAAAACCTGGATGCATAGTAGATATGAGTCATACAGGAGCAAACACGGCTATCTGGGATTGTTTTAGAAAACGAGATAAACACATGGAAATGGTGAGGAAATCGTTGCCCGTGTTTTCATGTATTTTTCTAACTTTATGAAAACATCCTAGATTGACGCCTTTTGTTGTATGTACGTTTAATATACGAATTATCTATATACCTACTATGAGTCCTTCGTCGTATTGAAAATAAGTGAAATTATTAATGTCATTTTGGTATGAGGCTGACCATCCACAGTTGAAAAATTAGATTACCTTTTGCCTACGCCATCTGTGTCAGGGAAAGGCAGCATGTGTTGAAGGGTGTAGTTTTCGTTTCGGTGTTAAACCCAAGTTAATATAACGGAAAGGTTTACTCAGCCTTCACAATAAATGACTAATAAGTAGGGACTGGAAAGTAGTGGTGTTATTTTTTAGGAAATTCGCGTTATTTTTTTGTGAAATTCGCGTTATTTTTTATCAAAAACAGGGAAATTCGCGTTATTTTTCATGATAAACGGGGAGATTTGGTGTAATTTTTAGGGTTGATAAGATCAAAATAAAGGTTTATATAATTGCAAAACAAAATATATTACTATATTTACAATTTATTATGTAAACAACAATATGCACCTTCAAAAACAATGAATAAACAACATCTGAATCAATACGAGTATCTGCAACCGAAGATGGTGGAAGTACCCACCGAAAACGTTTTTGCAATAAAAAATACTCAAGTGGTACAAAACAATGTTTTTTAATTTTAGTTTCTTAATTTTTTTTTAATTTTTTTTTAAATAATCCTTTTTTACAAAAAAAACCATTGATTGAAAAAAGTATTAATATTTCAATGACACTCCGAATACCCTGCAAATATCCTTTTAAAATATTGAATTTTTGTGCATTTAGTCTCTAGATGAGGGTTATCTCATTTTTCAAGGGATGTTCAAGTTGTGCTCAGGGCTAATCCAGCAACAGCTGCACTCCTTGAAGTATTTTCCTTCATTGATGTCACGATTCAAGTCTGCTTGGATGATCCAGCACAGTTCTGCTTATCATTATTTTTTTTAATAAAATAGATTAGTGAATAGGAATGCAATTCACCAACCTACTCTGCCTGGCCAGATACAGGTATAAATATCATTAATTAATAATTAATTATTGTTTATTTTAATGAATTATTCATTTTTAATTACCCAATTACATCTGTTGAACCAGGGTCAAATTTATGGTCAAATGACCCAGGTGGGGATCGAAGCCCGCGTCCAGCGTTCTAGCGTGTTTAAACGTTGAAAGAGACCAATTTTCCTGTGCTTTGCACCTTGCAAAGGGTTTTCGCAGGATTTTTTTCTTTCCCACAAAATCGTTGCGTTGCAAAAGCGAAACATGACAACTTTTTCGCACAATTTCTACCAAAAGTACGAAAATTCGCGATATTTGCGTAAAACCTGAAATTTCGCGTTATTCGCGTTAAAACATCAAAATTCGCGAATAAATTCGTTTTATCGCGATCGCGAAATTTTCCAGTCCCTACTAATAAGAAACAGCCCCCCCCCGGGTGCTTGAAACCCTCACTTCAAGCGAAGAGGTTGGCGTTAAGCCGTCTCCCTTACTTGTAAAACGAAAAAGCTTTCTCGCGAAATTTAGGAAGCAACAACGAAGTGGGTCCGGCTAACGCTTTCGGTCCTCAGACCACCATCAGGGATAGTTGAAAGAACAATTAGAGGAGTCATAAAGCGATCATTGTGTATTTGTCATGGTGAGGTAGTATATATTATGTTAAATTTTATAAAATATCAATAAACGAAACAAGTTAATAAGGTCCGCACGTGTATTGACATAGAAAAAATTGCGTCGTCACTCGGCCGGGCTGCTAGGAAAAAGGCATTTAACAAATATTTTGTTATTATACCCATACAATTTTCACTTTGGCGGAAATAGGTTTCACTTTGCCAATGTCACCCCTGTCTCAGGGAAGGACGGCAAGAGTTGCAGGGTGTATGTCCATTTGAGATTTGATTTTTATGTTGTAGGTTCACATGAGGCATGTGCAAGCGCGAACTTGTACGTGTCTGGTTGTGAGAATGCATGTAATGTGAATCTTCAATGTAACATATCCTTGCAACTTAGATTAGATTAGATTAGATACAAGACTGATCTGTTTGCACACCGAGAAAAAAGTTCTAAATTAAAAAAAAATCCGGGCTCAATGACGCACTAAAGCAAAATTAGTAAAAGAATTGAAAGCCATGTATTCGGAACATTTTTTAATTTGGAACTTTTTTCATGGCGAGCGAACGTCAGTATTGTATGGGACTGCCGTCATTAGCATCCAATAAAAAAAATGTATTCCTTTTCCCTAACAACCTGGCTGGGTGATGACACAATATTGTCTATGCCAATTCTCGTGCGGACCTTATTCTTACAGTTTTTATACTTTGGAAGCTTAGAAACTCTTGTTTTCTACCATGCAAATATTTTGTTATACATTTTGAAGTCGCTGTGCCGTCCTTGCGTGGTTCGGACCCACCAGTTTTATGTTATTAGCTGCAGCTGCTCTTTGCTCTCTTTCCCTTCTCTCTCTCGCCCATACACCAGCCCGCATGTTAGAGGAATGCAGCTGCTGACAAAGGGTTCAGCGTTCGACTCCTTGTGCGTTAAAAATAATTTTAAATTTACCCATAGGATCCCGGCTAGTGTGGTGGTCATTGACACCTTATATAGAGGAGAAGAAACTGCATTGATACATACTTGGGGCACAGCTGTCCCCAGTCCTGTCAAAAACTACAATTTAAGAATCATGTTCTTACATATTCTAATCTAATCTAAGCTGCAAAGATATATATAATTTAAGATTTATATTAAATGCATTCCCACAAGCAGACACGCATAATTTCGCGCTCACACATGCCACATGTGGACCTACAGTATAAAAAACGCAATCTCAAATGAACATAAGCCCTGCAACTCTTGACGACCTTCCCTGAAACGGGGGTGACATTGGCAAAGTGAACCATTTTTTACAGTATGAGTGGTCAGCCGCATACCAACCTTGCTGTAAAAATGGTTCACTTTGCCAATGTCACGCCTGTCTCAGGGAAGGACGGCAAGAGTTGCAGGGTGTATGTCCATTTGAGATTTGGTTTTTATGTTGTAGGTTCACATGAGGCATGTGCAAGCGCGAACTTGTATGTGTCTGGTTGTGAGAATGCATGTAATGTGAATCTTCAATGTAACATATCTTTGCAACTTAGATTAGATTAGATAGGTTGGTATGAGGCTGACCACCCATACTGTAAAAAATTGTTCACTTTGCCAATGTCACCCCTGTTTCAGGGAAGGTCGGCAAGAGTTGCAGGGCTTATGTTCATTTGAGATTGCGTTTTTTATACTGTAAAAAATGGTTCACTTTGCCAATGTCACCCCTGTTTCAGGGAACGTCGGCAAGAGTTGCAGGGCTTATGTTCATTTGAGATTGCGTTTTTTATACTGTAGGTCCACATGCGGCATGTGTGAGCGCGAAATTATGCGTGTCTGCTTGTGGGAATGCATTTAATATGAATCCTAAATGATACGTATCTTTGCAGCTTAGATTTAGATTTTTTTAGAATGGGATGCCATCATATTATAGCCGGGGCAACGTCCTTAGCATTATATGATGATGATGATGATGATGGATGATTTCTTTCCTGTGGCGCCATTTAATGGTCCAGGACCATCTCAAGGGCGCCAAAATATATTTTTTTTTTTTATATATTTTTTCATTGGTTGCTGTAGTGCATTTCTATTAGCCATAATGCTGTTGATGCAGAAGCGCTATTCCGCTAAATTCCTTACGTCCTTTAGGCGACGAGCTGGCGAATCGTGTCCAAAAATAAGGTGTACTGTGTTTTTTTTTTATCTATGGAGTTCTTTCGCAAGCGCTAGCATTTCCGATTTGTATGGATATCCAAAGGGAAAGGAACTTAGCAGAATAGCGCTTCAGGTCGATGAATTATGGATATCGTCTTTGATTAGTTATATCAAAAGACATCAGGTTCCTCCTTCACTATATTATTTCTCAAAGCAAGGTCCATCGCTTTACTTTAAAAATGTAGCTTCAGTTTTACGCAACTGACATAATATGGCAACGTAACTAAGCTGCACATATATCGCAATTTTTACCACGTTGCCTACAAAATTTCGTGAATCGAAAAAAATTATGAAAACTAAATCACTCTCTGAAGAGTGCGGTCGTATATTCCATACAAAATAGACATATACGCGATCTAGGAGCTTATGTAAAAGATGCAAACACATCTTACACTTTAGATATGATTCATCTATTGCGAGATACAGTTCTCTTTATGCGTTACGCCGTTTGTCGCTTGTTCTTGGCCTACGCAATGTAATTAGACCGGGGGGAGGGGGTGGTCGGGCGCCAGGCAGGGCTTGAGGGGGAGGTGTGGGGGGGGGGGTATCGATCCTACACCCGGACCACCCACCCGGTCCTACCAACATCCCAGAACGTACCGCGATATCTAGGAGGAAAATATACAGAAAAATAGCTCGCCGATTCTGGGACTGCTTCGCTCGGATCAATGGAGTCGGCACAAACGGAGAAAATAGTGACGCCATCCGGCCAGGCTGCTAGGAAAGAGTCATCTAATTTTTTTTTATTGGTTGCTAAGGGACCGCCTACAGGCATTCGAGATGTGGTTTTGGAGGAAGATGACCAATACATTATCAGTCGATATGAAGTCCGACTGAGAGGTGCTGCAGGAAGTAGGAGAAAGAAGAGAGCTTTAGGCATTTAGGCTTTAGACATTTTAGGCGTTTAGGCTTTCTTATCGATATATAGGAGGAAAAATGTACAAAAATAGGCTCTACGAATTTGGACCTCCTTCGCTCTATCAATGAAGTCGACACAAATAAACCGGGGAGAAAAATGATGCCATCCGGCCAGGTTATCGACCGGCAAGGTTTACCCAGTCTTCACAATAAATGAGAACCAGTCCCCTTCCGAGCTGGGAAACCGACGTAAGACTGGCCCCCTTATTTGTAAAAATATATAGGTTCTCCTTCGCCACATGTGATCCCGTCGGGGAAACGCGGCAAGAAGCTACACTATATGTGCAGCTTGGTAGCGTAGCGGTTGCTAAGGGCCCGTGTAGGAGGAACTGTTCCTGCTAAGAGCTCGAAAAAATTTACATACATACACTTTCGACGGTATCAAATCCAAAGCAAGCGTTTTTGCAATTGAGCTTTAGACCGGACCCGAGCATAATCAACTGTTGTTATCAAAATGATCCCTAGCATTCATAAACATGCTCCCTGCTTTCAAGGACATCTTCCAGGACCCAAACAAGCGACTCAAGTCCAGAACCCCATCTGGACAATTGATGATCGAAGTAAGGATGTTGCATTCCAATGGCTGAGGAATGTGTTGCGCTTGCCGGCCGTACGAAAAGTAAGGTATCAAAATGATGAAATGTCAAGCTGTTTCCACGGAGCTGTAATTATTTTGCGTGCCTCATACTGTTTTGATCGATCGCGCATACATTCGCCTGGTCAGCCATTTCGGAGAGTGTTTAGCTGCGTTAGGGTAACCGGCAGAACGAGGTCAATGAAATTGTAATTCTCAGTCGTTCACGCTTCAGCCACACACTCTGAACAACTTTCCTTTGCATATTACGCACTCTAGAATTACTATCCTGACTTGTGTTATCAAATATCAACAAAAAACTTGAATCTCTGATGGCAGAACAACGTAGCGCAAGAAAAGAACCCAGTAAAACAGGGTACACTTTTTTATATGCAAGGTTGAAATGAAGCATGTGCGCAACAGATGACTTTGAAAGATTTTTTCTGCTTCCATTTGGTAACTTACTCAATATAAAACCTTAAACCACAACACAAAGCTCTTCATTCCTACATACTTCAATTGGACTTTTTCGTTTTTCTTTCTAAAAATTAACTCACTAGGTTCCCCAAGTATAAAATTACGTAAATTTCCCTTGATTTAAAAAAGCGTTACAAATATTAAAATGTATCGAACCTACAACAGCACCCATAGGGAGTGATTGAATTTTCAGACATTTTTCTGATTTGCGCGATCGAAGAAAGTTTATGTAATGCTTTTTACTCGGATACTCTTCGTTAGGTACTCCCCTCTTGTGATGGAAAAGACCAGCTGCCCTTCCATCTTTTGGGTGGTCGGCCTGGTAGATCCTGGCTGTTTGGTGTCTTGCGTAAAACGATCCATGTTATCCTACTTTCTTCCATGCGGTCCACATGATCCCTCAAGCACCGTCTCCTCTTCCTACTCTATCTGACGATGTGATGTGATCAGTTTGGCTGAAATAACACTGGAACTTCCGAGGTTTGTTCTGTGTCTAGCTCTGGGATTTCACAGCATTTGCTATAGTATTCACCCTTATTGGCACATTTTGCCACCACACCGTGTCCCAGAGTTACCGGTTACCGAGCATTTGGTTGGGTCGTGTGTTTTCCGGCCCCGCCAGTGGACTTGGCCTAGATACGCGGTCTTATGTAGTGTGTAGCCACACCGCTGACTGGTGACTACCAACCAAACCAAGCGACAACCTCGCTAACTTGTTCTCTAATTATTGTATAATATCTGTATTGCATAGTCCCTACACTCCACTGGAGCTGAACAAGTCGACACTTCGTTTAAAAAGTGTCTGTGCGGGAAAATATCCTTCTAAATATTTGGGTCTAAAACAACTATAACCATGTCGCGAAAGTGCTGCATTGTGTTGAGCAGTTGTGCCCGCTTTGAGGCAATGGATTGATGGTCCTGATTAGTTAGTCTGGAACCAACTACCTGAGAGTTCTGGGAAGGTGCCAATTAATACACTATCAAGGAAAGCGTTGAAGAAATTCGATTTCCGAAAAGCATTGTAGTGGCCTGAAGGGTTTTTTGGCTTGAAATGATATTAATTTTGTAAGAAAAGAACCCTAAACGCAAAATATTGCTACGAATAAAAAAGCCACCTGAATCCGAAATTATCTACAAAATGATTAGTCTATCAATGAGACTGACTGAAAGTAGCATAGGTTTTTGTTGTTTTTCGTCGGCTTCTGGTAGCAATTGATATTCACGGTCGACCTTATCGTATGGTAAACAGATCAATTATTGTATGCAGGGGTCACAAGGCGCGCTGTGAATGTGAAACTAGCGTCTGCCATAGCTGCATCACACTGAACGACCTTCGTCTCTTCTTCTTTATCACTTTCCCATTCATTGTGGTTGGCCTTCCTTGTTTGCGTTTTGATCCTTCTTCTTTTGGTGCCACTTCTATCGAAGATCGGCGACCATCATGGCAATTTCTCGCAACTAAACTAACCATATAATGTAATTTCTTGCCATGTTATCCCCGAAGGGTTTCGCATGTGGCGAGTGGAACCTATTTATATCTACAGGTAAGGAGGCCGGCTTTACGCCAACCGCTTCAGTTGAAGTGGTGGTTACCCAGGTCCCGAGGGCACTGGGACTCATTTCTTGTGAAGGCTGAGTAAACCTTGCCGGTATTTAATTTTTGGTTTTGAAATAAACACCGAAACGTATAATCATTTCTGACACCCTCGGCGGGATTCGAACCCCAGCTCTCCGCGTGGAATGCAAGCACTCTGCAAACTGAGCTATCGACCGGAAACAAAGTGGTCTTCGGTGCTGCGGCTCGGAATAGGGAATTGACACTTTTGCTGAACCATTGCCACAGGTTTTCCAGCCACGATTTCCTTGGGGTCCCTATTGTATTAATTATTTTTGTCTTGATCTGATCCATTTTCATCTGATGGGAAGTTTTCTTTGCGACTCCTAATTTGGAATCAAAGTTGCAAAGATATGTGGACATTTAAGGCTCATATTTAATGCACGTCCACAAGAAGCGCATGTGTATTTATCTATGTATTTACAAAATAAATAAATAAAATCTCAAATGAACATAAATCTTACAACGCTTTGTGTATCGCCTTTACCTGAAACCGGGGTGGCATTGTCAAAAGTGAACCAAGTTGTACAGCATGGGGGTCAACCTTATATCAATCTATTCAATGAACCAAAAATACATAAATGTCGACAATAAGCTAAAAAATGGGAATTGAACTTGTAAAGCGTGAATAAGCCTTATTGTCAAACCCGGCCCTGAAATATCATGTCTGCCACCGTCGGACTCGAACCTAAATCTTCAAAAAACTTGTTTTTTTTTTGCTTGAAATGGTTCTTTCGGGTGTTGACCATAGTCTATTGCTTTTTCTTCTGTTACCTGAAGGCAGAGCTCCGAAGAAGTCACTCACAGTATAGTAACGAAACGTAAGCAAGATAAAAGACAATGGCTCACGGTCAAGACCCGGAACAATAATTTAAAGCATCTGAAACCGGCCGTGAAAGCCTAAAAACATTTTAACTCGTTTTTTCTTCAAGTTTCGCCAGAAATATCTTTAGGACCTGTGTGAGAGCCTGTCCATGTATATTTTATTTGCTCCACGACCATAGAAAATGTTAAAAGTGTTCATAGGAAACAAGAGGCGTCTTGGAGTTGTCTATTTTGGAACGGGTTTGCTTAGGTTATTCTCTACACCCCAAGAATAAATCTTCACGTTTTAACTCAACTGTAACGTTTAATATGTATGTATTGAAAGTAAGACAGCGCTTCTAGTGAGTGTTTTAGTTCCCTTGCATGTGTGTTGGTGAAACGCTATGGTCGAGTTCGAACGTAAAGATTTGTATTATATCACGAAGCGGTGCCTACCTGGCCTGGGTAGCGGCGTAAGGCTGGGTACAGGACCCCAGGTAAAATAATCGAGGTACTACATATAGTAGAGATGAAGGGAAAATGTGTATTGCGGTGTATACAATAAATATCGCCGTCTTGTAGTTATAATAGGCACTTGTATCCAGTCGCCATTCCGCGTGAGGTGGCCAGTACACCCTCAAATGTATCTCCTTTTTGTTTTATCCCAACACATTTTTGATCTTGACATTCATCACTTTTCAAAACATGTTCCTCCCTTTTTCCAGTCATTATCAAAATCGATCATTTGATTAATCCATTCTCGGTCTTCTCCTTCCAATCTTACTTTTGAAATTTCCTTCGTTTACTCTTTTTTCCCGTCGTTCTTAGTTCATTTTTCTAGATGCCTGAACCATTTTATCAACTATCATATAACCGCTTTACTTCTTTTATAGTTTTTATAGGCAGTCCGGTCGATAGCTTTGTTGGTAGAGTGCTTGCTTTCCATACCACAGGGCTAGGGTGCTATCCCAACCTATTTTTCTGACACCCTTTTCCTGTTTTGGTGTTAATTTGAAACCCAAAATAAAAATAACCGCAAGGTTTGCACAGACTTTTACTTCAGCCAGGTTCCACATGCGATCCCTTCGGGGATTACACTGTGTTTGCAACAGGCTGATACGATCTGAATAATACCATAAGCTTTTTTTCTTCTCTATATTCCTTGGTCTTCTCTATCCACGTTATCATCTATCGTTAAATTTTGCTCAAGTTTTTAGCACAAAAATAAATATGTTGGTACATATTTTAAAGGTGTATTACTAGTGAAATAGTTCAACTCATTTACACATCCAGCTTATGTAAGCGGACACTTACACAAGTCTACTTGTGGGTGTGCATTACATATGAGTCTGATATATTAATGTGTATGAAGAACCTAGATTATAGTGATATATAGATAACCTTTTCTGCATTTTTTTGACTGAAATGTAACCTTAGATCAAAAGGATTCGCATCCACAGCCATGGTCACTTACTGAGACACATCTGTGGGAGCTTGTAGCCTCCAGTGGCGTAACCCGATAGCTGTTTCTGATCCTGCACCTCGCTGCAGACCTGCCGGACGGGATCCTGGTCCATTGTCCACCTCCCTTGCATGCCTCGACACGCCTTTGTTCCGACAACAGCTCTGAGTACGCAACACAAAGACACGACGTTTCAAAGAACTCAACATTTTCTTTGCCTGTTGAACATTTCTTTTATACCTTGTTACTTTAAAAATGAGTAACTTTCTTGGAGGGATGTCTCTGCGAGGCCTACGTTTAATTCTTCCATTTTAAAACTAAATTATAAAGAAAAATCTTGGATACCGAGATACATATAGAATGCTCGCGTTTCATGCCCACCAAGTGTGTCGGAAATTAAACATGAAAACAAAACACTATTATTCTACTGATATATTTATTTGTTGATTTGACAAATTATGAGTCCGACCAGTTTCGGCCTCTTGGCCATCTTCAGATAAACTGAAACAAAAAATGATTTCCCGCTTTGATGATTTATCTCAGAATCGAATACCGGCAAGGTTTAGCCTTTACAAGCAGTAAGAACCAGCACTCTCGGGAGCTGGATATCGCCACTTCAAATGAAGTGTCGAAGTTGGCGCAAGGCCGATCCCCTTTCCTGTGAAAATTACTAGGTTCCACACCCCTTCCCATAAGAAGTTGCAGTATACGAGTATACATACATACCTTAGTTGCGTTGTGTAAAGTTCCTTTGATGAATATGAAATTTTCTCTTCTATCCTATGAACTTTTCTCTCCCCGTTTTCAATAATCTTAGTTGCCAAGATATATCAACATTTAAGGCTCATATTTAATGCATGCCCACAAGCAGGACACATGTAATTTCGCGCTTTCATATGCTGCATGCGTACATACAAAAATAACCAAACTTGCCATGAACATAAACCTATCAACTCCTGCAGCCTTTCCCTGGTGGCATTGGCAAAATTGAACCAAATTTTTACAGCATGGGGGTTCAGCCTCATACCAACGTATTAGTCAAGGATATAGGTACATATGTACATTTATACACATATACATTTTTCAATTCACCCACATCTTTAATGACGTGTTTTTTCTCGTTTTGAAATTGAATCTGCGAGTGCAGAGTGAACGGTACACCGCCTGTCTCTCTCGCCTTTTATCTGGCAGCTGTTTTCAGTCGGCAGGTGGCCCCCTTGTCTTCATGGGACGGGGACGCAGGGGCAGGTGGCCCCCTTGTCTTCATGGGACGGGGACGCAGGGGCAGGTGGCCCCCTTGTCTTCATGGGACGGGGACGCAGGGGCAGGTGGCCCCCTTGTCTTCATGGGACGGGGGCGCAGGGGCAGGGGGCCCCGCAGGGCAGGTGGGGGGCAGGTGTGCAGGTATGGAGGTCCCCAAAACCCAGCGGAGGTCGACCACTCTCATCCTTTGTCCGGTGAACTGCTCCAAAATACGAACATCTTGCAGTTGAAACTCGCAGAGATATCTTGGACTTATATAACTCGAATATTTTTTTCTTGAAACTCGAGATAAGGTAGAATATCTTGCATTTACACCTCAGAAAGATATCTCGGAGCATTTAAACCTCATAAAATATATTGGAACTGTAGGTCTTAATTATTTTTTTGGTCTATAATCTATAATCTAAGTTGCAAGGATATATTCATTTAAAGCTCTCAGATGTATGCCCACAAACCAACAAGTGTAGTTCGCGCTTACAAATGCTGAATGTGTACTTACAAATAAAATCCAAACCTCAAATGAACATAAGCCCCACAACTTTTGCCGAGCTTCCCTGAAACAGGGGTGACATTGGCAAAGTGAACCATTTTTTACAGTATGGGTGGTCAGCCTCATACCAACCTATAAGTCTACTTAGTCCGAAACGACAAACTATCTTGAATTTAATCCGTACAATGGATTGTCAATTATTGTCTAACGACTTGAAATGAGTTATATTATATACCATGGATAACGTTACTGTTATGTAACTTTATTTTGGATGTAAAAAAATTGTAAAGATTATTTTGGCTGTATGTTAAATATGTTCCGAAAGTCATGTGCTACTAAATATCTATTTGATTTTATATGTATCTGAATCACTCTTTGCGTTTACATTTTTAAACTGTTTTATTTTGTAATTCGAAAGTGAATAAAATGTACCTACTTATTTAATTTAAAAAAATAAAAACACTCTCAGGTGATGAGAGGACCAATGATCCCATCTAGGCTTGTGTTGTAAGTAATAAAATATATTTTAAATAGGTTTATCCATTAACGGAATCACTCCAACTTTATAAGCCCCCTACATCATTTAATCTAAATCTAGGTTGCTAAGATAAATATATCATTTGAGATTCATATTAAATGCGTTCCACACGCCGCCGCATGTGGACCTACAATATAAAAACCCAATCTCAAATGAATATAATTCCTGCAACTCTTGCCGACCTTCCCTGAAACAGGGGTGACATTGGCAAAGTGAACCATATTTTTACAGTATGGGTGGCCAGCCTCATATCAATAATCTTGCTGAAATTTTACGCATTTATTTTCTCTATCTTACACAAGGCTCGGTAGCAACTCTACCAATTTTTCGGTCTCATTTCCTGGGGATATCTCGTTTCTTCTGATCCTTCCCCTCCCCTTCCCGCCCACGTCCCTCACCCGCGCAGTAAAGGAGGCCCCCGCCCGCTCTGGGAATAATATGTGCAGGTATACGGTGCACGGGCTAGAGACAGTCCTGGGACAAAACCGGGAATAGGCTGGCACATAAAAAAACCTCTACCTACCTCTTAGGGACTTTCTGAATAGATCTGGGTCTGTGTAGGAATAGTGATGGCTTGTTTGAAGGTTGTACAATATAAATCTTTCAAGAAATAGAGATGTTTTTAAAGTGGAATTACGGTTCGGTCCGGTTAGAATGCCTGCGTTGAATGCCAGAGGACTATGACTACGACTTTTTAAAATCAAACTGCACATTTTATTTTAAATTGCAAGTTATGCTACTGAGTGCCTTATTTTAATCAACCATTCAGTTATAATATAAACTTCATGATAATCTTATTTGTTAATCTTGTTTCATATTTTAGGATCTTCTACCTTAAGCCACACTAGTGTGTACCTTATGAATATCCTGCCCAAAACCTAAAATTAGAATATCGTAGTAGCGCGTTCGTCAGACTTGTTTTATTGTGTGCTCTCCAGCAGTGGTGTGTTCAGTATGGTAAGTTGGTGTCGCCTTCTCTGAGAGTAAAGTTTCTCGTGTATTGTGTATTCTCCCTCCGTCCGTCCGTTGTTGTCTCGACCCGCATTGTTTCCTCGAATACCTGTTGGGCCTCCTTCACAACTCACGTGGAACTAGTATGCAGCGTCGCCATTGTTAAAATTTGTCAGATTCCGACAAATTTACCAGTAAGTGTCGTTCCGCCCAATTTTGCTTGTAAATTGTCCGATTTGGTCAGAGTTACTTATAAATCCGTCAGATTCGGTCAAAGTTAATCAGTCAAACTTGTCAGCATCTAAGTCTTGTTCATTCAAATTTTCGTGTAAATCCATTTTTAAATATGATACATCCTTGTGAATTTGTGATGAATAAAGGTTAACTTAGTCAGATTTTTGTAAATCTGTCAAACATACCCGCATCTGAAAGCCTATCAGCCAAACTTGCTTGTACATAGTTAGATTTAGTCAAAATTACTCGTCAATCCGTCAGATTCCGCTAAAGCCCTTGCTTTCTCCTCAACCTTTTTCAGTCTATTCCTGGGTGTAGGCCTCTTCCAAGTGTGCACAGTTTTTATTTATTTGATGTTTCGTTAGAGGGAGCTGGCAATAAGTCACCACGTTTGCGTCATTTTTCGTTCGAGTTATCTAAACATCCGTTCGATTTCGTGAAAGTAACTTGTATTCTTGTTAGTCCATTAAATTTACCTGTAAATCTTGTAGATTTTGAGAAAATAACTCGTAAATCCGTAAATTTCCGTCATAGTTTTCACAATTCCTTTAAACAAACCCTTCAATCCGTCAGAGGATTCTGATTTCCGGTGAAGACATTCATCATTTATGTATGTTGATTGATTTTTTGTAATAAAAACTTCGCCGGAAGCTCTTCAACCACAACGTTGTACAGAAACGATCATTTACGTCCAAACATTTCTGATGTTAGAAATTCATCACATGTAACAAAAAATATCCGTCTGGCAAACGTGGGGACTTTTTGCCAACTCCCTCTAACGAAACATCGAATTTTAAATACTGATGGCTTAGAGAATATTGGAGAAGGTCTGCGTTTAGGAGTGGACTGCAAAAGGCTGAGGAAAATAAAACCCGTCACCAAATCACACCATTCCGCAGGATCTGTTATAAATCCGTCAAGATGGCGACGCTGCCTGTCTTATGGCCCGCTTCCCCCCGCAAAGGGACACAGGAAGTCTCAAACAGCTGATGGGAAAAAATACACACCACACTAGCTTACAAAATATAATCTTTTTAAATGCCTACATCCCAGTGCACGTGCACTGACTGACAATGAAGACACGTCTCAGGCTACAGGTTTTGAAGCATCTTTATTTTTGTATGTGATATAAGATATTTAATCAATCAAAATTGAGGCTCTCTCCAGGTTATTTTGTTTTATAGAAGGAGGTTGGTTTGTGAGATCTACCTAGTCCAGTAGCGATAACTAAGGCCTATGGATAAAGTCAAAACTAAAGACTACATATTTTTTTGAAAAGAAGCAAGAAATCTCTCCGATTTCCGACTTCGTTTTTCGACGTCGTATAGAGTGTTATGTCTTAGGATTATTCCAATTCCAAATTTTTTTTCCATTCCAAAGTATTGTTTCAATGTCCAAATCTATTAAATGAAATGTTAAACGCTTGATTTTATCAATATAAATAATAAGTTGCTTGTAACAGTTAATTAACGCTGAATTCCTATATTTTATTTTCATAAATTAATTTTAGACGATCTTTACACATCTTAAATATCTTTAGCTGGATATGGTGGGTTTTCAAACGCTCAATAAATAGTTCTTGAAAAAACAATTTCTGAAAGACTTGTATGCATAGAGGGAATGTCACAAGAGACAATGTACCTATGCATTGAAAAAGGTATACACGGATAGGAAGAAATCGAGGCAACTGTGTAGGGGCGAATGGTAACAGAGTTCCAGTAGAGCTAAATCTTTTTATTCAGAAATTTGGTCCTTGAAGTGATCGGTGAATTTTAAAGAAGAATAATGAAAGGCAGGTGCGTACTGGGTGCTACCGCTAGCATCGCCAAGAACCAGAATCTTTCAAAAAATGTTCGACTGGCAGTGCACAGTGGTATACTAGTGCCCACTCTTATGTATGGAAGTGAAGCCTGGACGGTGAGTGAAAGTGAGATTAGTAAAGTCCATACAGTAGAAATGGACTACTTAAGAAGTATGATTGGGAAAAGACGGAGTGATAGGGTGAGGAATGATTTTGTTAGAGAGGAATGTGGTGTAAGAGAAAGTGTGAAAGTAAAGATTAAAAGAAGTATACTTAAATGGTTTGGACATTTGGAGAGAATGAATGAGGAAAGACTGACGAAGAAAGTATATGCTGCGAGAATTGATGGATGTCGTGGAAGAGGAAGACCGAGAAAGGTATGGATGGACCAAATTTTCGAAATAGCGAATGAATGGGATATCCAGAGTCATAATAAAAGGAGAGCTTGTATGAAAAAGGTTATGGCTCTGGATGAAATGAAAGAAGTATGCAAGGATCGAAAGAAATGGCGGTTGATCTGTAATGCTGGCGGTTAAAGCTGAGGCTTTTAAATTTAAAAAAAATATGTTTTGTAGTTTTTTAATTTTTTACTGTTTAATTGTTTAGAGTTTATTTGATTGTATTAATTGCTTGTACTCCTTGACTGATAGGTTGGTATGCGGCTGACCACCCATACTGTTAAAAAATGGTTCACTTTGCCAATGTCACCCCTGCTTCAGGGAAGGTCGGCAAGAGTTGCAGGGCTTATGTTCATGTATGTTTGGATTTTATTTATAAGTACACAATCAGCATTTGTAAGCGCGAACTACACGTGTTTGTTTGTGGGCATACATCTGAGAGCTTTGAATGAATATATTCTTGCAACTTATCTTATCTTATCTAAGTTGCAAAGATATGTTTCATTGAAGATTCACATTACATGCATTCCCACAACCAAGACACGTACAAGTTCGCGCTTGCACGTGCCTCATGTGAGCCTACAACATAAAAACCAATCTCAAACGGACATACACCCTGCAACTCTTGCCGTCCTTCCTTGTAACAGGGGTGACATTGGCAAAGTGAACCATTTTTACAGCATGGGTGGTCAGCCGCATACCAACCTATAAGTCAAGGAACATACACGACAAATTACATTTTTTAAATCAATAAATAATAATATACATGGACATCAAAAACTTAAAACATAAAACAAATTTCATTTTAATAAACCCTAGCCGCCAACATTACAGATCAACCGCCATTTCTTTCTGTCCTTACATACTTCTTTCATTTCCTCCAGAGTCATAACCTTCTTCATGCAAGCTCTTCTTTTATTATGACTCTGGATATTCCATTCATTCGCAACTTAGATTATAGATTATAGAAGTCATACCCTGCGTTCGCGAATGACGGCATTGCAAGTCACGAAGCCATTCAGATACATATCTTATTCTCCTATTGGAACTATTACAGACAATAACTGGCTGTTTTTTTCCCCGTGTGATCGATCCAGCAGACCGACACAAGAAGCGACTATCAATTTTCTGGGAACGAGATTCGCGAATGATTTGGTTTGCGGTTTAGTCTGCGGACGAGAGGTGGTGGCCCTTCTGCTATAGCTTCTGCGGTCAGACATTTCCGATCAACAGCCATTCCCATCTTTATAACATCCTGAGAACCTGAATGATGTATTATATGTATTTTTATATCAATCGATACTCGTATAATCTCATTCACAAAATAAAATGGTAGCTAACTACAGATGTATAAGGATAGTTTTGACACGTGGTGAAAATTGGAAATGCCGGCGCCATCTTGTAAAACATCACCTTTGACAGTTGACCTGATATACAGAGTGAATGTAAAATAAGTAAATGTATTGAAAAAGTGATTGATATGAATGAACTGAGGGAAATAGGTATGCCAGGATTGGAATAAGTGCAGTGGACTCTGCGGATGTTCTGGCCACCCCTTGTGGAACGGTGAGAGCGTTCTATTTTATATTTTGATACACAAAAAGCCCGATTCACAGGTCTAAAGGGACAAGGTGTCAGGGAGGGTAGTGTTAAAGGTTGAAGACTTTTGTCGAGGAAAGAAAAATGATTCCCATTAATTTTATCAGTCAGTACCCTCAGGCGTAACAGCAGCGCCCTCAATCAACTGTTGCCTACTGTCATAACGATCCGTGTACTCGTACATCAGTGTGTTCAGTACCCTGAGTATGAGTTGCAAAACTTGAGAAAAGTAAAGTTTACGGAACGCATTAAAGAGGGATTTTCCCCAAAATCTGCTGCTTGGACCGGTCCGTAGTCCGTAGTGGCAACACTTCGGACTCGTAAATGGAAGGTTGTGGATTTGGATCCCGGCGGAGCACAAAAATATACCATTTATATTTCGAATGTGCTCTTCGCTGAGTTGAAAAATTCATAAACCTTTACCAAAGACCGGTCACTGAAAGGTCCATCCAACCTTACAACAACTGGGTCTTGCTTGAGAATTGGCGCTTTCTACAGCGACGACCAAGCTCGCAGCAGTGGCGTGACTATCATACAAGCTAAAAAGCTAAGCATGCGTACCATCAGAAATGCAAATAATGAATATTTTTGGGTAGATTACAGACATTTAAAGTCATACGTCTTTTTAAATTTCCCCCCATCAAAAGTCGTGCTGCTGCCATCTGTGTGTGGCAGTAGGTTATTATTATTAGGCATTGATGAAGTAAACTCTGTTACGCAACCGTCATTGAGAAATGTATCCCTGTCTTTGTTTAACGTATGAAAAAAGCTTGATCTCTGTAAGCTTGTATGAATATAGTCGGTTAAGCTCTTTTGTCATTATAAATGAACACAATATTATAACAGATTGTGCTTGGGAGTACACATGATAATAATATCACCATATGCTTAGCTTTTCGTCCATTCAATTTTACGATTCCAGACTGGAGCCATTTACAGTTACGTATGAATGACCGATTGTATTTTCAATAAACTGTCGCGTCAGGTGCGTTTTATTCGAATATCAGAATAATTGACTTATTCCTTGTTTGCGATCGAACCCACTTTTTTGCAAAACCAAGATAATATTAATTTTGTTATTTTATAAAGATTGTTAATTTTGCTTTTTAATTAAAAATTAATAATCATTAGATTATTAATTTTGCTTTTTTATTTTTGTCTTTTTTTGTCCACGTTTTTTGATAGTATATAAAATTAATTCCGGTGAAAATATTGTTGTGCCTTGTGAGGATCTTAAGTGTGTGAAGGTTTTATTGTTTCAATCCAAAATCTAAGTCTGAAGAAATTAAGAAGCACTGGGGAAAAGAAACATCGGGGTAAGATGTATTATTTGTAATTTAGTGCAACCTTAATTATCCAGCATGCGTACGGCAGAAACTGTAGGCACGCCACTGGCTCGCAGAGGGCTCTTGAGGTGTGATACTCACAAAAACAGCGCTCACCAAATAAATCATCCTAATATTATTATTTATATAGCGAAATACTTTACATTGAAGTTTGATAAAAAAAAAACAAATGATATCAATATAACCACTACACCCTGAACACACATTTATGATGTTAATTGTTTATTGTATATTGTTTCAGGTAAGAACAGCATCTTGTAATCCACGTGTTTCCTGACTGTAGATGTATCGAATGAAATGGTGAAACTGTGAGTCATTTTTGTTTCATACTAGATTTAAATGAGGCTTATAAAGTAATGTGTTTCAATAATTTAGTTGCCATTCCACAAGGGATGGCTTGAATCTCTTCAATGTTGTTTTCCCTTCGTATCCTGGAATATTTACTTTTGAAACGATTTTTGAAAAGAAGTACTTCCTTGACTTATAGGTTGGTATGCGGCTGACCACTCATGCTGTAGAAAATGGCTCACTTTGCCAATGTCACCCCTGTTTCAGGGAAGGTCGGCAGGAGTTGCAGGGTGTATGTTCATTTGAGATTCGGGTTTTTAAGAGCGAACTTATACGCGTCTGCTTGAGAAAATGCATATTGTAATGTGAATATTTAATGTTACATATATTTGCAACTTAGATTAGATTAGTGCAATTCATCTAATCTAAATCTAAGCTGCAAAGATATGTATCATTTGAGATTCATATTAAATGCATTCCCACAAGCAGACATGCATAATTTCGCGCTTACACATGTCGCATGTGGACCTACAATATAAAAAAACCCAAATTCATCAACCTATATTTTCGAAACAGTTTTTAAAATTATCAATTGATAAATTAATGAATGAATGATTAATTACACATTAATAAGCAATTGATAACTTTCACTCAGGGTCAAGATGTTGTCGAAATGGCGCTGTTTTATTTTAAAAATACGCTAATACTGGTCCGTAGCTCAGTGGTAACACTGCTGACTCTGAATGGGAAGGTTGCGGGTTCGAATCCCGGCGGAGCACAAAAAATATACCATCTATATTTTCAAATTTGCTCTTCGCTGAGTTGAAAAATTCATAAACATTTACCAATAACCGGTCACCAAAGGTCCATCCAGCCTTACAGCAACTAGGTCTTGCTTGAGTATTGGCGCTTTGTAGCGACGACCAAGCTCGTACACCTCTGCGGCACTACATCAAGTGTCATAGACCCATAGAGTCTCCAGAATCGAGGGAGTCTCCCGCACAGGATTTCTTTAAAAAAAAAATACTGCACAATCCACGCGCCGGCATATTTTCAGAACCCCAAATTTAAAATTAATTTCGTCGTATTTTTCGCTTTCTTCCGTTCAAAGTGACATTTTTTTACAGCATAGGTGGTTAGCCTCATACCAAGCTAATAATTAGGTACCTACACGAAATATAATAACAAACAACAACAAATCATCGACTTCAAACAAGAAGAAGGTAAAAAAACAATGAGTAAAATAACTTTCCCGAGAACCATTCTTGCAGTTTTCACAATGCAAATATCGTTATAACTTGTAGGTTCAGAATTAGCATGCGTGATGCACGGAAGTTATACGCGAAGTACATACGTACTTCACAACATAAGTGTCGGTACCGTCTCCAATGCGTGTGGCCTATGGTGTGGCCGCTAAGTGCTCACTCGCTACGCTACTTAAAAAAGTTACACTGTATGTGTTGCTTAGCATGTGTAAGCGTGGATTTACAAGTGCATTTAATATGAATCTTAAATTTTAATAAATCTTCGCAAAATATATTCGGATAGATAGATAAATTCATGGGAACATAGGATGGTTTTTCATGAAAAATACTTGTATGTATTTATCTTATTTTTGAAAAGCACTATTTGTAGATTGTTGCCGTTGCTTCCTTACGCCTCATATTATAATTAGTAGGTATTTAGAGTGACGGTTTGCCAATTTAATTTGACAAACAGCTGATTGGTGCGGGCGACGGACGGGGGGATCAATATTGACCTGCCTAAAATACCTGAAAAATATCACAAATGTACAGATTAAAATAATTCAAGTTATGACCGGTCCGTAGTCTAGTGGTTTACACTTGAATGGAATGATGTTAAAAAAAATACCATTTATATTTTCAAATACGCTCTTTGCTGGGTGAAAAATTCATATTCCTTTACCAAAGAACGGTCACTAAAGGTCCATCCAGCCTTACAGCAACTGGGTCTTGCTTGAGAATTGGCGCTTTCTACAGCGACGACCAAGCTCGCAGAGGGCTCTTGTGTTATTCACACAAAAACAGCGCTTACCAAATAAATCATCCTAATATTATTTTATATTTTTTATGGTTTGTGTATTAACATATTATTATTTTTATTGAAAGAAATAAATTCGTGACTATTTTTATTTCCTTACCTTTTCAATGAAACCATTATCTTTTGTTTATATTTACAAATACAACCCCATTTATAAAACAGTGGGAAAAATCCCAACGGTTATAGAAAATATGGCAGAAAATCTCTCACTGAGGGCGTTGTATTTTTTCATACTTTTTTTCTGCAAATACGCTTTCGAGGGGAAGTTACGAACTGTTTGGTGTGCTGTAGTAAAGCAAACGGCCGAGTTTTGCGGAAATATACGTATTTAACATTTCATTTGCTATCATTATCATCTAGGTCAGTCATTACAGATTTCATATTTGTGTAAACTTATCCTCGACTTTTAGGTTAAATTATTTTTACTGTTTTGAGTCTCTGTGAGAGTTGCAAATGATTTTGGTTAAAAATAGAAGAACAATAGAACTTTATAGTGCGTTATTGTTTGTCTATAATACTCTATAATCTAAGTTGCAAGGATATATTCATTCAAAGCTCTCAGATGTATGCCCACAAACAAACACGTGTAGTTCGCGCTTACAAATGCTGATTGTGTACTTACAAATAAAATCCAAACCTCAAATGAACATAAGCCCTGCAACTCTTGCCGACATTCCCTGAAACAGGGGTGACATTGGCAAAGTGAACCATTTTTTACAGTATGGGTGTTCAAAAAGGTTTGTGAATGAAACAAATGCTATTTTCATATGCTGAGTGTCTTATGTTTTTATCGTAAATTTTCTCTGGACTTGTTAATCACACTCCTTTTGAACTTGAAACTTGTAATTATTCAATTAATAATTAAACCATCGTTAATAAATAACACGTGACGTCTTGTATGATCCGCCCCGCGCACATGTTTGTATTCAAGAGTTTGCGAGTGCGAGGGGGAGGGGACGATTGATAAACGAATCGGGTCACTCCCCCTCTCCCTCGCACTCGCACGCCGGCATGCGGGACGCTTCCCCACACGGAGACGCACGAACGCCGAAGTCGATGTTTGAAAATGGAAAACCGACGCTTTACTTTTTCATTCGGAAGATGACTGGACAGTTTGAAATTTTAAACTTGGAACATTTTTTACTTCTTTTTGATAATGAGGTTATGATATCCCTTGAATTATAGTGTGGCATGAGGCTGACAACCCATGCTGTAAAAAATTGTTCACTTTGCCAATGTCACCCCTGTTGCAGCCTGCAGGGAAGGACGGCTAAAGTTGCTGGGCTTCTTTTCATTTGAGGTTTGGTTTTTGAATTGTAAGTAAACATACAACATTTGTAAGCGATAACTTATACGTGTCTGTTTGTGGGCATGCATTTAATATTAACTTTAAATGTTAAGATGTCTTTGCAACTTAAATTAGATAAGGTTTTGGACTTTTTTTTCGGCCAACAACATCAGTCTAGACTCTAGTATGGTACTGCCAATCTTAATAACCGATAACAAAATATTATTTTGCCTTTTCCCTAGCAACCCGTCCTTGTGACGTCACATATGTTTTTTCGTGATTTTGAAATGAGCGTACCGTCATTGTCGGATCTCATTGCATTATCTCATACCCTCGCAGGGCAGCGCACAGTTTCAGCACGCACTATTGTGTGTGGGGCGATCATTATAGCAGTTGCTGGGAGCGCCCTCCCCTCCCCCTAGTTCTCCCGCCGCCCCGGCCCCTGCAACCCTCGCAGACGACCTTTGGGGACGCCGGCTGCCTCCAGCCTCAGGGGGGGATCAATACAAACCGTGCTTTTCATTTTTTTGTTTTTAACAAATCCTGTGCGGGAGACTGCCCAGATTTTAGAGACTCTAGGGGTCTATGACACTTCTTGCAGTGCCGCAGAGGTGTTGACTAGCTTGGTCGTCACCACAAAGCGCCGGTACTCAAGACTTAATACCCAGTTACTGTAAGGCTGGATGGACGTTTTAGTGACCAGTCTTTGGTAAAGGTTTTATAAATTTTTCAACCCAGCAAAGAGCAAATTTGAAAATAGAAATGCTATATTTTTGGTGCTCCGCCGGGAGAACCCACGACCTTCCATTAACGAGTCCGAAGTGTTGCACTGGACCACGGACCGGTCAACATAACTATCATATAACAATATTCTAAATTTTAAAACAAAATCTAAGAGCAAACCTGTTATGGACATAAACCCTGCCGCCTTTCCCTGTTGATCGTTCAATAGTTAGCATTTTATGTAACACAACATCCACATAAACTTGTTCAGAAGGAAAAATTACACGTTGTCGAAACTTCTGGGAATAGGGAATTCCTAAACAACCCGGGATGGAGAAACCCTAGTTCCGATCCTATACTATAATTTTCACATAGCATCTGTAGTTGACAGGTCCGTAGTCGAGTGGTTAATGCTTCGGACTCGTGATTGGAAGGAAGTGGGTTCGAATCTCGTCGGAGCATAATTTTTTTTTTTTTTTTTGCTGCGGTTGCACTACATAATCTAGATAGAACTCTAGACTGAACTCTTCAAATCTTGCCGCCTTTCCTTGAAGCGATGCTTTCTTTCCTTGCGTATTTATTTATTTATCCACGTTTGGTCATGGCTCCCCGCACAGCACGTGTATGCCTTGTCTAGTCCACCATTTTGCTGCTCCTCGGAGCGGAACGTTAGCTACGGGGCTGATGGTCGGTTAGGCAACTTGTGCGGGTCTACCTGCGCAGCCATTTTCATCAAGAGGGACCGATGACCTCAAGGAAAGGCGGCCGGACACGGGTCATCCATCCATGACCCTCAGGTTCGCGTCTTCCATATTTTACAACATAAATGCTTGCGTTTGTCAGCTTACGTTATGGCAAAACTTTATTGTATGCGCGAATGTTTTTTTAAAATTAATTCGTTAAGAGGAATACAATTCACCAACCTATTTTTGCCTGGCCAGAAACAGGTATTAACACTACCAATCAATAATTCAACATTATTATTTTCATGTATAAGAATTAATTATTTCCTTATCATATCTGTTGAACGTGGGTCAAGCGGCCCAACGGGAATCGAACCAACGCAACGCAACGTTTTCGTATTTCAAATGCGCTAGTTAAAGCTACTGTCTTGACCCGTTTGGCCATAGCATCGACAATCATATTTTTTTTTTTTTTTTTTTTTTTGTGGCATCTCACCCTGAAGGATGTTACAGCCGTGGATTCATCTGTTAGTTGCAGGAATGTTTAAGAATTAATTTTTAACTTATTTGTGTTGATTTTAGATTTTTATACAGTTTTTAAGAATTGATTTGAACAAAATACTATTAATTTTAGAGGAATTAAGTGCCAAGAGGTGTTCTATGTTTACCGGAAATGAAATGTTTTTGAATTTGAAATAAATATCTAATGCATCTCGTAAGGGGCATCCAAAAAAAATATGATCTATAGTTTCAAGATCTTGGCCGCAGTCACAGTCCGGGGATTCGACAAGCCCCAACTTAAACAAATGGTTGTTTAGTCTGACGTGTCCAAAGCGCATACGACAGATAATGGTGATGTGGTTTCTAGACAGTCTGGCTCCAGCAAACCATGGTCCAGATGGAATGGCTCCCTGAACACCTCTATAGCGGAGGCCCTTGGAGCTCCCATGCCAAGAGGCATTCCACCTCCTAACAGCGGCACGCTCCAAGATCCTTAGTTGGTCGCTCTCTGGGATAGAAAATCCAGACGGGGCACTCCCTTGCTGAACAGCCCGCTTGGCTAGGGAATCAGCCCTTTCATTTCCCTCAATCCCACAGTGTGCAGGGATCCACACAATCACCACATCCTTGCCCCTTTCTTCAAGTTTTAGCAGGAGTAAGCGAATATTTATAATTAATTGGTTCCTCGAAAATATGGAAAGTGGAGATGCCAAGCAGTTAATGAGGGAGAGGGAGTCGGAGAAAATTATAAAGCGATGTTCATTTAATGTTATAGAAGAGCGCAATGCTTTTTCCATGGCAAAACATTCAGCCGTGTAGACAGAGGCCTCCGGGGGTAATTTGAATCCCGACTCGATATCGAGTATGGGGATTACAAATGCAGAGCCACTGTTCCCGTCTGGAGTTAATTTAGAACCGTCTGTAAAAATGTGAGTGTGATCAGGCCATTTTTCTCTCACATATGAGTTGAATGTCTCATTATAGTCTTCATGAACTTTATTGCAGCTCTTGTTCAATCCAATGTTTTCAACAATGTGGGGAAGTTTTTGCAGAGCTTTGATTGGCACATTGTAGACGGGAGAAGGGAAGAGAAATTTAGGTCCTTTATATGTATTTGTTATGGTAGAATACGCTACACATAAAACAGGGTTACGTTTTTTTGCCCAGTATCTGTTTGAGTCATAAGATTGTGTTAACTTGACTATATTGTTAAAGAGAGGATGGTTGAGATAGCTTATGCGTTTGAGAAGAAATCTCTCTGCAAGGTATCGCCTCCTAATGGGTATTGGCATCTCGCAACATTCTACTTGTAGAGCATTGATAGGAGTCGACTGCATAGCGCCAACAATAAGCCTAAGACATTTAGACTGCACTCTTTCCAGTTTAGTTTCCAGGTGAATAGGGAGTGAATCTAATATAAAACAGGCGTAATCAAGATGGCAACGAATCAGAGCGTTGTATATATTTCTCATGGTGGATGGATGAGAGCCCCACGAGACCCCTGCAATTGCCCGTAGTATATTTGTGTTCTGTTCGCACTTAGTCGTTATTGAGTTAATGAATTGTGCCCAAGATAATTTCCTATCTATGTTGACTCCCAGGAATTTTATCTCTTCAACTTGGGGGATATGAAAACCGTTAAGGTAGATTGACACAGTTGGATTCTTGTGTTTTCTGGAGAAAACTAGAATCTTTGATTTATGCGGGGAAATGTTCAGCGAATGTGCTAATAACCAGTTGTTTAGTTTGTTAAGCGAAACGGATAATGTGTTAACGGCTTTATCAATATTTTTATTTGCGGCGTACATGACTATGTCGTCTGCATATTGTATTAAGTTGCAATCCTGGTGCATGCCGTTTTGGATGTCATAGCAGTATGCGTTGAAGAGGAGTGGGCTTAGCACAGAGCCTTGTGGTAGACCCTTCCAGGTTGTTCTAGTAATTTCTTCTTGATCGTTCTTAACGACAATTTTTCTATCAATTAACAAGTTAAATATTACTTTTGCTAAAGGGACTGGAATAGATAATTCTATTAGTTTGTTATACAACATATAGAGGCAGACGTTATCATACGCGGCGTCAATGTCTAAAAACGCTGCTACAACAAATTCTTTCTTAGAGAACCCGAGTTGGATATCTGTAACAAGGGTACATATATTATCTATGCAGCTGAGTGACCTTCGGAAACCGAATTGGTATTTAGGCAGGAGAATATTCTTCTCCAAAAACCATTCTACCCGTGTTTTAATAAGGTGCTCGAGTACCTTCGCTATGCAGGAGGACAATGCTATGGGCCGATACGATGATCCAAGAGTCGGATCTCTTCCTGGTTTCGGGATTGGGACAACTAGTTGGTACTTCCATACATGGGGAATGGAAGCCTGAGATAAGGTCTGATTGTATATATTAAGTAGAAATTTGAGATATGACTCGGGAAGTTTCCTTATGACAGCGTATGGGATTAAATCAAGACCGGGCGAAGAGTTTTTAGTCTTGCTCAGAGATAATTTAAGCTCGTCCAACGTAAAAGCGTTGATCTTGTGTATATTATTATCAACAACCATTGGCTGAGCCTCAAGGGGTGTCTCAGTAGAGTTTGGAACGTACAGTGGAGCCAGAGATCTAACAAATTCCGGTAGCCACGTACTAGTGTGCTGGAGCTGGCGAGGGGGAACCATTGAGCCTCTAAAACGTTTAATCATATTCCATACGTATGATGAAGGTGAATTTGGGGATAGAGAGGAGCAAAATTTACTCCACCCATCTCGTTTCTTCTGTCTCAGTATTTTTTTGGTTTTTGCTTGAACGGCTTTTGCATCCAGGAAGTTCTCCATAGACATATCTAATTTATATTTCAGCATAGCTTTTTTCCGTGTTTCAATCAATTGATCACACTCCCCATCCCACCATGGAGTGTATTTTCTTGGCTTCATACCTCCTGTTTTCTTAGGAATTGCTTCATTAGCTGCCTTTTGGATTATTTGAAAGAAGTTATTGTAGTTATTTTGAACAGAAGCATTTTTGTTGAAAGACTTTTCAATATTGCTGATCTCACTCTCCAATGTTTCTATAAACCTACCCCAGTCAGCCTTGTGTATGTTGTAAAGGCTTCGGTAGCTCTTTGAGGTGTCATGATAAGAGTTTGTCCTAATAGATAAGATTATAGGGAAGTGATCACTGGATAATGAGTCGTATGTTATCATCCAATCCACGATGCTCGCCAGCTCTTTAGTGCATAGGGACAGGTCCAGCGCACTTTGGTTCTGGTTCGCTGGTGCCAGCCTAGTAGCAGAGCCATCATTAAGGATGCACATGTCATGGGCATCAATAAAGTTTAACAGTCGGTTTCCTGCACTATTTGTATTATGGCAGCCCCATACTGGGCTATGCGCGTTAAAATCTCCAAGGAGGAAGAAAGAGGGGGGGAGAAGATGGATTATAGAATCCCAGTAATATTTATCAAATCCAGTATCCGGAGGGATATACAGGGAAACAAATCCTATGTTGTTTACTATTATGGCAACAACTTCTAGAAGTGGATTGTAAGGTAAGCTAATTTGTGTGAAAGTGAGGGCTGAACACACCAGCAGTGCTGCCCCACCCCCCCTTCCCTCCATTCTATCGCACCTTACACACGAATACCCTGGTATATCCCTTTCAGAACTGAAAAATAAAAAGTATTTTTTTTCTTTGTTTTTCTTGATAATACTCATCTAATAGACCATAGGATAATGAAAAAAATATAAAAAAAAAATTACAACATTGGGTCTTTTGGAAAAGGTACCCACACAATTGTGTGGGTCAGGATTGAAGTACTACCAAAATATACTATTGGATGATTTTTTTAGAACTCAATATTCATGGAAATAACACAATTTTTATATTTTAAACTAACAGGTATCTTAAATTAAATCAATAATTCTGATTTCGGAACTACTGGAGATTGTGTCCATAGTTGTGTGGCTTTGAATGTCTATCATCTGGCTCATAATTTTCAGCATCATCGTCATCATCTTCATGAGCTCATGATGAGGTGCATCCTATCAAACCGCTTCATTTCTGTGCTTTTTATTTGTAATTCAATGTGCTTCTGCGATAGAACATGTATCCATATTTGTAAATAATGACATGTTTGATGTTATTAAAGAATTCATCATTGTAATAGATCTCAAAATATTTTAGAGGTGTTTTTTAGGTCTCTCTTTCAAGTTCGAGTGATCAGGATCATTTGGAAGAGAAACATCTTCAAAATCCTTTTTTTTCCATATCATGTCTCTGACTTTAGGTAAAGGAGGGTCTGGGACTTTTTCATCTGTCACAACCTCGATTGGTTGAGGGTCTGGAATTTTTAACGTCAGTCACAACCTCGATTGGTTGAGGGTCTGGGACTTTTTCGTTAGTCACAATCTCGATTGGTTGAGGGTCTGGGACTTTTTCGTCAGTCACAACCTCGATTGGATGAGGGTCTGGGACTTTTTTGTCAGTCACAACCTCAATTAGTTGAGGGCCTGGGACTTTTTTCTCAGTCACAACCTTGATTGGATGAGGGTCTGGGACTTTTTTGTCAGTCACAATCTCGATTGGTTGAGGGCCTGGGACTTTTTTTGTCAGTCACAACCTCGATTGGTTGAGGGCCTAGGACTTTTTTGTCAGTCACATCCTCGATTGGATGAGGGTCTGGGACTTTTTTGTCTGTCACATCCTCGATTGGTTGAGGGCCTGGGACTTTTTCGTCCGCCACAACCTCGATTGGTTGAAGGTCTGGGTCTTTTTCATCTGTCACAACCTGGATTGGCTTATCATCTCTCTCTTCCTCTTCAAATGTCTGAGGTACATAAGTTTCCTAATTATCATCTTCGTCTGAATTTTCCACATCAGAATTTTCTAGTAACAGCACAATTTCTTTAAATTCTTTAATCAGATCCAAGTAACGAGCTGAAGGCCATGAAAAATTAGAATATATCTGAACATCAGCTTGTAATATATTTGTTTCATCATTATTTACATTAAAATCTAAAATAACACGTTTTTTTTTAAAACAAATACAGTGAAATTTCAAATAAAGAATTCACATTATGTACTAATTGAGTCTCAATTAAATCCCAACCTACACAATTGTGTGGGTGCACTTTTTTTGACAAATTACGAAAAAAATAAAAAAGTTACAGCTATATTTACTTTATTAAACCAATGTTTAGTTCTTTTTCATTTAATATTTAAACATTGAGCATAATTAAAGTATATTTAGAAAAAAATATTCACTTTCCCATTTTCTAAATCGAGGCGCACAATAATCACAAACTTTGACCTTAGTGGACAAAAAATTATAGAATGCTTTAAGCCTCAGAACGCTTTCTATGCATAGTATGTAACTTACACTAACGATGTATGCAGTTTTCTACATAGTCTCAAGTTATTTTATGTGAAATATTTGACGAAATATAACCACATGTTTTACCCACACAATCGTGTTGGCCAGTTCTGAAAGGGATATTGAAGGTGAAGTGTGGCCTTATCCAGGTTTCTGATATTGCGGCAATTTGAATTTTGTGATTGTTTAAAAGGTATAAAATATCTGGTTTATTGCTTATAGCACTACGTGCATTCCACTGTAGAACAGAGATGACTCTATTGGATCTATTCATTTCTGTACAGTGGAGTCAGATCCAGATTTAATTGCAGAGGAAGGTATAATGTCAAGCGGAGAATCACTGTTAATATTTGTCAAAAGGTAAGTAAAAATTTGGGACATCAGCTTAATAATCTGTGAGTTTTGTAGGAGTTCGGGAATTGGCAGATTTGTAGATGATGAAGGTGAGGTGTTGGGAGCTTCACTCCTTGTGGTGGGTAGACCACAGCCATTTTTTGAGGAATGTAGCTGTCCATTTGGGTACATCAAAAGAGTTTTAATAGCATCGTGGTCTATGTGGTCTATATTTGAGCGAAATGAGTGTTGTTTCGGTTTCTGAAATATTGTTTTTTTGTGGCCAGCTTGGGCAGAGACTGCTTCGCTAAATGTTTTTTTTAATGGGAGTGTTTTTTGGGAAGCCTGAATAAAGGATATTCCCTCAGATGCCATAATGTGCCTTATGCCCTTTTGCCTCTGTAGCTCCGGACATGAGATGCTTGTAGATGCGTGTTCTCCTTTGCAGTTCACACATATTGTTGGGTGGGTATCATTTGTATTGTTACAGGTAGCACTTTCGTGACCTTCGCCGCATTTCGCACATCTTGGTAAATTTTGGCAAAATTTATGGGTATGCCCATATCTTAGGCATTTATGGCAGATATAGGATGGAGGAACGTATAATTCTACTTTTATTGAATTGTAAAAAAGGTAGACATGTTCTGGGAGACTTTGACCTTCAAATGTTAAAAGGACAGTAGTTGAAGGTACCCACTCCGTTTTTCCGTCAATGGTTGTTCTTCTATTGAGGCGTCTCATCTTAACGACCTTGCCACATGATGATGGAACTTCAATACCCCCGCAAACGTCCTCACTCGTTAGGTCTGTGGGGATTCCTCTGATGAGACCACTTTTATAAAGCCTATAGTTTGGGATGTATGCTTTCAGATTGTTGATAGATAGCACTTCCGATTTTAAAAATAGATTTGCGTGCTTTGTAGTTGAAAAGGATACTGTGATTCTGCGACCTCCATCCGCCTTCACTCCACCAGAAGTTATACCTTCCATTTTGGTCTTAGAAAGAATATTCCCCAACACCATGGGGTGCACTCTTTTCCCCTTTGTAGTGCTCTCTACCGTTACTATAAAAGGTGGAAGGGCCGTGGGAGGGTAGCTTCCCTCGCCAGCAGACACTCCTGGCTGCTCAGCGGACTCCGAAGACGCCGGGCCATCACTCATATTTGATAAATCTACTTTTTTCCTCTTGGCTGAGACCCTGTCAGGTGGCATTGGATTCTCAATATCAGGCGGTTTACTCATATTGAATTTTATGTAGGTATGTGTAGGTAGGAAATTATTAGATTAGCAAAATATTTCACAAAAACACAACTAATTCACAGATATTTTGAACAGTTCACAAAACACAGAACTTTATTCACATTTAGAGAAATTAAACTTAATTGTGAGAAAGAACAAAAAACAAAAACATAAGTATATTTAACGAATATTGTATTTGTACGTAGAGAGAATAATAAGACACGTCCGTTCAGCTTGCGAGCTCGCGTGAGGATCGACAATCATATTGCCGTAGGTATTTATAATGATATACTTAAGTTTTTTTAGTGTTTTAATTTTGCTTTTTAATAGTTTCTCGAACGTCAGCTTTGTGGTGACACGCACACGAAAGCAATGAGAAGCAGTCGCTTCTGGAGCTGGGAAACCCCTTCCTCAACTTGAGTGGTTGGTTGATAGGTTCCACTTTCATTCCCATTTCAGTTTCTCGTATCTTTGTTTTGATGATATTTTGTGCCCTGTGATGTTTCGTACCGTGATCCACCCCGATTTAGCTTCCCCCACAGTTTCGCCCCGCGCGCCCTTACATCCCTCCCCTCCCCCCCTCACCCCTATACAACCTTCCATACTTTCACATCTGCAACCCTCTTGCAGCGTCTGCCCTAAAACCTGCAGTGACCAAAAACCTTGCCACAAAAAAACAGCTCAAGAACAACGAGGTTTCGTACCAAACTCTTACTCATGTTTTTTAGGGTTTTGGTGGTTGACTCGGTGACAGTCTGTACAAATTTATTATGTATGTACAACTTAATAATTTATTTTCAAAATTAATCATAGTTTATTGAAAACGAGGCTTAAGTTCGAATATTTATTAGTGATAATTGTTAGAGCTCCTGAGGATGCCTAGGTACTAAGGCGAAATCTTTTGAGCGTAAAAAATAAATATTTTCATAGGGAATAGTTGTTTTTAATTTTGTAAATTAATTATTATTTTTTTATGCGATTCTTACTTGCTTTACTTAGTCTGACATTCTAGTCCACTGCTGAATAAAGGCCTCCCCCGTATCTCTCCAGGCATCTCTATCCTGGGCTTTCCGTTTCCAGTCACCAACAATCCTTTTACAGTCGTCTGACCATTGGACAACGGTCCTTAGCAAACAATCACAAAACATTTGTTTTTCAATAAAAAATTGTCTTTGTCAATAAATGTTCTGACCTTTCTTCATACTTGGAGAGAATTCTATTTTTTTTTGTCCCCAGAAAATTTGCCCTCCAAAAAACATTGCAATGGATGTTGTTTTAAGTAATCGTAGTTTTCTTTGATGACCATATATTGTGTGTGACCGAAAAGTCGTGTGGACGAACTGTCGTGTGACCGATTTGTCCATGGCTGAGCTGTCTGGATGGGTCTGTGACCGATTGGTCGTGGAACCGGGATTGGTTAGCCATCACTGCCTGTTCTGGCGCTGGCTAGGGCGATATTGCACCGGCAGTTAGGCATGGCAGCGCACCAACATTTCGGTTATTCCACTCGCATCCTAGTAGGAGCATTTCAAAACGAAAGATATTCATATTCTGCAGCCTTCATTTTCACTTAGAACTTTTTTTTTATTCGAAACCTTTTTGATTAATTTTATCTAATCTAAGTTGCAAAGATATGTAACATTGGGAATTCACATTATATGCATTTTCACAAGCAGACACGTACAAGTTGGCGCTTAAACATGCTACATGTGGACTTACAAAATAAAAACCCAAATCTCAAATGACCCTCCACCTTGCAACTCTTGCCAACCTTGCCTGGAACAGGGGTAACATTGGCAAAGGAAACCATTTTCTACAGCATGGGCGATTAAACTCTCATGTATTCTTCTCAGTGTTATTACGCAAACCATTTAAAATTAATTTTAAATGTTGATAATATAGCCTTGAAACTTTTATTACATTTTATAGACAACGACAAGATAAGATTAGATGTAGATATTATACACCCACATGTGATAGTTTTGTAGATTATCCTTTTTCTTGTTGGAATATTTCAAATAGTTGATGCAGCCCATTATTTTGTTTGTTGTTTTTGTTGTTGTTCGCCGCTTATGAATCCTCTGGCTTAGGTTCACATATCTCGCTCGGGAATCTGAATATTCAACACTGGGATTCTGGATGGCTCTCGGGGCTATCCGAAGACCCGCTCGGGCTCCTCAGAGGCGCAGCACACCGACATAATATTGGGTTGCGTAGAAAAAACTGAACCGGGGCGAAGGCTGCATTCCCCACATAGCAACACATACAAAACTATGGGGTTATTTCTGTATCCTTCATCTGTTTTTTCAATGTCCAAACCAGCTTTTAACTTAATCCTTCTTCTATATCTATAATCTAAATTGCAAAGATATATTAAAATTTATGAATCATGTTAAATGTATGATCTCAAGGAGACACGGCTAGGTCCTAGCTTTACACATCCTGAAGTATTCCCTGCGAACAGAAATGACTGAATCTCCCGCCTGCAGCGTAATGCCTGCAGCGTAATGAGCTTTAGGCCCATACTACACACTCTGGCCGGTTTGTCTATGTTTTCTTTGTGTCACGACAAAATGTCTATTGACAAAATGACCACCGACACAATGTTCACCGAAAAATGTTCAAAATCATAATCATATTTGTATCTATAATATAATCTATAATCTAAGTTGCAAGGATATATTCATTCAAAGCTCTCAGATGTATGCCCACAAACAAACACGTGTAGTTCGCGCTTACAAATGCTGGCAAAGTGGATTGGCAAAGTGAAACATTTTTTACAGTATTGGTGGTCAGCCTCATACCAACCTATAAGTCAAGGAATGGTACTTTTAGTGTGAAGAAGGGGAAGTGTACTTTTAGAATAACAAATATAATCCCTTCGCTGATAGAGGGGTAATATTTGGATCTTTTTAATGTTTGGGAGGTCAGCCTCATACCGACCTTCTTATTCAACTCATCTTCTTCTTACTCTTATTTGAGGTCTGTTAATGAAGAAAGTGTGTGTTGTAAGAATGGATGGATATCGTGGTAGATGTAGACCAAGGAATGTGTGGATGGATCAAATTTCCGAAATTAGCAAATGAATGGGATATCCAGAGTTGAGAGCATGCATGGTTAAGGTTATGACTCTGGATGAAATATAGCAAGTATGGAGGACTGAAAAAAGGACAGTTAATCTGCAATGTTGACCACTAAGGTTTTTTCTTTTAATTTAAAATGTTTGATTGTAATGATGTTTTTACAGATTTATTTTTTATGGTTTATTGAATTTTTTTGTTCGTTGACTTATAGGTTGGTATGAGGCGGACCACCCATACTATAAAAATTGGTTCCCTTTTGCCAATGTCACCCCTGTTTTTGGGAAGGTCGGCTATGGTTTCAGGGTTTGTGTCGAAGCATACTATAATTCGGTTGTTTTGAAGTCAGATAATATAACACTGAGGTATGTAAGATAGAGGTCATATTGACTTATGGGTACATACCTACGTCTATGTTTGTAGTCTCAGCTGTTCGTATGTTATTATTTTCGTATCATTTTTATTATAATGAAGTTCTTAGAAACTCCAAATACGTAAACAATATCATATACGGTGCATAGTGTAGTGTTAAACATCTCTGTTTGATAAGCAGAAGGTACTACACGGTTTGTTCAGAACACGTATTAACATTTCATAGATGTACTTTCTTCTAAAGAAAACCAAACCGCAGATGAAAATAGTTCTTTTTTTATATATACAGGGATGCTTAAACCCTTATAATACTTGTTTCGGATGTGTTAGAAGAACCCACAGTATTTCTCTATTACTGAAGTATATTTTCTCAAGTGGTGGGAGGCCTTCCAATGAAGTTAAAAGCACCGTCACTTCAAAACAAGAACCTTTACGTCTGAGGTTAGAACAGATCGCAACTACCAACTAAGCTGCGCTTATAGGGATTTTTTTTATCGCGTTGTCCCCTTCGGGGAAATGACAATTGATCATGTTCCCTGATCTCTTGCAGACCGTCCCTGAAACAGGTTTAATAAAGAAAAATGACAGATCTGTAACTTTGCCGCCATTCCGCTAGGGGTGGTCAGAGTCTCTAAAGAGCTGCCTCCATTTCTTACTATCCTGACATACCTTTTTCAATTCGTTCATATCCATCACCTTTTTCATGCATTTTCTTCTTTTACGCTCACTTTGCACATCCCATTCTTTCACAATCTCCTCAATCTGATCACTCCATAGTTTTCTCGGTCGTCCCTTACCTCTTTTTCCTTTCGCACTTCATCTGTATGTATACTTTGTCCGTCTATCATCACTCATTCTTTCCACATGCCCAAACCATCTCATCACATTCCTTTGTTCCTTAACTTTCACATATTCTTTCAGATTACATTCTTTCTTTACCCATTCATTTCTAACTCTATCCTTCAGAGTTTTTCCTGTCATGCTTCTCAAATGCTTCATTTTCACCGTACATATTTTTTATTGTTTCTCTATCATTCACTGTCCATGCTTCACTTCCATACATCGAAGACAGATCGGAAGATCTAAACTAAGTCTAGAAAAACAAGAACATGAGGATTAGAAGTGTTGGGTGTGGTTGAGGTTGACGATGATCCTCCGCGGCCGTTCTGGTTCCAGGAGCAGGACCGGTTTATCGGCCGGCCCGGCCCGCCTGCCCATGCGGAGGGTGTGGGAGGAAGGGAGAGGGCACGACGAGGCGGCGTGACCGGGTCTAGCGGCCTCTAGCAACAACACGTAAAGCCGAGCTAGCCCTTGCTTAGCTGCCGGAGGATGTAACAAATATACCTGCCATCTACCTCTAAACAATATCATCCACGCGCTGTTAGAGTAGAAAAACCAGCGATTAGGTTTTTTGAGCCGTAAAACCTTCATTCGAAATTATAGAAGACTCTGAAATATGTAATTTTTAGTCCGAGGCCTTAGCTGGCTAGTGTATGGGGCTACGGTCCCATCCGCAAGAAAGCATGAAATTTGGCATGCGCATAGTTTTCATAGATACATATACCAGCTGCTGTATAGTATTCCTTGACTTTTAGGTTGGTATGAGGCTGACCACCCATACTGTAAAAATGGTTCACTTTGCCAATGTCACCCCTGTTTCAGGGAAGGTCGGCAAGAGTTGCAGGGCTTATGTTTATTTGAGATTGGGTTTTTTATATTGTAGGTCCACATGCGGCATGTGTGAGCGCGAAATTATGCGTGTCTGCTTGTGGGAATGCATTTAATATGAATCTCAAATGATACATATCTTTGCAGCTTACATTTAGATTAGATTTTAGATGATCGCCAACCTTCACTGAAGAAGACTCGCCAGAAGAAGTGTTCGTTTCCGCTAACGTTAGCAGCGAAAATATATCGTCCGGTATTGTCGATAGTTTAACTGGTGCATAGTCTGCTTTAGAGTACAGGAGTCAGGAGATGATGGAGTATGTTTCACCGCAGCATTCCACTCATTCCAGTCATCAATTAGACTCCTCCTGAAGATATCCTCCTTCTTACGTTGTCATGTTGTGTGGAACATTCGTGTGGTTGAAAGGAATCTCTTGGGAGAAATTTATAGACCGCAGTACCGTAGATTATTAGATTATTTCTATACTACTTTCTGATGAGAAACGCAACTAAGGTGCGCATATATAAGGGGTCGCATGTGCTCCTATTTATTTATATTATAATAATGTTGTATTCTCGGGTTACTGATCCTTTGTAGCAGCGCTGTTAGTTGCGTAGTGCTGTGTGTTGTGTTGCTTTTGCTTTGTGACACTGAAATTAAGTGGTGATTGATATTGGTTTTGAATATAACAGGATTAAATTGGAGTGGGCGCGCAAATACCGGTAACTCATTAATAGGTAAGGATGTCGGCTTTATGCCAACCACTTCACATAAAGTGGAAGTTAATCTGCTCATCTATCAACAGAGCTATTGACCGGCACGTTTCTGTAAATCAAACAAAAAAAATGTAAATGGTGACAGTTTCTGTAGCTGCATCTTACCCTCCTAGGGGTGGCCGTCATCTTCACAGTCGTTTCCACCTTTGTTATCTTTTCTACTTTCTTAATTTCCAATGGTACTGTACGATTTTGACCAAATCCTCTGCATACCGCCACTAATATTCTTAAATCGTTTTTACCTCTAATATCATTACCATGTTGATGTACATCCGTATGCTTTACACCCTCGTGCCGTATAACTCATTTACGCTGTTGCCTTATTGGAGACTACTAGGTTGATTAATTTCAATTTAGATTAATAATGGTCATTTCTAAAGATGAATCCTGCAATGACACTGGACAATACAGTTGCTGTATGTGTGTGTGTGTGTGTCTCGTCTTGCATAATGCGATTGTGACGTAAGTGAAGGGCGTGGTGCAGGTGGGGCAGGGCGGGGGGTCATCGTCCCCCGCAGGACTCTCGGTCCACTGACTGCGTCCCTCCAGTCCCCCTCGGCCAGCCCCGCTACAGGATACGCGATATCCTGTCTGACCAACCCGGTCCTTCATCAGTTAAAGCTACATTCAGTATACCTCCACCCGGTGGCTATTGATATGCCTCCAAAGAGACTTCCGAGGTCTGACTCTCGCTTCTAAATGTCACTGTTGGGCGCTCTTTTCACTAGACGCATTCCGCCCGGTTTGTCTATTGATTACCGGTCAGACTGAGTGAAAGCTTTCATACATCCCCATACGCTACTAGATTTTTGACTCGGTAATCCATAGACAATTCGGCCAGAATGGTTCTAGCGTGAAAACGCTTTTACGACCTTTTCACACGGCACAGTCCGGTGCTGAATTGGGAGTCTAGTAGTGTATGTAGATGTATGAAAGCTTTCACACAGTTTGCCCGGCGATCCGGTACATTTCGTGGCCAAAGTCATTCTGTTTGAAAAGGGACTTACAAGTTGCAGTCCACAGGCACTCAGATTGGTTTTTATTTATGCATTTGTTGAAAAAAAAGCAACCAAGTTGCACATAGATTGCAACCTTTTAGCGCGTTGTCCCCGAAGGCATGTGAAACCTTTTATTTTCACTCGGTGCGGCGTTACGCCAACCACTCGGTTGAAGTGTGGGTTTTCTAGCTCTCGAGAAGGCTGATTCTCATTTATTTTGGTTTGAAATAAGCACCATAACTGAAAATCATTTCTTTCACCCTCTCGGTGGGGATCGAAACCGAGCTCTCGACATGGAACACAAGCATTCTAACAACTGAGCTATTGACCGACGCTGGCAACAGTGACACGTTTTCAACCTTGAATTCCAGCTCTCGGCACGGGCTTCTTGCTTTCTTGTTCCATTACCCACCGCACCACCTCCATGTAATGACGGGATGTTTTGTTTACTCGCAAACAATCATTGTTGTTGCAGGAATAACAGTGACGTCAGAGGGTGAGCAAACACGTGAGGGTTCACGTGCGCCGCGGTAAAAACGCAACGCAATGACGTGAGCTGGGAAGTGAAGCATGGACTCGCTTTATGATACTCGTTTTTTATGATTTGCGTATTAAAATGTACATAAGCCACCAATACTACGACAGACTTCAGGAGATGACATTAAGATTCTGTTGCCTTGTTTACTAACAGTATTGTGTACATTATTGTTAGGTTTAAGCTGGAATAATGGTCGTTTAACATATTTGCAATTGCAATTACTTCTCAGTTAAGTAATTAAACTTTTCGGATTTTAGACTAACCCTTATAGGAGAACGTAACCATTCTTGTTGTTTTGTTGTTGACGTAGTCAACGTACTCGGGAGGCACCCTTTCTGCATGACGACTGAGGATGAACTGTTTTTTTTTTTTTTTTTTTTATCACGAATCACTGCGTACCCTGATTGCAATACTTAACTTGAACAGCACCCCTTGGGAGTAATTTAGTGTTCGTAAATTTTATCTATTTACGCGATCGAGGGGAATTAACGCAATGTGTTATACTTGGGGTAAAGCTTAGATTCATTTGCTGGGCCGGCGTCGCACCGGTGTGAACCTTAGGCGACATTTTGTGAATGTTTTCTTTGAGTTATTTTTATCTGGCGAAGGTCTTTCGGTGTAAAAACTTGAGACACTTAAAACACACACGGAGCATGTGTGCGTATTTCAAATACCACAAAAAATGCGTAACTAATCATAGTTACGCATTTTTTATGATCTTTTTTTTAATCTCCACCTGAAAAGAAAACCTGAACAGTTTTTGGTATACCAGTACCTAAGAGAATCCAAGACAGACTCTTTTTGACCTATTTTATTCAATGGCTCTACAGCACAAATTCAAGCCAAGCCGCGATTTTAACTCTGATTTTAATCATATCTTCCACCAGCCAGATGTCAAAGTATGTTTTTTTTATCACACAATTTTTACCCCACCGAACCATGTGTTCCCACTATGGGGTAAGTTTTGACGCCTATGTATTTACGAGTAGGTACTATGTTTTTTTACAGTCACTTTATCACTGGCACGTTAACGCGGAGTAGATCTTGGACTCCTTGATTAACTGCAACCACCGCTGCCTGTCCAACGCCTTCCTCCTCCAGTCCTATACTCCTACCGCACGGCAGTCTGCCACCAATCTGCCCAGCCACCTTAATCTGGGTCTTCCCGCTGTTGATGTCATCTGTAGCAGGGCTTTAGCCGCATTGCGTTGTGTTGCCTTTGTTTTAATACGATTGAAGACGATTGATTGACGAAGAGAAATTGGCGATTGAAGTGTCTAATCATCCCCACCCAATATCCTAGATCTAATCTAATCTTATCTAAGTTGCAAAGATATGTAAAATTGGGGATTCACATCATATGCATTCTCACAAGCAAACACGTATAAGTTCGCGCTTGAACATGCTGCATGTAAACCTACAACATAAAAACCAAAATCTCAAATAAACATATACCCTGCAACTCTTGCCGACCTTCCCTGAAACAGGGGTGACATTGGCAAAGTGAACCATTTTCTACAGCATGGGTGGTAAGCCGCGTACCAACCTATAAGTCTAGGAACATACACAACAAATTACATGTAATTAAATAGAAAAATAATAATATGTACAAAGATCAAAACTAGCCCTAGCCGCCAACATTACAGATCAACCGTCATTTATTTTTGTCCTAACATACTTCTTTCATTTCATCCAGTCATAACCTTCTTCATACAAGCTCTCCTTTTATTATGACTCTTGGTATCCCATTCATTCGCTTTTTCCTTTTACTCATTCGGTTTTTGTCGTGAAGTCGGCTGCCTCTGCAGAGATTAACGTGTGTGCAATAAAGAACGATGGTTAACACATGGCCTGTCCTGTGCAAGTGTTTCCATGTCGCTCGAAACTCTTCAAGATAACAGAATAGAAACGAATCTAGAACTTCGTGACCATATGTCGGTGTTATGGCCGCGGGGATCGAGACAGGTTATTTGGAACCGGATAACGCTGGTTCAAATCCCGCGACGATAACTTCGACCCTGGTTCAACGGATGCCGTTGCGTGCACACAAGCTTCTGCTTTCGCATGAAGACAACTGGCCAGGCAAAATAGGTTGGTGGATTGCATTCCTTTCCACAAATCTATTTAAAAAAAAAAAATACATCAAAAAAGGCCGACCAAAATCTGTCAACGATTTCACTCCTTTTAAATATAAAATAATATGGCTATTTATCCCAGTCTTTATAATGATGGCGCAGAATGTTGATAGCTATCATGATTTTTAATAGATTCCGCTCGTCAATTGACATTTTCAAACATTTGACGACACACGGCTGGGCTGCTAGGGAAAATGCATGCAAAATGTATTGTTAGTGGTTTCTAAGGATGATAATCCCCTACAAGTTTGACTTTTTCTCGCTGAGAAAAAACTTCTAAATTAAGTATTATGCTGAGTCCGTTCTTTTGGTCTATTTGTTAGCTAAGTTGGTAAAATTTTTGCGTTCTGTTTCGCTAGGTTTCGATTCAAACCAAGGGTGTCAGTGATGATTTCCCGTTTCGGTGTTTATTTCAAACCCAAAATCCAATTATTAGAAAGGTTTACTTATCCTCCACAAGACGTGAGAACCATTCACTTCGAAGCTAGAAGACTCACACTTTGGTTCACAAGTGGTTTACATAAGGCGCCACATGCGACTTCTTCGGGGGCAACGTAAGAACAAAGTTGCACTATATGCGCTACTTATTTGCGTTTTATTCGAAGTAATATGAGCATTGGTGTGTAGAACTTAGATATTTATTTCTGCAACCAAGATGGCTATCCTTACGACAAGCACTTGAAGATCTCTTTGTATTTGGCATCCTTTGTGTGCCCCGTGATCTATGGTAAGCTCGTGATTTCCAACCTGCGCACGATCTGCCAGAATGCGACCTCCAGTGCGCAGCCTCACCAACACCCGACTTGTAGAAATTAATAACTATTGTTGAATTATCGCCAATTAGAAGGAGAATACCCGCCATCTTGACGTGATCTTGACTTCGGGCACGATTTGTGCAAACGTATTTCCAACTTTTGAACTCCTGAATAAAATCTCTACACCATTTTTTGCTAATTTTATTTCGTTTACTTTAAGTTTTTTTTAATAGATTTATGAAGAGAAATGAAATTCACCAAACTACATATTTTGCTTGGTCAGTTGTCTTCATACGAAAGCTGAAGCTTGTGAAATGGCATCTGTTGAACCAGGGTCGAAGTTATGGTGAAAGGGCCAGGCGAAATTCGAACCAACGTTATTCTGTTCAAAATACCCTAGTCAAGAACAGCGCCTTGATCTCTCGGCCATAACACCGACATAATGCATGCTTTAATTATTTCACTTCCTAAATGTTGTGTTCGTTGACTTAAAGGTTGGTATGAGGCTGACCCCCGCTCCAGTAAAAACGTCACTTTTGCCAATGCCACACCGGTTTCAGGGAAAGGCGGCAAGATTTGCAAAGTGTATGTTCATGTGGGATTTGGTTTATTCTGTAGTCTGTACGTACAAATGCAGCATGTGAAAGCACAAATTTACTTGTGCCTGCTTTTGAGGCCTTCTATGTCGATATATCTTTATTAGTCAAGAAACACATTTTCGGAAAATGAAATAATGAAAAAACTTAAAATCAAATTAAAATTGTATTGTAAAATAATGATACCTAATTGTCGAAAGGAATACTTCCATAAACAAATGTGTACCAGCTTATGTAAATAAATGTGCCAAAATTATTTGCAAAAACTTGGCCGCACCGTTTCACAATGAAGCAATATTTTAATTCAACTATGTCTGCATGCAAACAATTTCTGCAAAAAAAACTCATTAGCCACCGGAAAAATATATTCTTAAAAAATCATTAAAAATTTCAGGTCAGCTTTGCGTTTCACACATTTGACTGTTTAAAAAAGTAGAGCCGCGAACAATGGGCGATCTTATCTCACGCAGATGTGAATCAACCGACTTGAATACGGAATAGTATGAAACGCAACCGAAATTTCTTTATCAACCGAAAATGATTGTTTTTTAGGTCACTGCTTTTTCAATGCACGACTTTTTGCGGCGGCAACCGCAACTGACGACCCGTCCACCGACAGCTCGGCTATGGACATATCGGTCACACAATTTTTCAGTCACAGGCAACTCGGCCACAGATAACTCATCCACATACACATCGGGCTTGGACATTTCGGACAGTTCATCCACACAATTTTTCGGTCATATAAACAGCTCGGTCACGAACAATCTGGTCACACGAAATTTCGTCCACACGACTTTTCAGTCCACGGCATTTCTGTGATTCATAATTCATAAGGTCTTTATTGTTTTTATCAATATGTACAAAATATTACAATAAAAATATTTTTTAAAAATCTAATTACAATAAATACTCCCCAAAGTAAGCATAGCTTGTGTTTTGGGGAGGAGGTGATGGACTCTCTGTCCGTTGTGCCTGTGGACGAGTTATTTGCTTCCGAATTGTTAATCACCGAAATGTCGTTAAACGAAAAGTGATGCTCCTTGATTGATCTGATTGGTTGGTATGAGGCTGACCCCCCGTGCTGTAAAAATTGGTTCACTTTTGCTAATGCCACCCATGTTTCAGGGAAAGGCGACAGGAGTTGCAAGGTTTATGTTCATGTGAGGTTTCGTTTATTTTTATGCACACATGCAGAATGTGTAGGCGCGAACCTGTCTGTGGGCATGCATTTAATATGAGCCTTAAATGTTATCATATATTGGCAGCTTAGATTATAGATTATAGATCATAGACCCGTCGTGTGACTGATTTGTCAACGGATGAGCTGTCTATGGATGACTTATCATTGACCTATTTGTCATGACACGGACTAAGTCGCTGCGTAAAAAAAACATCTTATTCTGCCTCTTCGATGAAGATTGGCGGTCATCAGAGTGATATGCACCTTCGATACCTCGGCACGAAAGAGGCATATTGTGCTTCAACCAAGATATTCTTCGACCTGTAGCTCGTCTTCCCTCAACTCTTCCCTGAATGATGAGATGCAGGAGGGAATACTTGTCATTACTCGTGATGGACATCAGGAGTTTGGCTCTGTAGCATCCCACCATACGCAAACGCAACTCAGTAAGGTTTCTGTTATTCAACATTTTCATGTTTATGAAAGCTGCTCTTGCATGTTGCAAAAAAATGATTGTTTTTTTTTTCTTTTATGCGTTTGTCTCTTTTTTATATGCGCACGCATTGTGCATCTATGTTCCCACGTTAGGTCTTGATGAAATTTGCTCCGTTTCTTTTATGAACACAAACTCAACTCAGCTGCACATATAGTGCTCATCCTTACCGCGTTGGCTCCGAAGGGGTGGCGCGTGCAACCATTTTTCACTGGTAAGGAGGCCGGCTTGACACCAACCACTTACGTTGAAGTCGAGGTTTCGCTGCTCCTGAGAGGAGGCTTCGCAGGCTGAGTAAAACTTGCCGGTATTTTAATATTGAGTTTGAAATAAGTTGATTTTTTTTGTCACCTTTGATGTAAATCGAACTCTAACCCTCCGGCATGCAACGCAATCATTCTACGAACTTAGTTGACAATCACTGAAGCAAAATGCTTTGAGGCCGGATGGACCTTGGCACATGAATTTTTCAATCCAACGAAGATAATATTTGAAAAATAAATGATATTTTGTTTTTAATTCAGATTTTTTTAAGTTTAAGTTTCAATTCATATTTACGTACTGATTTTAAATTATCGCAATGCAAAAGAAAGCTGCCGTCAAATAGATGTCAAGTAGAGAGATGTCTTCAAGAAGGTTTGCCCATCCGTTAAATTACCCAGTAAAACAATCATTTTAATTGAACAAAAAAAACCTCGTCGATTTCAAGAAATCCGCTGTGAATTGAAAAAATATATTTAAAAAAACTCGTTAAATGTTCTGGAACTGTGACGTTGCCGCCTTTCCATTGAGGGTAGCCAGAACCTCCATTTTCAGAGATTACTTCACTTATTACACCCTGTGCATAAAAAACCTTTACGATTTGAGTAATTTGATTAAACTATTATTTTCTCGGTTTTACCCTTTCGCTCGTAGGTACCTCTTACATTTCCGCTGTATAGACTCTGCCAAGCGTGCATCATCCATACTTTCTAAATGCCCAAACCACCTCACATACTCGTCTTTTCTAAATTGCATTATTTTAGCCCATTCTAAATCTAAATGCAAAGATATGTATCATATGAGATTCATATTAAATGCATTCCCACAAGCAGACTCATAATTTCGCGCTCACACATGCCGCATGTGGACCTACAATATAAAAACCCAATCTCAAATGAACTTAAGCCCATTCATTCCGTATTATATCTTTCAAAGTTTTTCATCTTATTCTTATCAGGGTTTTCATCTCCACCGTACATACTTAATTCATGTCACAATCATTTACAGTCCATGCTTCACTTCCTCTGAAAATCTCAATCACAACTCTCAAATTCAGAAAAATATTCAATTATTTTTATTTACTTTTGTTAAAAAAAAAAAGAATAACTAAATACCTGCTTGAGCTGTTCACAATGACGGTTTCTCAACGCCAATTGTTAGGTAACTCCGCGGCCTTAGATGCAGGTACTCAATGCTTTTTTTCTTGTGTTTTTCATCATTTTCGTGATCGACACAGTATTCGCGTTATGTGGGACAAGTCTCGGCACTTATGCAATCCTCCATGATCTATTTCTGCGACGGCGAAAAAAAAACAGTTGTCGTGCAAAGAAGGCTTTTCTATAAATCCGTTATTCAAGCTTTTAACCTACAAACGTATGCGATGGTAGATATGTCATTATTTGTTAGACTTGACTGATAGGTTGGTATGCGGCTGACCACCCATACTGTAAAAAATGGTTCACTTTGCCAATGTCACCCCTGCTTCAGGGAAGGTCGGCAAGAGTTGCAGGGCTTATGTTCATTTGAGATTGGGTTTTTTATATTGTAGGTCCACATGCGGCATGTGTAAGCGCGAAATTATGCATGTCTGCTTGTGGGAATGCATTTAATATGAATCTCAAATGATACATATCTTTGCATTTTAAATTTAGATTTAGATTTTTTTTAGACATCCTCATTATTTTGACTTGCACGCTTGCACGAGAAAGTGAATATTGTAGTGTAGTGGAGGAGAAGAGTGAGGGAGTGAAAGGAAAAAGAGGAAACGGAAGACTGAGCAGATTTTTTTACCCATCTTACGTCGTATATTTTGAAGCATCTTTCGCAGTGTCTGCTTTATTTGAATCCACGTATATTTTTCGCGAATTTTGTAGATTACAGACAATGTTTCAATTCGTTTTAATCTTTATATGAGATGTTTATCAAATTGTCAACCTTTATTATTTCTCGTATCTGTGTATTTACTGATGATTACAGAATTTGTGTACTATCAGTTGTTAACAATTACATAATTAAATATGAACAAGTTTTTGTATAAAATCTTTTTCAGTCTTTTATTTTCTTCATATTTTACGCAGGCAGTATTAAATAATCTGTCTTACCTAACTGGTTATTTATGTCGGTGACGTTGTGAAGGAATGGAATACGCAGAGCGAATGTAAAAGAAGTTAATGTACGACGACGGTGATGCATATGAATGAGTTGAAGGATTTGTCTGTACAAGGATAGGAAAAAGTGGATGGAACTCTGCAGAGGCTCCGGTTATCATATCTGGGATTTGAACCCACTACCTTCCGATTACGAGTCCATAGCGTTAACTACTACTTAGACTACAATCGGTCAAATTGTACTTGCACCAGTTGCACCCACTATGTTTGTACTTGTTATGTGATAAGTTTGCTCGTGTTGAATCACACCCGAAGGACATTTTCAGACACAACGAATTCTGCCTGGTTTGTCCATGGCTTACCAGACAAGCTGTGTGAAAGCCTTCATACATCTCCATGTACTCTCCATGGACTTCCGACCCGGCGCCGAATAGAGAAAATCTTAGACAGACTGGGCAGAATGCGTCTAGTGTGTGATGTCTGTGAGATTAAAATTTTATTCATTGGTTATAAACGCAACTAAAAAAACGCAACTAAGCTACACATATAGTGTAACTTTTTGCCGCGTTATCCCCGAAGGGGTCGCATGTGGCGAGTTGAACCTATTTATTTTTACAGGTAAGGGGGCCGGCCTTACGCCAATCACTACAGTTGAAGTGGGGGTTCCCCAGCTCTCGAGAGGGCTGGTACTCATTTTTTGTGTAGGCTGAGTAAACCTTGCCGGTATTTTATTTTGGGGTTTAAAATAAACATCAAAACGGAAAACCATTTCTGACACCCTCGGTGGGATTCGAAGCCGAGCTCACGACATGGAATGCAAGCACTCTACCAACTGAGCTATCGACCGGACTTTATTGTTAACATTATTATGTGATTAGTTTGCTGCTGTTGTGTGAGTTGTGTCCCACCCTAAAGTTCCTTGTTTGTTGCAGGGCGGTGACGGACCCTCGCGACGGCAGACGGGTGGCGCTCAAGAAGCTGCCCAACGTGTTCCAATCTCTAGTCTCCTCCAAGCGGGTCTTCCGCGAGCTCAAGATGCTGTGCTTCTTCAAACACGAGAACGTAAGTCGCCCCTCTCTATCTTCCAGTCATCCATCATTCCAGTAAGTAGAGATTGGCAATGAGCAGTCTAGAATGGCAATTCGGACTTTCGATCCTCCTCACGGAAGAGGAATTATATGCTTCACCAAACCGATGTCTGGGGCATTCTTCAACCAAGATGTTCTTCTTTTGTCTGGGATCCCATCATTCTTTCATTACTTACTTTACTTTATTCATATTATGTAGGTATGATATGATGTAGAAATCTTCTCATTTCTCATTATGTTGCCGAAATAAACCTTTTATTTGTCTTTGGGCGGACAATGGGATTTCTACCTCGTATTTATACGGGAAACAACCTCTTCTTTTTTACCATTTATTATTCTTTTTACAATTATTGTTCAAAGTTTGGTTACAAAGACGTTTCAAAATATTGTCCATGTATTTTCGCTGCTATACTCAGATCATCAAGCTTATCATAAAATATAAAGGAAAAATTGGTTTTCTTTATAGTTTTTTGTAAAATTAGTATATTTTGTTTTGTTCAATCCACTCCTCACTTTTTTCTCCTCCATTTTTTTTTAGAAGTTCCTTCGTAGTATGGTTATAAGTTGTATCTTTGTGTTTTGTTGCAGGTATTATCAGCCTTGGACATCCTCCAGCCTCCCCACCTAGACTTCTTCCAAGAAATGTATCCTTTTCTCAAAAAAAACTTCTTATTTTTCCTGATGTGTGAAGTAATAGTACAGGCATGCCATATCATCCATTGGTATTCAGTTGGAGGCTGAAAATCGGCGACGAAAGGGGTGGGAGGGGGGTAAAAACGCACTCAATCTCAAAAATGACCAACCGAGTTAGTCTGTGTTTTTGCCCAATTTATCACAATAAAAATAATGAGCCGTTAGATGTCGCGGGTCGTACTTAGTATTAAATACACACTTAAACGTCTCGTAGGGCCGCAATTTATGTATTGGTGGGCCGCATGTTTGACAGGCCTGCCTTAGTAGGTAGTAGGTATTTAGAAGGGAGTAAAATTTTATGTTTACTTAGGCCATCGATATACGAGTATATTAACTCCATGATATAAGCACATATTGTTTTGGATCTATTATAGGTATTGTAAAACGCTATCAAGCTACACATATAGTGCAAGAGAGAACCACTTCAGTTGAAGTAGGGGTTTCCCAGCTCCCGAGGGGGCTGGTACTCATTTATTGTGAAGGCTGAGTAAACCTTGCCGGTATTTTTTATTTTGGGTTTAAAATAAGCACCGAAACGGGAAATCATCAGTCTGATTTTCGCTAGGATTTGAACCCAAGTTCTCGGTATGGAATGCAAGCACTGTACCAGCTAAACTATCGACCGGTCAGATGTGATCAAAAAAGTTTTTGTTTTATCGAATCTGCTCCGGAATGAAATTGAAGTCTCGTTTATTTTACCATTATCGTTTTTTTTAGATGAAAGTTCAAGAAATATTTGCCAGCGATGTGAAATCAGCGACGCAAAAACCACGCACGTCGTTTACGGAAGAATTACTTTTACAAATGCGACATTACAATTAGAACAATGGCAGTACGCACACACTTCATAATATTAGAAAGATTAAAAAGCAAGCGAATTCTGTACCCAAGCATGAAACTTTAAATTTAAGCGCAACCGTTTAGCGTTTCACCAAAAGTGTGGGGAAAATAAAACGCTCACCAGAGGCGCTGATGCAAGTTTTATTTGTGTTTTGATAAACGCTAGGGTTGTGTTGTACAATTGGAGTAGTGTTGTGACGAGAGGTATGCGGAAGGAATGCGATATTTTAGCATAAGCAAACAAAGAAATCACCATTGTTCGTGTCTTCCTCACACACGACCCTAGTCGCTTCCTATCTGGGGATATCCAGAGTCATAATAAGAGGAGAGCTTGTGTCAAGGTTATGACTCTGGATGAAATGAAAGAAGTATGTATGTAAGGACAGAAATAAAAAACGATTGGTCTGTAATGTTGGCGGCTAGCGCAATTTTTTTTGTTTTTTTTGTTTTGATGTTTATACATATTATTATTTGTCTATTTTAAAAATGTAATTTGTTGAGTATGTTCCTTGACTTATAGGTTGGTAAGTAAGCTTCTGAAGATGGACGGGTAAAGTCCGATAGCGCTTCGGCATTTTAAAAAAAAAATGTGAAAATAAAACTGTTAAAAAAAGTTATTTTTAATTAAAATTAAACTTATATAGTGAATTGAAACATAGTGATTCTTCATGAAAATTTAACTTCTGTGACTTATCAATAGATGCTGAGATTTTTCTAATGTTTTCATTTATCCTTGTAGTTCGTACTTACGTTCATTTTTATTCTCGATAAGAAAAAATATGTAGAGGGGCCCCATGCCTCTCCTCGCTCCCAATGGGCTTAATCTGGGCCTGCCCGTAGTGGATTGACAGAGGTGGGCGATGGAACATAAGAGTAACAAACTGAATTTAATGAATTCACCATTATTCTATGAATTGGCAAAGAGTTAACCATTGTCCACGCTTTCTTTGTCACTCTTCTTTGTGTCTGATTTATTTCTGGAGGCCCTGGTCTGCTAGGGGCAAAGACTTTGCCATTCTCGAGACACTCATCTCCAGATGGCAAATCTTGTAGCAAAAAAATTGCATCCGCAGATGTATGCGCAAGGTGAGAATATATTTAGATTCTGAGGGACTTTGTCCTTGCAGATGAGAGTGCACATTTTTTATGACTAATATTCTCTCTGAAGCAAAATGCGTCTTGAATAGATTTTTATTTCATTCCACCTTTGTCCTGCTCCGTTTTTTATCATACGACTTTAGTTTTAATTTAATTTGATTGGGATCGCTCTTTTAGATTTGAATGGGAAAATAAGTATAGTACTTGTTTTACATTTTAATAGTCCAGTCGTTAGTTCAGTTGGTAGAATGCTCACAATCCATGCTACTTGTCTAGGGTTCGATCCCCACCAAGAGTGCCACTAGTGATTTCCCATTTTGGTGGTTATTTCAAAACAATTATCAAAACACCCGCAAAATTTACTCAGCCTTCAAAAGAAATGAGAATCTGCCCCCTCAGGAGCTGGGAACCCCCACTGCAACTGGAAAAGTTGGCGGAAGATCAGCTCCGCTGCTTGTGAAAATAAACAAGTTCCACACACCAACACACTACATACAAAAGTGTCTATCTGCGGGTACAACGTGGTAAAAAATGTACTGCATGTGTAGCTTAGTTGCGTTTCGTTTTTTGGTTCCCAAAATCGGCTTTACTAGATACATAGGTTTTAGACTGTCGAAGCACGAAGCTCCTTATTTGAATAAACCATTTACATTATGCCCCCTTTTCGTTCATTCGCTTTCCAGAAACCTTCCTTTGCTTGGAAAGTGGACGCGTTCTATTCTTTGTCTCGATGAACTAAAAACAACAATTTTTCCCGTGTCTTCCAGTTTCCTAATGGCCAAGTGTAGCTATAAATATTAGTGTCCTCGGGTTGGTGACACTGCCGCATTGGTCGTAACCTTGCTAGTTCACTGAGGAGCGCCACCTACGGCGACAGCTATTCTCGTCCACCTTGCGCTCCAAGCATCGCCCTGCTCTCTATACTGACCTAGCGGGCGCATCCGGCGTGAGGCTGGACACCACACGTGCTTGCGATCAGCGCTTCCTCAACTTTTTCCAAAGCTCAAAGATGATGAAGGTCTCCCTCTAATTTCTCTAGGACTCGTGTGACAGTTTGAGTTGATACTATGTAAATGAAAGAAAATCCATGTTAGATCGAGCCATGGAGATACATAGGAAATGTCTTCCCATTCTCCAGTCCTTTGTCATATTTATTAATTGATAAATTATGAATGAATGAATTAATTAGGTCTTAGATAAACTTATGCCTTTCCAAAGTGTGTTCAAAGTCATTGATAAAGACATATATGGATAAACTTTCTCGTCCAGGAAGTGTCATGCATTTAGAGGTTTAGGAAAAACATTGGTTAGAAAACTGACGCGTTGACAGATAAGTGCTGAGGACCCATTGTGTGTTTTATTGGACTCCGCAAAAATCATGTCTGGAATCCATTAATCTAATTAAATGGAACCCAGTGGCATTTGTTGAACCAGGGTCGAAGGACTCGAACCAGCGTGGTTTTTATTTCTAACACTCGTCAAAGTGGCTGCCTCGACCCGCGTGGCCATAGCGCCGACAGATCTGCGGCCCGGTATACCAGTTCCCTGTGCCAGCATTATTTGTCCCGTTGTGTCCTATGGCATCCAGATCCGGAAGGTGCGGGTCTGTATCAGGCACCCGTCCATTAGCATCGATCAGGTGTCGCGCGGCTGCACACTCTGTGGCTGGCACGCGCTGACGTCACATGCAACATGGAGGACAGGTGGCGTGATGTGTCGCACTTATCCACCAATGCAAGCACGGGGCTAGAGAACATCGGGGCAATGATCTAACCGTAGAGTTGGAAGGAAAACCGAGAAATAACTCTGGTTGTCCCAGAGACGCTGTTGGGTGATCTTAGACGTAGTCTTCGTGCTGATGTCTTAGATTCTATTACGTGAGCGTGTACACCAGGATATTGTACTCATGCCAGATGCTGAATATTTGAGGAAATCCTAGAAGCGTCTATTTTTAAATTCACGATTTATCTACTGGAACCCCCTTGAATCTCCATTTAATCCAGGAGTGTGGGCTGCTTATGGTGTTGCCTTTGTTTTGAGACATCTGCTCCGTTGTTTTAAGCCAACACCTATGCTTGGTATCGCATTTTCCTTGACCTTGACCCCGTGCAGATATGTGATAACAGAACTGCTGCAGAGCGACCTCCACAAGATCATCGTGTCTCCGCAGCACCTCTCCACGGACCACATCAAGGTCTTCCTCTACCAGATCCTCAGAGGTAAGCGCAAAGTCCACTTCATCATCTCCTGCCTCCGCTTCTTCATCTACTTCTTTTCTGGTGTCATTACTATGTAACAAAGGTAAAGGACAATACATTGTCTTGCCTTTAAAATTATACACGAGACTCATGTTTGGGATGTCCAAATTCACTCACATCACTCCGCTGTGAAAAAAACTGCATTGGATTCGCTAACCGAAGAGGGTGGTATACCGTGTTTGTCTGATGGTGTATTTAAAGCCGTCAGTGACTTGGCTCCTCCATATCTGACAAACATGATTTCTCTCCTTGGAACGGGTGTGAGAAGGCAGACATTCAGATCTGTGTGATGCTGTCGATTTGTTTCGTAAGATTCGACAAATTTCAGGAACCCGTGTTTTCTTTCGGATTACGGGTCCGGTATAGTGGAACAGACTGCCACCCAGAGTGAAGAACTCCATGTTTGAGGGTGTGTTTTAAAGTGTTTCCGTGATCAGAGAGGGCCCTTGAGGTGTGACCCGCAAAAACTGCGCTCTTCTAGTGTCTTCCCGGTCGTGAAGATGGAAACGCCAGGCAAACCACGGCTGATCGTGTGAAAGCCAACATACATCCCCGAATACACCGGTGTGGACTGGATCCCTGTGAAAAGGGATGAAAACACAGTTAACTTCACGTTGAAATGTTATTTACAAAAGTGACGTTTTACACTGCAGACCCCTGACTGCAGACGCCGTAGTTCTGTACCCCGAGTATAAAACATTTACATAAACTCCCCTTGGTCGCGTAAATGTTAAAATGTATAAAAGACTCATGAATGGAAGGCTGTGAGTTCGATTACAGCGGAGCACAGAAAATACCAGTATATAATGTTCAAAATTTACTCTTCACTGGGACAAAAAATTCACATGACTACCAAAGGCCGGTCACCAAAGGTCCATCTAGCGCTTACAACAATTGGGTCTTGAGAATTGGTGCTTTGTTTAGCGTTCACTAAGAACGCAGAGGGCACTTGAGGTGTGATTCACACAAAAACAGCGCTCACCAAATAAATCGTCCTAATATTTGTTAACATCACTCCCGTGGAGTGCTTTAGTTTCCATATATTTTTGTAATTACGCGATCGAGAATGTCTTGTACTCGGGTAGCTGATTTTCCCCACGTCCAGTTCCAGTATGATCCCTGCCGCATACAGTCCCAGCTACTAGCTAAGCATGCTACGGACGTTGCCCCGGCTATAATATGATGGTATCCCATTGACTTATGATATCCGCGGACTAGAAAAGTATTTTAACGAAAATATACAGTGTGTATCTGTTTCAACTTCCTTACGAAAATGGTCCTTACTAAGAAAGAGAACAAAGATCTTCACTGCGTCATTTGGTTGTACACAAAAAAAAACTTGGATGAAAATATGATATATTTCCAGAATGTTCATTCCTGCGCAAACGTTGTGCGCACGCTTTATAAATCTTTTGATTGGTAAATTTGTCAATTTTTAAACGTAAAATTCATTATTTGAAGACATTATGGCATGTGTAATTGGGTGTCAAAAATTATAATTCACCAGTCCGTAGTCTAGTGGTTAACACTTCTGACTCGTGAATGGAAGGTTGGGGGTTCGAATCCCGGCGGAGCACAAAAAATATCATTTTCGCTGGGTGAAAAATTTATAAACATTTACCAAAGACCGGTCACTAAAGGTCCATCCAGCCTTACAGAAACTGGGTCTTGCTTGAGAATTGGCGCTTTCCACAGCGATGAACTAGCTCGCAGAGGGCTCTTGATGTTTGATACACACAAAAACAGCGCTAACCAATTAAATCATCCTAATATTATTATTTATTATTATAATGAATAAAGCAAGAAAATACAGGATTTCACGTGTAAGAGCATGACTTTTAAATTGTTGGTTTTGACAGGACTGGGGACAACTTTACTGTGCTCCAAAGTATGTATGAATGCCGTAAGCTAGACTAGGCTTCTACTCCTCTATATTATTAGTAAATGTGGTATCCAGTTCCCCCCGCGCCCCGCCGCGCCGCGCCGGCCATGTTTGTGCCGTGGGAAAAAGGATCAGCCGCTGTACACCGAACCTCGACTAGTGCGAGTGTGGTAGGGCTGTAGCTTATTATAGGTTATAATAACTAAGCAGCAGCGTGCACTGCGCAGAGGCAAAAATTTCACTGGTGCGTGCCCTTATAAGATGAAACAAGGCTGAATACCTATGGGGCCGTTCATAAATTACGTCATCGATTTTGGCCGATTTTCGACCCCCCCCCTCCCTTACAATCATCCTATAGTCATTATCTAATGACCCCCCCCCCTCTTGCTGTAAAAATGGATGAGCTTAATAATTAATAATGTTATATTACTTACATAATATTTTGTATATTTTGTAGAAATTGGTATTTATAAGAACGACGTCACTTTTGGTACTCGTACATCATTTGCCATCATCCGCAGACCAGACTCCCCCCCCCCCCCTTAATGCGAATGACGTAATATATGGACAGCCCCTATTCTGTAAAAATGTTGATTCACTGTTGCTAATGTCACCCCCGTTTCAGGGAAGGTCGGCAAAAGTTGCCGGGTTTATGTTCATTTGAGGTTTGGTTTTAATTTGTAAGTAGATACACCTTCAGTGTTCGTAAGCGCGAACTTACACGTGTCTGTTTGTAGACATGCATTCGATATGAGTTTTGAATATTATATTATATCTTTGCAACATAGATTATAGATTATTATAGGGTCAGCCTCATGCCAATTTTTTCCGATTTTAGTGTAGTCATGTATATTTATGTATGTATATCTAACGGTAGGCTCACCATGTTTTTTTCTCTCTGGCGTAACGAATCCGCTTGATTTTCCCGCTGGATTTGAATAAAGCTTCTTTAGTTGGTTTGGAATTGGACGAGGCGCGGACAAAAGGGTCTTACCTGGCGGTCATCAGCCTCGCCTCAGCCTTCAGCTCGCTCTTTCCTACCACGTCTCTAGGCTACACACACCTGGCTAACGTTTCATTAAACATATCCTAAATTATGCTCACAAAAGTAAGAAAACGTAGAGTTTTGTTTGGAGTTACAATAATAATTTTGGGTACGTTCTAAGTATTTTTTTAGTTTGAACTTTTTGTCGCAATCGTATCAGACTTTGAAAAACCCGTTCTTCTCTTCATCATGGTTCGTAAAATAAGTTTTTTTTTTCAACTTTAATCGAAATGTCTAGCTAAAATCAGTAATTATTATTTTGCTGTTTTCGAAAAATGTAATTCATGTTTTGTATTTATTTGATTGATGTAGTTCCTTGACTTAAAGGTTGGTATGCGGCTGACCACCCATGCTGTAAAAATGGTTCACTTTTCCAATGTCACCCCTGTTTCAGGGAAGAACGATAAGAGTTGCAGGGTGTATATCCATTTGAGATTTGGGTTTTTTGCAATATCTTTGCAACTTAGATTAGAAATACAGTTTGGTATGCCTCATGCTGATCTATAAGGGTTATAAGTCCAGAAATTGCATTTGTGATGAACCCAGAGAGCAGTGATTACACCTTGAGCAAGATGGGTCTGTATAGAAAAGACTTTGGACAGACCGCTGGCAGCAGTTTCTCAAGCAGCCAAAAATCCATCCTAATGATGATGATGTTATTCATGGTTGATTTACTTACTTACATAGTCAGCCATACTCGTCCACTTCTGAACATAGGCCACCCCCATAACTCTCCGGGCATCTCTATCCTGGGCCTTCTGCATCCAGTCACCAGCAATCCTGTTTTTAAAGGTTGATTACTGATTCTGTATTGATGTTCAACTTGCCTGCTTCCAGGTCTGAAGTACCTGCACTCCGCGCGGATCCTCCACAGGGACATCAAGCCTGGCAACCTGCTCGTAAACAGCAACTGCGTGCTGAAGATCTGCGACTTTGGGCTGGCCAGGGTGGAGGAGCCGGACCACACCAAGAACATGACGCAGGAAGTGGTCACCCAGTACTACAGGTATGGTGCTGCACCCCAAATTGAGCACATGCTTCTATGAGTTCTTGTCCACAGTCAACTTAATTTCCGTGCCTTGAACTACCTATGTGAGTCGTCTCCAGCCACAACATTGATTGTCGTTTGCTTGAAGCAAGTGTGTCAGTGTGAATTTTTACCAGTTAATGGGCAAACTGACATGTGCCCAGCCCTGGATATCCCTGTAGAGCAATGATACTCAACGTTTTTTGTCTTCGGGCCACATACATATATTTGAAAAGCTACGTGGGCCGCAACACTATACTGGTGTGATGAAAAAAATCATGAAACCCCCACCCTCCAATTTTTTTGGAAAACAATTTGATATTTTAAAAGTTATAAACTAAAACAGAATAATAATAGTACATATCACTTATCATTATCAGCATATGGTTTCTTAAAAATTACATTAGTGAAAAAAGTAAAACTCAAAAGTAACATGTCCGGTCGATAGCTCAGGTGGTAGAGTGCTTGCATTCCATGCCGAAAGCTCGGGTTCGAATCCCACCGAGGGTGTCAGAAATGATTTCCCGTTTCGGTGTTTATTTAAAACCCCAAAATAAAAATACCGGCAAGGTTTACTCAGCCTTCACAAGAAATGAGTACCAGCACTCTCGGGAGCTCGGAACCCTCCACTTCAACTGAAGTGGTTGGCGTAAGGCCGGCCCCCTTACCTGTAAAAATAAATAGGTCCAACTCGCCACATGCGACCCCTTCGGGGATAACGCGGCAAGAAGTTACACTATATGTGTAGCTTAGTTGAAACATGTATCCAGGCATTTATTCCAAAATTAGTGTGGTTTTTGACATAAATTTTCAACAATTTAAGACATATTTGGTTCATAATTGCTGCATGCCATCATACGTCATCAAGGTGAGAATCAGTGAGTTGATTCCTGTATACGAAATATAGAATGCCAGATTTTGTAAATCACGTCCCTGATAATAAATGTGTTTAGGGCCGCACAAAAAAGCTTGTCAGGCCGCAGATTGAGTATGTTTTTGCTGTAGAGGCATGCAAGGGGTGACTTGGGTTATTCCTCTGCAACAACCAGTAAGCCGCATAAATTCTGGCAGAACACAACAAAATTTCATCGCTGGGTTCAAAAATTTATGTGCCTTTACCTAAGACCGGTTACCAAAGGTCTATCCATTGGTTCTTGCTTGAGCATTGACGCTTTCTGCAGTGACAACCAAGCTCGCAGAGGACTTCTAGTGTAAGATTCACAAAAAAACATCTTTCACTAAATAAATTATCCTTTTTTTTTTTAATTATCCTAATATTTGTAACAAAGTGCTTATGATTGTTTTGACTACCATGGTGTTTGTGCTTCCAGAGCCCCTGAGATCCTCATGGGTGCACGCCACTACACGGCAGCTGTGGACGTCTGGTCCGTGGGCTGTATCTTCGGAGAACTTCTCAGTCGGAGGATTCTCTTCCAGGCGCAGAGCCCTGTGCAGCAGGTGAGCAAGAACCTATTGGAAATATTGGAATCTTGATGAATTGTAGTTGTAGTGTTACACGGCCTGCTATTTACACTGGAGAGTTGCTTTCCGGGATCTGTTGCTGTGGTCTATAGGAGCAGGAACTTATCACGATATCTTTGATGTAAAGGAACAGTTGTATCAACATCATCATCTTCACGCTGTAGAAGACATTATTTAGTTACCCAAACAGCGCAAGTGGAAAACAGTGCTTTTTAGTTTAATACTGTCTCACTGATGTGCGCACGTGTGAAGAGATCAATTGTCTGTATGGTTTTCTGTGAGGAGATCAATTGTCTGTATGGTTTTCTGTGAGGAGATCAATTGTCTGTATGGTTTTCTGTGAGGAGATCAATTGTCTGTATGGTTTTCTGTGAGGAGATCAATTGTCTGTATGGTTTTGTGTGTGTTGCAGCTGGAGCTGATCATAGAGCTGCTGGGTACGCCCTCCCTGGAGGACATGCGGCGCGCGTGTGAGGGGGCGCGCGCACACTTGCTGCGCCGCCTGCCCCGCCCCCGCGCCCTGCACGCCCTCTACTCCCTCTCTTCCACGCAGGCCACGCATGAGGCCGTGCACCTGCTCTGCCAGATGCTGGTCTTCAACCCGGTCAGTACACCCTGCTTGCATTAAAATTTGCCACATAATCGTTCAAATGGTAGGTATTCAACATAAATATAAATCAATAAATAATCAAGTTGAGATTTGCCTTTATCAAAAAAATATATCTTCATGCAAAGATCACCTTACTTTTCAAAAAACAGCCAAATCAAAGCAGGGCTTCCCAAACTTATATGTACTGTGATACCCCTGAGACTTTGCTATTTCGTTACGATGCCTGTCAACCCAGCCCTCAAAAATACTTATCAATTTTAGTACTAGCCTGGTATCAGGTTATCAGAAAATCACTATTCTGACACGGTCGCATCAACACGCGACACCCTGGGGCATCGCAACACACAGCGTGTGAAGCCCTGAACTAAGCCATACATCAATTAGAATGGACAACGCAAACCCCCGAATTGCATAACACTCTCAGCAACACAAGGCAGAAAGAGAACAGGAAGGCCAACAATGTCATGGATTGAAGGTGTCCTAGCAGGTGCAGCCAAGACAAACATGTGGCTGGAGAGCAAAGGCAATGGACAGGTGAGAGTGAAGGAGAATCCTGGATTCAGCTAAGGCCCATCCAGGGCTATCAAGCTCATGATTATGATGAAGCTGCACATCTAGTGAAACTTCTTACCGTGTTGTAGCATGATGTTAGGGTTTGAAATCAACACCGAAATGGGAAATTGAACCGATGGGGATTAGACACTAACTCCTCATTTGAAGGCAAGTTCTACCAACCAACCCAAGTAAAATGTCACAAAGAAATGATTCATATTACCGAATTGGAATTGATTAAAATTTCTGAATATTTGAAGAACTGTTGTAGGTCTTTTGTACTCACTGCCTAAGACACCAACAAAACGTTGAGAATAATGTAAGCTCTCCTACAAAGGCTCATCAAATATCTGAAAAGTGTAATTAATTTTATTGTTAATCTTTATTTGGATACAAGTCAAATGACCGGAATTCTAATATAAATTGATCTAGATTCTAATAGTCCTACTTCAAACGTGAATGTATGTATCTAAAGAAAATTAACATTGTTATGTCCATTTTATTGTGAATTACGCTGTTTCAATACTACCAGCAGAAAGCCTAAATGCTGAAACTTTTTTCATTATCTTCGCTTTTGTATGTCATTGTTTTTTGTTGCCATGTGATCAATCGCAACTCCACCATTTCAGGACAAGCGGATAAACGTGGTTGACGCGTTGGCTCACCCGTACCTGGACGAGGGTCGCCTGCGCTACCACTCGTGCATGTGCAAGTGCTGCTACTACTCGGGGGGGGCGGGCGCCGCGGCGGGGGCGGGGGGCACCGGGGCCCCACAGCCCCAGCAGCCTCCTATGCGCCAGTACACGCTGGAGTTCGAGCCGGTGACTCCGCAGCCCTTCACAGACACCTGGGAGAAAAAGCTGACCAGCGTGCATCAGGTCAAAGGTATTGCAGCCATGACAATGTCTTCCTGAAACTTATAACAGCAACAGTCGATACAGATTTAGTTTGTAAGATTGATAATTTAATTAGTCATGCCCTTTATTTGTTTGCTTAAAATTGAAAAAAAAATGGCACTTCATCTGTGATATTGGCTGCTTAGATTCTTATATAAAGGTTTTTTGTTTAATTAAAGTTCACAGTATGTTATTATTTTTGTTCCCTGACTTTTATGTTGGTATTTTAGGCTGACCCCTCATCCTGTTAAAATTGTTGCATTTTTGCTAATGTCACCCCTGTTTCAGGGAGTCAACAAAAACGCAAATGAACAGCCATTTTTACTGTCCTCGCACACTTATTTCATTTCATTATAAGAGTCATAATCTTTTTCTGCAAGTTCTCCTTTTATCATAACTATCGATATCCCATTCATTAAGAGCCAGAGTAGAATTCATTTTTAAAATATTTATAATTCCCTGAATGGAACTTGGAAATGTGTAGGGAGGTTAAACATAGGCTAACCCATTTGTGTTGTCGCTTGTCGCGTGTTGCAGAGGAAATGCACAAGTTCATAGCGGAGCAACTCCAAACGAGCCGCGTGCCGTTGTGCATCAACCCTCAGTCGGCCGCCTTCAAGAGCTTCGCAAGGTAAGAGACCGACAACGCCCAACAACCACCACCAACCAACAACACCACCTCTACCCAAACAAATAGGTGAATACCCAACGCAACACTATAACAGACTGTAGCTTATAATACCTAGTCAGTAACCAGCAAGGCTGATCACCTCACTTCACTGGTGGTGAGTGCGGCTTTCAAAACGGAAACTGAAATGGACGCAATCCAAAAATCCGTGACGTCACCCGTAGTAAAAAAAAATGGATTCTCAATCTATAATCTGAGTTTTGTGGCATTACCGCCGACTGAATATAGTCACTTTTCATTTCAACATCACGCTAGCTTAGTTGCTCAAATTGAAGTAGTAATTTGTTGAAGAAAACTAAAATAATAGTGGTTGATTTGATTAGTTTGAAGGCCCTAAAGTCAACAGCGCCCGCCTTTAGCTGTCATCTAAATTCATTTAAAGCCGTGTATACCTATATGTTTCACAGTGCTGTAAAATAGAAAATTTCCCTGATAATCTCCTGTTTCAGGGAAGGGAGGCGAAATTTGCAGGGATTATGCTCATTTGAAATTTGGGTATTTATTTTTGTAAGCACACAATGTGTACATGTGAAATTTCACGTGTCTGCTTGTGGCCATGCATTTAATAAAAATCGTAAATGTTTATATAATATCTTTGCAACTTCACTTGAGAACGGCTGAATCATTTTGGCTGTTTTTCGTCGCAAAATGATGTTTGTAACCTAGGAAAGGTTATGGCATACAAAAAGAAATGGAAATATATCTCTGAAGATATTGAATGATTGTTAAGGAAAAGCTGAAAATCCTTTTTGAATGGGTTCATCTCATTTGTACCAATTTAAAATTTGTACTGTATCCATTCATGAGGAAATAAATAAAATATTGAATTAATTTATTTCTTGTTTTTGTGTGAATTATGCCTCAAGAGCCCTCTGCAAGCTCTATGAAGTCAGAATATGTATATTTATTTTGTGCACAACAGGCTACCATCATTACAGTGGACCGTATATCTCAAATTTCCATCAACAGGGTGACGTCAAAGGTCTAGATGTTCATTTCTAAGTAGAAGTTTTGAAAGAACACTTATAACCATTGAAACGGATTGTCGAGAGAGAGCCGTTGAGGCTTTAAAAAAGATATGATACTTGTATGTTATGACAGATGTTCACGGGAGTGGAGACTTCATACATCTACTGGATCTCCAGCCTTTAGACTGTCTTCTTCCTCTTTCACTTGTGGATTTGCTTTTTATATGTCATGCTAAAACACTAATCCATAGAATTTCCCTTTTGTTTTTCAATGTGAAGAAAATGAACAACCACGAGGAGGCAGTCCATGTAAATCAATGAAACAGTGCTTTTTAATCTTGGGTGTTGCCGTCTGTCTGGAAAGAAATGATGCTTAGAAAGATAAAGTAGGATTACATTTTGATAAAGAAACGTAGAGATTAAGCTTGCATACATTGGTTTTTCTTCAGTTAAAATGAATTCCAGTAGATATTTATTATTAAAAAATCTGCTTCCTGGATTTTCAAAAATTGGTAAAAATTTGGGTAAACTCGGCACGTTTGCATTCAAAGCCACATTCTAAGACATGTGGTCTGTTCTGGACCAGAAGTGTCCTATTGTTTGTACAATTACAGATGTTTCTGAGATAGGCTTTGGTATATGCCAGGCTACAAATGCCTAAATGTAGCAGCCTTATATAGTGCAGAAATACACAGCTTTTTGTAGCTTTTGTCTTTTAAGTCGTCGTGCAATCATAACGAGTCATTTATGAGGTGGGATTAAAGATCATGGTCGATGTGAAACCAAAAACCTCCAAGTATGGCAACTTAAAAGAAATCGTCCAATTCCTTTTATTCATGGTGCAACCATATGCGAGATAGGATTATGAGCCTTGCGTTGAGATGTCTGTAAATAGATTGTTGCGTGGCCGGATATTGTTTGTTAGGACGTTAGGTTACCCCTCCCTGCCCCACCCCTGCCCCTCCCAGTAGAGAGTTGTCTTTTATACTTTTGGTGACATCTCTTAGTACATGTGCAGTAGTTATTTTGCGGTTTATAATTATTTATATATATATTTGAATTATTTTTCCTCACCGCTCGCCATCAGATTGAGATGCATGCCAGTTTTTTTATACTTTCTCGCTTATAAAAATATTATATATCCAATAATTTTTGCAGTTGCCTTGATTGTTACTATTTATATTTTTTGTTTGGTGGTTTGGTTGGCCGATTGCGCCGATATTTTCGCAATTACTCGTCACATCTAGTAACTTGTCACTTATGCAACAACTTCAAAAGGACATCCACAGTTTTAAATATCACACTGCACAGAATATTTAACTGCTTCAAGTTTATACTTTAATATATCTACTTGTTATTAAACACAAAGTCCCTTCAAAATCACTTTGTAATATTTTTCAATTGTTTTTTGTAGCTTTAGGCTTTCGCAGCCAGCTGTTTTTAAAAACGTTTTTTATAAGGCTGGCCCCTTAACCTGTAAAAAATAAATAAGTTCCAACTTTGCGAGACTCTATAGTAAAAAGTTGCACCCAAACTACTTGCAATTTATAAGGTTAAAAATGCAATTAATTTAAAATTAATGTTATTCAATTTCAAATTAATTTCAGTCATTGTTAGATGACGAATCAATTTCCAAGGTGTTATTTTAAAAGCTAAGGAAACATGTTAAATCTGTAATGTACTTGACTGTATTTGCTGGGCTACAAATGTCCAAAAGTGGTAACCTTACATAGTATGAAAATACATAGTATCTTTCTTCCTATTGTCTTTTTAGTCATCATAACAAGACATTTGTGAGGTAGGATTTAAGGCTGATCTGTGTAGCCAAAAACGTCCTAATGTGATAACTTAAAAAAAAATTTAAAGAATCTTTTCCCCCAATTCATGTTATAACTATTTGTGCAATAGGATTATGAGTCTTCTGTTAAGATGTCTATAAAAATATTGTTGTGTGGCCGGATATTGGTTGTTAGGACGTTGGGATGCACACGTCTGATTGACGTATAGGATAGAGATGACAATGTGACGTTGCTTGTGACGCAATCGGCGAGCCAGACTCCCTCCTTACCGCCCGCGAGCCCCCTTCACGCCGTGCAATCAACCCTATTGAAATGCCAGCCAGCCTGGCGCAGAGGTCTCACGTCTCGGGCGGTATTTAGCTCACTCGCTGTGTGTGGATTGACCATTTTCAGGGTCCAACCGAAACCAAAAGTATGCTCTCCCTTCAAGACAGCCGCCAAGGTTCTGTTTTCCCCAGTCATCTTCCTGTGCGCCGCCTGACAGGTCAGTTCCCCCCCGGAAGCTCCGCCCCCAAGTCCTCGAATGCCCTCCCCCTCCTCTCACTGTCTCTCTCTTTCAAAAGGGTTGATTTATCTCTCTCTAATACTTCTACTAATCCCTTTACAAAATGTTCTTTTTGTGGTTGGATAGTAAGGTCGAAAGGTGTAGGCCAATTTTTTTTAGCGTTGCCATCTGTTGGAAAATGTTAAATGTTTTATTTTAATACAAATTTCAATGTTCACTTGATAAATGAATTTGTTTTCAATAGCAAATGGCTAAACAAAAGTTATTTAAAAATATGGTTTAAATTATATCAAAGCGACTTTTTTTTTTAATAATCTTTTACTAGATAAGAAAACAGGTCTGACGCATGAATTGTTTAGAATCAAAGGCGGCAATGGAGGATATTTTAGATAATGAGATATTTTTATTTCTGTGTTTCCATATATTTTCTCACTTTTGAAAAAATACTTTGCCATATTTGATTCCAGACATCTCATATTAGAAAGTATATTTTTAAGAATCTTGTTTTTTTTAATTGAAAGTAAATTTAGTCCAGTGAATTTTTATTTTTATTCACTTTGGAAATTTGATATGAAATGTAAGCTTTTTTATTTTCCTGTAGATGGCACTGTGTTCTATAGAGATTTTTTTTTTTTGATATCCATCATCCTTAAATGGCTTAAATTCAGTGTATGTTGATAATTTTTTAAGCATGCAACTTTCTTTTTGTTTTGTAAAAAAAGACTTGAAACATCACCCTTTTGGAGGAAAGGCGGGAAGATACATATGTAAGCATGAACATACACATGTCTGCTTACTCAAGCAGCAATATAAGTATAGTTTTATTTTCTGAATTTTACAAAAGAAGTAATTCTGGTTGAGAGATCAGCTGGTAAAACCCTTGCGGTCAAAACCAAATAGCTAAGGTTCACTTTTCACCGAGTGTCTGATAAGATTTCCCGTTTTGTCTTTAAACTCAAATGATAGTGCTGGCAATATTGTCTCAAATCTCTCTGGAGCAGGGAACCCCACTTGGTGTTAGGCTGGTCCCCTTTCCTGTGAAAATAAATGGGTTCTGTGCACCAAATACAATTACATGGCAAGAAGTGTTACACAGTAGATGTGCACCTTAGATTTCTTTTTTATTTTGTGGATTTTTTTTTTATGTATCTTGTAACCTAGATTATAATGTACAAAAGAGTCTGAGCACTTTTTGCATGTTAAAAGAATACAATAGACTTGGCACAAAATTTTATTTATTTTACTCGGTGGGCTTACTTCACAGCTCTATGTGACTAGGGTCCTTTGCAACCCATAACAAAATGTAAGCTTGCTCTTTCCGCAGCAACCTTACTGTTACTTCACTTTTTAGTCTACGGGATTTGTGCCTTGTCCTATTTTACCTTGAATTGAATTGTGTGCCTACTTAGATTTTCCAATATGCACTGAACACTTGCTGTTTTCCCATTTCCCCGAGGTTGGTTATCGCTAAATCTGTGATTAGTCAGGGTCGCCGGGCGTACACTTGTGCATGCTGTATCTAGGCGTTTGTTTTTTTTATTTATTTTTGGACAGGCAACACTGATAATATTTCATATGTATACTCTTGTGTGTGGCAATCTTTTCCTTGCAGGGTATCTGTCGTTGCCCTTGGTTGCTCATCCTGCCTGCTATTTATTTATTTATTTTGACACTAATTTTGTTTTTATTTTTCCAGATTTTTTTGTTTGTTTTTATTTTATTTAAGTATATTTTATGCTAGTGAGATGTTATAAGAATTTTTAAAATAAAATATTGTACATAAGAAAATAAACAGTGCAAAAAAGATGAAATGTTTCAGGCTGATGGTATAATTGATGCCTCAATGTGTGCCCAGGTATTTCATGAAATGGCTGGCCAATATCTTACATGCTCAATGTTATGAGTGGGTGGATATGTTTTCAAATGAACCACGTAGAATGAAAGAGGGCTATCAATGTTTTTTTTTTAAACATGATATGTATATTAATTTTGTTAAAAAGATCTAGATTGCTTTGATTCTGTATGAGTCAAATCATGGATAGTTTGATTGCATTGAAGTCGGAACATTTAATTTTTTAACAATTTCAAATTTACATGATGACGTCAGAGGTCTAGGTGACTAGAGTCCTTGAATAGAAATAAACATTGGGATGATTAATTTGGCTAGCATTATTTTTATGTGAATCACATCTCAAGCTTTGTGAGATTGGTTGTCTCTATAGAAAGCGCCAATGTTCAAGTAAGACCCGGTTGCTTTATGGCGGGGTGGACCTTTTGTGACCAGTGTTTGGAAAAGCAGAATAATTTGTTAACCAAGCGAAGAGCATGTGTAAAAATTGAAAGATTTTTTTTGTGCTCTTAGAATCAACCTCACAACCTTTAGATGAAATCATAAGCGTTTACCACTTTAAAATCTGATGCTTGGTTAACCACGTCATAGTTTCCCCCCCAGCTTATTTTGCCAACTCTTGCTATTTCATGAAACACCATGGAAGGCTGTGATAACCCCAGTTGAACAACCAGCCTGCGACATATATTATACATCTCACTTTCATACAAATGCATGCTATTTTTGTTGTTGTTTTGATTTTGGAGAAATTGATAATCCTTGTTTTTTTTTAGTTCTTATCCTGTATTTTTTTCTTTATAACTATCTTTTAAAATTTTGTAAATTATAAACCATTATAAGATTTTGAAAATGTATTATATTGATTATATTTATTGAGATGATTTTTCAAAGGTGAAATAAAAAGATTAATAGAAATTGTTCTGAATATGGTCCATTAAGAAGTATTTATTATGTCGCCCTTGAAAATCAACTCTTGACCTATAATAATATATTGTTGACTTGATTTTTGTTTTTGTTTTTTTTTTTCAATCATATTCTAGTTTTGTGTAGAATAAAAGCAGTTTTTTATGAACCAAGGTGTTAAGAAGAACAGGTTTCTTACCGTTTTGCCGGTGTTGTATTTGACTTCATTGGGAAATGTGTCTATCTCAAAACTTCTTTGGCGTAGAATTAAATTGGTTTGTGCTCTTTGGCCCAAAAAAGACGCACCTTGGTGACATCCAACATGACCTTGACAACATCCAACATGACCTTGACAAAACATTGAGAAACTTGTTCTCCTCTACAGCACCGTTAATAAAAATATTTTTTTAGTTCCATACAAAATGTTTTAAAGACAGTAATTCCTATTTAAAATCATTAATCATATTCTAGTTTTTCTTTTGGCATGATTAAATAAAATAACCAAAGAGGTGTTGAAGTTTTTTCAAATAATGAATTTTATTTTTATTTTGTATCAGTTGTTTTTTTTTTCAAAATTTAATAAAAAAAAATTAAGGGTTATTGAAGTGTTGTAGGTTATTGAAAGAAATTGGCAATTGGCAGAAAAAGACATGAATAGTTTTGTAAACCAAAAGTTAAATAAATTGTTGTCAGTGTTTCATTACAGTTTATTTTACACAACTTTGAATGAACTCCTGAATTTGTAATTTTGTTTATCATTGCTGAGCTCAACAACGATCTCTTGATAACGTGAAGAAGCTAAAGAAATCTCAAATGACTGCATTACTGCATAATATTTCTTAGTAGTGACTTTGCATGACTCTTGTCATCTTAAAAAGGCGCTCATATAAACAAGCTAACAGGTGGGTCTTCAACCTCTTTCAAAACATATTCTCCAGTAACACGAGTATAAAACTATTTAAATTCTTCTTGACTGTATGGAATATGTATGGAAGATCCAACAGCGAGAGAGTTGGGATTTTGTTTTCATACATCTTGTTTTATTAACATGGTCCAAAGGAATTTACAGATTGTTTTGTACTCTTGGTACAGATCCATCTCAAGTAGATTGCCCACAAAGTTTGAGCAGCTGCCGTGTAATCTGTATCTTATGATTTTTAAAATGTCTGTTTTTTCAATTTTGTGAACTTGTCAATTGAGTATTCAGTTGTCCCTTGATAATACGACACATACAGGATCGAGGTAATGCTGATTACCAAAAACATCACATTATCAAAAATTGCTTTTCTGCAATGTATTGGATAGATGATCATCATTCTTTATGTCGTACTGTCCTGTATTAATAACCATTAAATACTTGGGACAATATAAAAACCTAGACTGAGCTCAACTGGCCAAAAGGTACCAATCACAGTGATTCATGTGGCTGGATGTTTGGTTTGTTTGACAAGCCTCTCGTTGGACTGCTGAGTATGATGATGACGATGAACTTGATGACTTCTTCAGCGCCGTTTCATGATACCCTGTCACTCCAACTGCGCTTTTTGTTCACTAGACGTAGAAATGTGCTCTTATACTCCTCCTGAGGTCATCAACTGTCCTGGATCCCTGAGCATGTCAAATTTCAAAGTGTCGGATTATCAAGGGACAACTTAAGTTACACTTTATATTTGGTATGTTAGGACTGATGTATCGGGGTGTCAGAAGGCAGAGGAGCAGTGATGTGCCTTTTGTGTTTCAGCTCGACAGTGGCGCACCCCTCCGAGCTGCCTCCCTCACCGCATCAGTGGGACTGACGAGACAACACCAGGAGCAACAACTCACAGCACAAGCGGGACTGAGGATCAGGAGATCAGCGGAGCAATGCAAGGGTGAATGTAACGGGAGTGCAGAGAAACAGAAGAAGCGATAAAGATTCCCCATTTCTAGCTGTACAGATGGTTAAAGCAATTGAGGACACAATAGAAAAGCAGAAGGATAGAAGTGATTGTATGGGTTACCGATATGTAATCAGATACCTCATAATACAACTGAGGTGAGATTACATGCCGGGAGCACAGAATAATGTAATACAGATGTTTGTGTAGTCAAATCAACGAGTATAACATAACAAAGAAGTGCCAAGTCTCACACAGATACAAAATTAGGGAATCACCATCCTGATACAACTGAGACATAATATCAGGAGCACAGAAAAGTGGAAGAATAATGTTACTATTAACAAAGTAGTTACATGATTGAATCAACGAGTACCTATAATAAAATGGGAGTGCAACAAGATAGAAGAAGTAACTGAAGTACTCAAGGAAAGAATTAAACAACGATTCATCTATATATTTACATGTATAGAAATTAAAGGAATTTAGAATTAAAAAAAGTGCAAGAATGACAAGAAAAAAATTAATGAATGCTGAAACTTATTGTATTTGAAGAAATTAAATATTAAGCATACAGAAATGAAAATGAAGTTATTATAGAAACAGATGAAATGCTATTTTTAAATGAAGTTTAATTGCAATAAAGAATGTGAATAATATGAAATGTTGACCATCTGTATAATCAAAAGGAACGAAGGGGGGGAAAGTAAATGAAATAAAGTGATCAAATGTATGGATTGTTACATTGATGCGTGTGAAGGGGACATGAAATGAGTGTAACAATATGTGACTTCAAAGCTTTTCGACAGTTTCTATGAACAGCAGTGCAAACTTGTCGGCAGAATGATGAAATATTCTAAGGTGATTTGGTGTTATATTTTTATCCAATTCCAAGTTACCGTAATGGTGGACAACTTACAATAAGAAATACTAGTGATTTTGTTTTCATGTAAAAACGATTCCCTTCGTGGATTAGCTCATTGTATGTGAAATAGATTTAGGTGAAGACATTTTAGTTTAATCACTGCCGGGCTTGAGCCCCTGTTCAATCAGGTTATATAAATGCTACTGCCATACATATGAAAGTAATGAAAGCTTAGTTTTAATGCAAAAATTTAATGTTATTTTTACAGTGAAAATATGTTCCTAGAATTACAACATTTGGGTTTGCTGCAAGCATGTGTGTAAGAAGTGAAAAAACATACTAATGGTTTGGCGTGGTTTATCCAACAAGTCAATGGATGTGAGGACTGAGCAAATAGTTCTTTTCACCACTGTTTGTTAAAAAAATATTTTTTAGTGCCATGCAAAATATCTAACGACCCTAATTCTAATTTCATAAAATCTACACAGGCTTAAATAATGTATAAGTTTACGCTTACACAATTAATACTAAACTTCGAATGATCATAAGTTCTGCAACGCTTGCCGTCTTTCCCTGAAACAAGAGTGGCATTGATAAAAAGTGAATCAATTTTGTAAAGTACTTAACTTTAGTTACAAAACAGTAAAGAAAATTAATAACAATAATTTTGTAGAGCAAATTATAATATTTAAATTTTGTATCGAGATTAAGCTTCAATATTTTGCGAATAGATGGCAGTAGTATTTATGTTAACAGATTGAAATCCACCTTAACTGTAGGTGATCGCCGCCTGTTTGTTACATTCCTACGGGCGGATATGATAAATGAATTATATATTATTTTCAACGATAGACTGACTAAGACAAAGTAGATGATAGTCCTTTAGTAGGAGACTGTTGTAAATGTGTGTGATGGAAGAGGGAAGGGAAGCAACCAATGCTCCGCTGAAGTATTCTCAACGTGGAACTCTGGGCGCCTCTCTTCCCTGTCTTTGAATACCTATGTTGTAGTGAAAACATAAGTAATGTATGTTTAGCAACTCTTATTGTAATTAAAACAATGTATAAGATGGGTGCGTGGGCTCCATTGAGTCCCAGGAACATCAACTTACCATAAGGGCCTTGTTTAGGGCATTGCTACTGAAATATTCTGTTTACTTTATTATAAAGTATAATTTACTTTATTAAGTTTGTAAGCGCGAACTACACGTGTTTGTTTGTGGGCATACATCTGAGAGCTTTGAATGAATATATCCTTGCAACTTAGATTATAGATTATAGAAGTATAAAACATTACATAGCCCCTTTTCTCGATCGCGTTAGTAGAAAAATGTAAGGAAGATAGCAACAGCACCCCTAGCGAGTGATTCTAGTTTTCTTCCATTATATCTATTTTTGCAATGGAGGGGAGCTTATGTAATGCTTACTCTGCGTATTTAACATTCCTATTCAGTGGAAGGTCTAAAGCACTCTATTCTAGTAAAGCGCGTTTTGCAAATATGTTCTCCTTTTTTCAAACGCATTTTGAATGGAGTTGGCACAAATTCAAAATGCAAATTGTGATGTCTAAAACGAAAGGCAAAGTAATGTATTTTTAGTGGTTGATCAAGACCCTAGTTCTTAGAACGAGTGACGTTTGCCTGCCGAGAAAAAAAACAATTGAATGAAAAACAAACTGAATTTAAAAACAGTGGTGTAGAGAAGAATTGGTTTCTCAAAGTTTCAGTGGTATTGTATCTGACGTCATCGGGAGACCTGTCTACTCTCTCTACATGTCTGAACGCTGAGAAAGCCTCTCGTCTTTACACCACTGTTTGTAAAATCCGTTCATTAACATTCTATTATAGAGTTCTTTAGTATTCCAGTCAATTTAAATTACATCTTTCACATTCTATCTGTTCCTGGATTTGAATCCAGGCCTTTTGATCTGTGAACACAAGCTCAACCGATGAACTAAAGATCAAAAAGTGGTATTTCTTGGCCTAAATAGAGGACATGCACCTTATAAGATTATTACCTATTTGGTTTTTTATACAATATTGAGCTTCATCAAAGGAAACACTAGTTTTTAAAAAAAAAAATGAGTTTTATACTTAACGTGAAATCAATAGCTTTCAATTGCCTTTTTTCTTAAATCGTGTTGAATTCTGAACACTGAATTAATAAAAATAATTTAATTGGGCACATTAAATTTTGTGCTTGGATAGTTTTTTTTAGAAAGATAACCTTTTTTTAACGTAGCTAGGAAACAATTTTCCTTTTTGTTTTACAATAAACCAGCTTTAGACATTTTTTATGAATACATTTCAATAGTGAAAATAAATCCAAGAAGCTTTAGGAGCAGAGAAAAATATTTTAATTTTGTGTGAAGCTATGGTCGAACGGACAAGATAGTGGCAATCGAATTGTTGTTTTTTCAAACAGCGCTAGTTTTTCATGCTCTATTCATGATAACTTCGACCTTGGTTCAACATGTCATGGATAATTATTAATCGAAAATGTTAATCCCTGTTTCTGGCTAGGCAAAGATAGGTTGATGAATAATTGTATTTCTCTTCAAAAAAAAAAATTAAAAAAAATCATACTGTCAAAATAAACAGATGGCAGTGTCATTCAAGAGAGTAAATTGAGATTGGATGTTTAATTTTCCTACGAACTTTTTAAATGCTGTAATCCATTGTAAAAAATTATGGACTCTATTTATACTGTTGAAATATTTTCATGAAAGTATTGTTTTTAATACGTCGAGTCCATTTTTGTTGCAAAATATGCGTAAGAGGAAATTTTTGAACTTGTCATTTTCCTTTGAGAGTTCAATATGTGTACAAAGCGCCAAGGATTTTATTGTGATGAAAACTAACGAAACCCAAGTTAATTTCATTTGTGTGTGTATGTGACATGTGTCTGTGTGTGTGTGTGTGTGTATATATGTAATCAGCGCGGCTTGCTCAATGTGTTAATGTGTAAAGAAACATTCAGACGTCATGAATGTGCAAAAATAATTGATCATTGTTTGCAAAAAAGTATGTGCTACATTGTATTCTGAATCCATGAGAGTTGCGTCTTCTGATTCTCTTAGTATATTTTGCAAACACAACTAAGCTGCACGTATTAAGTATAAAGCTCTCCGCATTATTCCCGTAAGGGTCGCATGTGGAACCTGCATATTTTCACAGGAAAAGGGGCCAGCCTTACGCCAACCACTTCACTTAAAGTGGGTGTTTTACAACTCCCGAGTAAACCTTGCCAGTATTTTTATTGGGAGTTTGAAATATATACCAAAACGGGAAATCAAGAACACCTTGGTGGGGATCGAACCCTAACCCTCTGGCTTTAAATACTAGAAGAATACAACAAAGGCAAATGTATAATATTGACATGAAATTTAGAATACAATGACGGCATTTAATATTGGTTACAAACAAATGTGTAAAGATTTAAACAGAAAGTGTTCTCGTGGAACTACTAAATGAAAGCCTTATGATGTAGAGTTCTTCTCAACAAGCAATAAAACATGTAGGTTATTTAGTATACATTCCTAAACACTGACGAAAACTAAAGAAATGAATGTGTTATGTGTTCCTCCCTTTGCTGTTTTTATAGCCATTTTGATTGCGCGCAGCATGCAAAGTGTTCAATTTTAAATATGGACTTGATTTGGTCACAATGGCCGGTGAATGTGAGGAATCTAACATGGCAAAGGGTGCAGAAAACCATTTATTTCTAATATAATACAAGCATTTTACAAGGTAAGAATTCCTCTTTCTCTTGTTATTCTGGATCTGCCTAACCTATCAGTCAAATCTTCACTTATTCCTCCTGTCATTACAACAAGGGCAACTCGTAGAATGACTCTCATTCATCCTTTTTCATTCACAACAAAACTATGAGAGCTTGGTGCTCTCACAACTGACTCCTTCGCCAAGCTGCCTGTTATGGAATGATTTCCTGGGATCTACTCCCGTGTTCCAAAACCAACATCAACAGCCACTTCCTCTCAGTGTCTCAAAACAAAAACACAATACTATGCAGCTAACACCCGGTTACAAAGGATCAGGACAACTTTACTAACATCTGTGCAGCACTCCAACAAGATTCTGTATTTATACGGCACAAAATTTGTTTAAAAACTTGTCCATGGTATTCTGGGACCCTTAAAATGTTTCGCCATCTAAAATGATCTCCACAAACCGGCCGGCTCCAATGAATAAAAAGTTTTACTCTCCTAACTACAGATTTCTACATTTTTATAAATCCTGTAACCACTATATTTTCTTAAATTTAGAGTTAGCTTAAGTTTTTTTGTATTTGTTTTGGTAAAGATGAATGTGTGTGCTTGTATGTGCGTGTAATAATACTAGCGTGTAAGTAGGCTGTGCTGCGGACCTTACGTAAATAACACACGTGGAAAAATATTCAGCGTAACTTTGTAAAAACTCAACACTCACAAATTATATTGAAGTGAAGAATATGGCATGAACGTTAGAAAGATTAAAACTCCAATTCACTCCCGTATTCACCAATCCTAGGAGCAACTCTCTTAGGCATGCCCGGACATACGTTGTCCAACTTTAAATGAGCATATGCTCTGCAATTTTTGCTGTCTTTTTGAAATAGGAATGGCACTGAAAAAAATTAACCAATCTTTACTGTATGAGGTGGTCAGTCTCATTCCAACCTTTTAGTCAAGGCACATGTCATTGAATAGAAATCTTGGTTTTACTTTCTGGGTAAATCAAATTCAAGAATTCTCTTACTGATGTCATAACACTAAAAAATATTGTATTTTTACAAGAAAATATTTTTAAATGGATATAAAACATTTGTTGTGCGTGTCATAACACAAATCAGTAAAATGTAATAAATTGCAAGTTGGTCTTGCGCAATGTACTAGCTCTGTGTGTGTAACGATTAGTGTGATTATGAAATAGGATGATCACAAATGTCCTTCAAATGTTTGTAACTCGAATATGGTGTGTGACCAAAAGATGAAATTAAAAATTGGCAATATTCGCAGGATTTAATATATTACAGTTTTGGAACCATTGCAATTTCTAACATAGCACATTGGACTCGGCACAAAGACTGTAAACAATAAAATTGTGGCGTCACACGTCCGGGTTGCTAGGGAAATAGAAAACTAGTATTCTATTGTTGATTGCTACTCGGTTGGACCAAGTCACATAGACCTGTGACGTTTGCGCGCTGACAAAAATTCCAATTTTAAATTTTGTGCCAAGTTCATTAGCAGACATAAAGTTGTGATGCCCGGGTTGCCAAGGCAAACTAATATTTTATTATTAAATGGTAAGGACTATAGTGACACAGACAAGTGATGTTTGTCTGCGGATAAATGAAATAACCCTTCAAAGCAATGTTCCAAAGTCTTTTTATCCCAGTTTCTTCCAGACCCTATTTTTTTTTTTCTAGAAAAAGGGTTAAAACACAGAACTTTACGTCTTAACTTAAATCCATGGAATTGCCATTTTGTAAGCTCATGTTGTGATCACCGCCACGGCATTTGTGTGTTCTTTGATAAAGTGCATTTTCCATTAGGACCTAGCGTTAGGTTTGCCGTATGACAAGGTGTGTACATACAGATTCTGGATGATCGGTGAGGAGATGTGTGGGTGATCGGCAGAGGAATGTTGCTGGGACACCCTGTAGTCTTAAGAATGGCCCCAACGGAACACCGCCCAGTAGGAAACTCAACCACATATATTTTTGTATTGGAAACGGAAAGCTGTGTTTTTTTCACTTAATTTTTGCCTTTTGTACCATCCGTAAGTCTATTCTGTCACATTTTCATCACATTGTATCCCCAGATCTAGGATGCCACAAGTATAATTGTCAAATCAAAATGAGTTTTGAGGATTCATGTATAAAATTTAAACACGGGATGTGCGCAGTATTTCTGCCTTAGCTAGGCAACAATATGAGATTTCTACTAAACTTTATTGAACCAAATCAATATGAACTTTCACATTGTTAATGCACAAACCATACAAAATATAATCAGAGATTTTGTCCGATTTCCGGAAAACCCAAATGTACAAATTAAGATCCAAATCTAAATGATCATAAGCCCTACTGGGACTTTTGCTGACCTTCCCTGAAACAGGTGTGACATTGGCAAAGTGAACCATTTTTTACAGAATGGATGGTCAGCCTCGTACCAACTTATAAGTCAAGGAATTAATCAATTAAAAAAAAAACTGCACTAATACATTATTATGTATCTACTTTGCGTTTCAAGGTCTCCTGAAGTTTAAAATAATTTCAGATCGGCTAGAATCAACCAATGCCAATGTCAATTGTTTTTTTTTAAGTATGGCAACAACAATCAGCCTTTATTGAGGTTTCGCCACTGTTAAAACAAAATAGGTTGCTACAAGTCAACTTGTTATTCACTTTATTATGAAAAACTTTTTGATTTGCAGCAGCTTAAACATGTGCATAATATTATCCAATGGCATATTTAATTGTAAACACCATGTCTAGATGTGGGGATACAAATTATAATTCCAGGTTGGATTGCAGGCTTTGGGATAAATCTTGCAAAAAACCCTGATCGTCTGAAGAGGACCTTCAAATGCTCTTCATTTCATGCCATATTTGTTGATGATGATCCAGGAGACTATCCTGATTGAAACTTATTTTTCATTTCACATGTTTCCGTTTCTCCTAATCCTAGAAAATGTTTGATTCTGTGGTCCTGGTTTCCTGCGTGGGTGATGGACTGATGGCGTAACGTTAGTCAGCCGTAGGCAGGTATGGTGTTGATACTTTCAAACTTCCAGCGATCTCGTAAATAAGTAAGTACACCCCCTTCCCCCATTCAACCCCATCATATATTTCATCACCCCAGGTATAAAAAATATGTTTAATGGGAAGTCTGTCCTCTTAAGTAAATAATCTTTAAAACAGTGTCGAGACCAAACTCGCAAATGCTGAAGGGCCTGAGATCAACCAAAAATTATCTATGTTTCATTTATGTGAGTGTTCCCTGGTCCATGCCCATTTGTGAGTCTAGACTCCACACAGTTTCCAATGATGATGAATCAACTGACTTTTTTTATTGGCGCCGTTTCCTGACATTGTCACTCCAAGGACGCTTCAAAAGATACGGCGAATAGATTGGTCTTGAGACGTCTGTTGATGTGATTGCTGTTGGCAATATCTCGAACCGCAGCTGGCAGTTGATTTCATTTCCTTGGAGCCGCAATTGCAAAATCGTGCTTGTCAAACTCTATGGCAGACTTGCGTAAAGGCTCATTGATTAATGTTCAAGCTCCACTTTCTGCAGAGTGCAAGTCGATAGATTGCTATTCAAATCAGTGGTGTTCTCTCAGAGTGCCCTATGTGTCATGGAGCACAATTATCAATGCACTGTGGCCAGTGCAGCAGAGGCTACCTGTCTCAAGAGTGCACTTCCTACAGTGATGTATGGAAACACTTAGGCTACTGTTTTGAGTTTCCATAGATTTTGTTGGTAAACAGGATGATAAGAGTTGAAATGTACTTTTTTATACTTGGGGGGCAAAGCTTAGGCAACAGCACACTCTGGGGACTCAATGTACATAATTTACATTATTGTTTTGTACCTAGATGTAAGATGTATATAAATAAATAATAAACAAATACAACTCAAGCAAGTAGGAAGAGTCAAAAATCAATTTACAAATGTTTGTTTTTATATGAGGAGGCATTAATGATTATAATTAAATGGCATTTATAGAATAGATAACATACATTACCATATACAACATGATTTGTTTAGCAATGAGGGAAAAATATGATGTATTCCTATGAAATAAATGTCCAATTTTACCATGTATAAAGCTGTAACTATTTTTATTTTAAGCGTGAGATTTTAAAATAAAATGGATGAAACATTATAGGTAGTTTTAGTTTCCTTGTTTGTCCACCAGAGTGTGCTGTCGGTAAAAATCATATTACAGGAGAACCCCAATTATCTGAACTCAATTGATTACCCAAATATCTTTTAAATTTCATAATAAAATAAGATAAAATGTACTTTGATTTGCAATATAATGACGGTGTCTATTATCCCTCCTCTTTAAATACTCTCTGCACTATTGTCCAGTCAATAGCTTAGGTGGTAAAATGCTGACATTCCATGCCAAAGGGCTAGGGTTCAATCCCCACAAAAAAGAAGCTTACTCAGCCTTCACAAGAAATGAGAACTAGCACCCTCTGGAGCTGGGAAACCCCCGCTTCAAATGAAGTATTCTGCGTAAGGCTGGCTCCTTTATCTGTAAAAATGAGTTGGTTCCGCAGGCCACATGTAAACCTTTGGGGACAACGCAGTAAGAATTTTGTTTGCTTTATCCTTGCTTTTGCGAAGCTAGTGCAGGCGCAGTGTAAAAAATATTTGGATGATGAGTCGCTGTCGCCGAGTGGCTGTTGTTCTTTGATAAAGATGCCAAGTGTGGACTTGCTACTGTGCATTAATTTTCATACTTATTCATCCAATCTTAAAATCATCTTATCTGATTCCAATTGATTCAAATGCTTGGGGTTCTGTTGTTGGTTAATACAAGGGCGAGATGTACAGGATAATCTCCCACATGAAGGACTTCCTGCTGTGTTGGTGTAGCGGAGGTTCAGCTCAGGCTAGGCTAGGTTAGGTTAGGTTTGTGTGTCATTTGTATGATAAATTGTAAAGATGTATGTGTCTCAATCGCCGCCTTACGAGCCAACCTCACCAAACTTAACAATAAATCTATTTGCATTATGATTAATGAACAATCACATCTTTTATTTAAAGATTCAAACATTAATGTAAACACTTTATAGTCTTGCTCGTCTTAAACTGAATGTAGATGACAGCTAAAGAAGGGCGCTGTTATGACTTAAAGGCTTTCAAACTGATAAAATCAATTATTATTACTTAATTTTTCTTCAACAAGATATGTCTTGAGCACTAACAACTCAAATATATTCGCATTGAACTTTAAAAAGTGAACTTTTGCAAAATGGCGGTCTAAGTTACGATTTTCGCCATTTTCAGTTTAAGCCGTGTAGGTCCATAAGAGCATTAATACCATGAATACCAGAGAAAAAATTCTGATGTACTTCAAAATACAGGAATAGGTTTACTCTTGCAACATCATGAGAATGAGAAATATTGGCCCCTACACCTTATGATACCGGGAAGGATGGAGTCCAAGTTCAAGTCGAAGAAGAGCATCTTGTTGAAGACCTAGCCAGGGGTTTGACTGAAACACAAAATTCCTTTTTAATGCAGCTGTACTGAAAATGCAAATTGCTATGATGATCGCCAAGCTTCACTGAAGAAACAAAGAAGGAGTGGAAACCTGGAAGATCTGACATGACACTACAACTATCCTGAGCTGCAGACCATATCAGCATTAGTAGCATGTGGGCAGATGCTCAGGAGGCCATATGAGCATTAACAGCATGTGGGAAGATGCTCAGCAGGCCATATCAACGTTAGCAGCAAGGGTACAGATGCTCAAGATACCAAATCAGTTTTAGCAGCATGTGGAGTGCTTAAGAGATCATATTAGCATTAACAGCATATGCGCAGACATTACATTAACAGCATATGCTACTGGCTTCTATATTATAATCTGGATCACATCCCTGGGAACAGGAAGGGGATTAGGAGAACAAGCCTTAATTAAACAAGCTTTAAAAAAATCTGTCGTTTACCCTCAACATATTCATCGCGTTTTCAGGGATAGCATATGATCCACATTGATGAAGAGAGAGACCATGAGTCTAATATAAATGAGTAGGACAGGTAAAACATATCACAGAAGAGACATGCATTTAGAGAGCATGGTACAAGGTTCCAGTAGTCTGTCTTTAGTGTTGCAGCTAAATTACTCTTGGGGTACGAAAAACTGATCATGTCTCTCCTACGTTACAGCTCCTTCATTGGCTGAGGATTTAGAACAAAATTTGTGTCTCGATTTTTAACGTCATCATTTCCTTGACTTATAGGTTGGTATGAGGCTGACCACCCATACTGTAAAAAATGGTTCACTTTGCCAATGTCACCCCTGTTTCAGGGAAGGTCGGCAAAAGTTGTGGGGCTTATGTTCATTTGAGGCTTGGATTTTATTTGTAAGTACACATTCAGCATTTTTAAGCGCGAACTACACTTGTTGGTTTGTGGGCATACATCTGAGAGCTTTAGGTAGATGAATATATCCTTGCAACTTAGATTATAGATTATTATAGATCAGAAGAGTTGCCCCATCCTACTTGCGTGAATTGTGCAGAGTCGACCAAATATATGGCAGACGTAAATAGGCTTTAACTGCTGCTTCCAAGGAACAAAACGGATTTTGGGGACAAGACTTAGTTCGGCTGGTCCATCCTGCTGGAACAGTCTACCTCTGGATTTGAGTATGTTGGCAGTTTCAGGAAGTTGCTTTAGACACATTTGTTTAGTAGAAGCTTCAGCAAATAAAATCGCCCTTGAGGTGCCTAGTGCCACTAAACGGCGCTATTTAAAATTGACCTATTACTATTATTACAGACTTTCCAGGTCTTCATGCAAGAGATGCAATAAAAATTATTTTCAATAAATGAGAATTTTACATGAACGCCAATAAAGAACTTCTACCAATCATCCAACAGAGAAAGCTGATGTACCTACTTCGGTCACGTTTCAGGAGGGAGAAATACTGCGTTCTACATCTTTAGGTATATAAGGAAATATTGAGGGGAGAAGAACTTAAGAACATCGTGGCTGAAGGTCCTGCAATAATGACTTAAAAAATATCAAACTCCTATTTAGAGTTTCAGTATCTAAAGTAAAAGTAGCTAACTAAAGTGATGAAGGTTGATCTTCGTTATAAGTGGCACTCAAAGAAGAAGAAGAATACAGAATGGAGGATAAAGGGCTCCAGGTCGAAGGAGAGCATCTTCTGTCGTGTGTTACAAATTGCCATGGTGATAGCCAATCGTCACAGAAGAGGCACAATAAGAAGTATATCATTAATGTAGGCATGAGGAGAGATGAGAACTCAGTCTGTGGTAGCTAAAACGCATAACGAGTTTCCATCTCTCATCCCCCTCCAACACTGCAAGTTTTACTTGAAACCCATTGGAGAAAGAAAGACAAATGCGGGCGCATGTAAACGAAAGGATAGCAGCTTTCGCCCACGCGACTTCGCCCCACCAAGCAAGATGTCGTATCAAACACCCAGGTGGGGACCAGCATGGCTCTCCTACCACCGTAACCAAATGCTTTGGGCACAAATACAAATCATCAATGAATAAGTGAAGTGTGTGATAATAAATACGATTAAAACTTCAATTGTGCACGGATTCTATAATTATCTATATTTGGAAGTACCTTAATATTAGACCTTAGTGGCCTTATACCTTCTAACTCTACGGTAACTAAATATTTTGGACACAAATATACATCATCAACGCATTAGTGAAGTGTGTGTCATTAAATTTGCTAAAAGTTTGAATTGTGTACGGATTTTTTCAGCAAGCACGATTCTAAAAATGGACCAAATTTGCCCTCTTTCTACAGCAGACAAATGTTTTACATACAATCGGATCATTTGTAAAATTTGTTTATAATTTTAATTGTTGCGGAGTTGAAATGCCATAAAAATTGGATGCTTTCTTGAGTCAAAACTAAGTTTACCGGACATAATATTAAGAATTGCCGAAGTGTGCCTTTTTAAATTTGATGAAGATGGTAAAGGTATGAAGTTTTCTATTAAATATCTAAAGACGTAGGTACATACATTATATTATGTGCGTTGACAAAAATACCCATTATTTGTATGGTGTACTTACATTAAATTCGTTAGACATAAGAGAGAACCCATTATTTATATGGTGTACTTAAATTAAATTCGTTAGACATAGGAGAGAACTCAATGAAGTGTGTAAAAATATACATGGATTACAGGTAGTTGCAAATTGCACAAAATATTTTGGCTTCCTTGCTTAATTTTTTTCAATTCAACTCAGTGTGGAATACTTCGGGTTTTTATATTAATAACTTTTCAACCGGCTTCCCTTCTGTTTAATGTCACCCTTCGCCACTGGTACCTACATAATTAAAATAAATAAAAAAATGTGAGTTGTGCGTTTAAAAAACATTATATCAAAATCAAATACGGAAAGAGGAGATCAAAATTGCATTCTTTTTACCTACAGTAAAAAATAAATGCACTGGCATAGTAAGGAGTGTAAAAAAGAAAAAAATGAAGTGGGTGTTTTAAATTGAATAAAAAAGTGGATAGTAAACAGAGCTAGTGAGCTTGATGTGTTGTGGTGTTTTATGCGATGCGATGGTCCACCATGGAGTGAATATTTAATCGCGAGTGAAAGTGATGAAGGAATGTGGTCCGGCCTTTAATAATAGTGAAGGTATACCAGACGCTTGCACTGTGTAGATGCAAATAATCTAAATTACAAATATATAAATTAACATGTTCATATTAAATGCATGCCCACTAGCAGGCTCGTGTAAGTTTGCGCTTACGTATGATGCATGTGTAGGTACTTACAAAATAAAATAAACAAATCTCAAATGAACGTAAATTTTGCAATAATCGTCGTTCTTCGCTGTAATCTATAATCTCTATCATCTAAGTTGCAAGAATATATAAACATTCAAAGCTCATATCAAAATGCATGCCCACAAACAAACACGTGTAAGTTCGCGCTTACAAATGCTGAATGTGTACCTACAAATTAAAATCCAAACCTCAAATGAACATAAACCCTGGAACTTTTGCTGACCTTCCCTGGAACAGGAGTGACATTGGCAAAGTTTACAATTTTTTACAGTATGGGAGTCAGCCTCATACCAACCTATAAATCAAGGAATGGGTAATTTTATATACATGCACATTACAATTAAATATTTTGGCCTTACATACATGGTTATTTTATAATCTAAATTATAGAGATATTTTAACAGCTAACAATTAGAATTGATGAATAAATTATACACAAATACCTGTGGGCCGTGGGTGTATGGGATTCGAGCCACTTACCTTTTGATACTAAATACGAGGCGATTGCTAGTGGACCGTGAATAGTTCAATGATGCTAATGCGTACCTATTATTTGTACATTCGATATGACCATATCACGTGTACTGAGTTATAAAAATGATCTTGAGAAAACAGAGGTAAGAAAAAATAAATCAGTGCTAGAATTGGACTCACACTGAAATGTAATAAAATGTAAGTGGGTAAACATAAAAAACGAAATAAGTACCTACATGAAAAAATTATGAATTCATTCAAGGCGTCTAAACTACCTAAACTACTTACTTGTCAACTAATAGGTTGGTATGAGGCTAACTAAACAAAACATTAATGAGTTTTACGGACAAGAAACGTCGCAGGGAGCCAAGTTCGGTAAATGTGGTGAATGGGGTGTGAATATATAGTATATATAGTGTTGCTTTTAACTAGAACACGCAACGCAACACACACCACAGCACTGCGCAGCTAACGGCCCTGCAACCGGATAAGAACATCAACTGCCACATCAGCAACACCTCTGCGGCACTATAGCAAGTGTCATAGACCCCTAGAGTCTCTTGAAGATAGGGAGTCTCCCGCACAGGCTTCCTTAAAAAAATCACGAACACGCTATGACGTGTGCGTTGGCGTATTATCGTGGTGTAATATCCATGACTGATTCCGAAACAATTACGGGAGTTTTTACCATATTGCTTCACTAAAACAGCCGTCGAAAGTAGTCCGCGAAATTTAAAGTCACTTTTTTTTAACAAACCTCGACGTCTGAACATGAGGATATATTTTTTTTACATATATCATATCAACTGTATCTGTACTGCAATTTGAATTATAAAATAACCTTTATTACCTCTGGATTAATTCCATACTCTTGAAAGGTTTTGCTCCAACAGATTTCAAAACATGTGGATCTGATACTTTGGAAGTTATCAAATTACGTCGTAACTAATCCTAGCGCAGTGACAAAATATCAGTATTGATCTTGTCTTTCTGTATTATTGGATCACAGTTTTATCAACTGCAACAATACGTAAACGTGTCTTTGCTTTCAACATCTGAATCAGCGACAGATTGAATATCTTGAAAGGTTATTCGTGATCTTACTTAAAAAATCCTCGAACACACAGTAGCAAGTGTCGTCATCATATGAAGGGGCATTCAAAAAAGAAAATGAGTGAAAATAAAAGGCCAGATCAAAGATCGGTTGGAAGGGGAAAAGGCAAAACGAACCCAGAAACAATGAGAAGCTTTTCAACACCACAACCAGTCAAAGTGTCCATCCACGCAACGAATACAGAAAAATTAAAGAACCCTCCTAACAGAAGTATTTCAGCAGATCAGCCGTTTTATAGGCATGAAACACCTTTGGAAGAGAGGTATAACTTTGCTTATTGCGATGTGACTTCTCCGAGCGATGATGAATCTGGAGATGAGAGGAAACCTGAACCGGCCAAGGTGGACTCTGGCGATGGGGGAGGACCCAGGAAGGTCGTGGCTTCGCTGCTGTCTGGAAGCGGCCTGCAGAGAGCTCAAGTCAGATCGGCTGTGAAGAGTTTCAATCCGAAAATTCGTGATGTTGCTTCGACGCTTCCAACTCAACAATGGATAGAAGAGGAACTGAAATGTGAGTAAATGTTGCATTCCCCCTTTCGATGTCTTTAATTACACAATTTTGGATATTTTTGGACCAGATTCGACTCATTATAAAGTAAAAATGTTGAATTTTAAATCTTGCGAATCGGCTCAGCGTGCATTCCATAAAGACAAAAATATAAGGCAACATTTTTTTAATTGCCAAAATAAATGGCAAGTAGGTAAGTCCGGTCGATAGCTTAGTTGGTAGAGTGCTTGCATTCCATGCCGTGAGCTCGGGGTGGAAACCCACCGAGGGTGTCAGAGATGATTTCCCGTTTCGGCGTTTATTTCAAATCCATAGTAAAATTCCGGCAAGGTTTAATCAGCCTTCACAAGAGTTGAGTACCAGCCCCTTGGAAGCTGGGAAGCCCCTTCTTCAACTAAAGTGGCCGGCGTAGGGCCGGCTCCCTTACCTGTAAAAATAAGTAGGTCTCACTCGCCACATGCCACTCCTTCTATGAAAATGCGGCAAGAACTAACGCTATATGTGTAGCTTAGCTGAAGGAAGAATGAGTGAAAGTAAATTATGCTGCTAGGGGTGCTATCAATATTGGACCCCCATCACTTAATTCGGTAAAATAAAAATAAAACTGCGACAATATTTTTGCGGTCCCTCAACACCTCAACACTATGCAGTTCCTTTACAGTCGCAGCACCGAGCAGACCTTCCTCTGGTAAGTGCCCCTTTCAAAAATTTAAAATAATATTTTATTACTGAAATTATTAATTTTACAACATTCGTTTGTCTGTTTCTTTATTAAACTTTTATTCAAAATAATGTGAAGGAAAAAAACAATGGAAGATCCCTTTGTAGGCAGTAGTAGGTACCCATTTCAACAATTTAAAGTAATATTTTTAAATTTAACTCATTTTTACTTAAATTATTTATTCTTCAGTGTATTTCTTAATTAATTTTCAATGGCAAATAGTGAAATATGTAGTAGCCAACTATTTTTTTTTTAATGCAGATTAACAGTTTAGTTTTAGTTTAGCAATTTAACCAGTTTTTACTCTGTTGTATCCATAATGGCCGTTTGTAACAATAATTATTAAAATCTTGAAATTCAAAGCTAAAAAGTACCTCGATGTTTTTTTTTCATTTCTCCATAACAATAGTTAAACGTTAAATAGTTCATAATTCATTTCTCTCAACCATATTTCTAACCATTTTCTAACTATAATTTCCAAAATGAAGAAATTTCAATTTTTAAAACTACCTTCAAATTTGAAATGTCACATATTGCAACTTTTGTCTATAATCGAAGATGCAAATACAGTTGTAGGTACCTTGTAATACGAGTTATTTGAGATACGAGCGAAGCTTTTCTTTTCAAAGAGAAAGATTTTATTTTCAAAAGGTTATACATTTTATTGATAATTATAAATTTGTACTTAGTTTTTCCACTGTGTACATTGTACGTAGACGCTGGCCGTCGAGTATTTCCTGTGCCACGATTCGGGTTATCCTACTCTCGCTCGTGCGGTCTCCATGGTTCCTCTAGAACCGTCTCTTCTCCCTACTCCGTCTGATGACGTCAATATTTTCCTCAAAATATTTAATTATGTTTCAAATCCACTTTATTCTCTCCAGGGTTTTAAGAAAATATTGAAGGGTATCCACAGAACGTGCGCTGAAAACTGCGTGTATTTGGCACGCGGACCAAGGCTATTCAGGATAAGGGATGTCTAGACTCTAGAGGAAGGGGGTGCAGGAGCTACCAAGCCTTCAAGACTTCAGAGACAATCGAGTATAATGATGATGATGATTGACTATCAGGTAGTGTTGTTACATACTAAATGTATCCGTGCCTAAAGATCTTATATTATTTTTAAGAAAATCTTACACGCAATGTTGGCGATCCTAAACTGTCAATATTCAGGAGTACCTACTTGGTCCCTACTTACGTGAGATTTTTTCTTAAATTTACTTTTATTTTTTATTTGTTTGTTATTTTGGTTTTATTTTTATAATAAATATGAAATAAAGTACTCGTATATTTGTTTATTTGAAAATACACCAACACATGGATTTGTACAATATAACAGATGACACAAAATCATATGATCACCAATAGTTTAAATAATTGACAGAATCCTGGAAACCAGGCGCAACGGGTGCCTAATAGTGTTCTCTCAAGTCATAAGCGGCCACCCCGTTGGAAAGCTACATACTGGAAAGCTACATTTTTTTGAATTGATGGGAGAAATCATACTTAATTTAGATTTTTGTCTGATTGGAGTTTGGTGCAACAGGCGCTAAGAAAACAGTTTCTGCCAGCGTGTTGATGGCTGTGAGCGTGTACTGTAATTTCCCTAACTTGCTGTTGACTTAAATGTTGTGTATCACCCTTAAATGCTTCATCTCACTTCCTCCGCCATCTATTCCAGCCTGCCTGGACACGTCGTCTCCTGGAGAACATGACGACGTGCGTCTCCAGATGCGGCTGGCGGAGCGGCAGCTGCTGCAAGGTCCTCACACCGCGCACCGCAGGGGATCCCTGGGGCCGCTGGCTGTCCACGAGGAGGACGACGACCAGGTCAGACACTTCAATATTTCATTAATCGGCGTCACACAGAAAGACAGTGAACAAAAAACAAAAGCCATTCAACAGTTTTAGCTTTCACGTGTGCAGGTTATCTTCTTTATAATAACAAAATAAATGACGTTCGTTGGTAACCGCATCACTCGAGAATGGGTAAAGAAATTTATCTGTTTTTCATCCTTGAGTGATGTTTGTAATCTAGAAAAGGTTTGTGGATACAAAAATTTTGGTAAATTGTCGCGGAAGATTTTCAAATTCGATAAAAGCTGAACGTTGTTTCTGTATGGAAGGTAGATATGAAATTTATCCATAAATCAAAATAAAAAATACTAATCAAATTTACTGAATACGTGAATATAACGGTTGAGATGAATCGTGTGTAGTTTAATGTCGATCGGTCAACATATAAAGATGTAACAATTTTTCAAGCCAGCGAATTTTTTTTTTGCTCCGCTGGAAATCAGACCCGCTGCCTCCCGATTACGAGTCTGACTTATATAAACCACCAGACAAATATTATCTGTTGCAAAATGAAAATTTTACATTTTTCATTTGAAAATCTCTGTAATTCTTTTTTATCAATTCGGAAGCCATTGCACTTGAGTGCTTCTCTCTGAACAGCGACGATGTTAAGTAATTTTGTTAATTTATGATTGGATTACTTTGTATACATTCTATTATTTTTATTTGTTTTTTTATTAAATGCTTAAAATGTTTAAATTACGTCACAATATACTGTGTGTATTTAATAATAATAAGAAGATTTTTTTAATGGTTTGTGTATTAACACTGTGAAAATTCATATTGATTTATTTTTTATATTTTTTGGAAACAAATTCTAATAACACACTGTTTATAAAAAATAAACAAAATAATAAGAAGAAATTATTTTCTGGTAACATCTTAAAAAAAGGTGAGTTAATTCTTATTGCATTGTTTACAACAGTGAAATCATAAATTTTCACTCTTCTTTATTATTTTACTTGTTTTATTATTATTTGTGTAAAAAATATTAAAATTACGGCGCTGAATATGTATTATTATTTGTGTAATTTTTTTTTAAATTACGGCGCTGAATATATATTATTATTTGACTAAATGCATTTAAAACATTATCGATTATCACAAAAAAAAAATATATATATTATATATATATATTTTCTGGTGACGACATCTTTAACAGGGTAAGTTATTTCTTACGATACTTTTTACAACAACGAACGCGTAAATGTCGTGTATAAATACCATCCTGATTAAATATTGTATTATTTTTGAAAATTTTAGTGTACTAAGTTTTTAAGTGTACCTACCCATGTTATGTGTCAATATTTTTTATTTGTACTTTGTTCATAATAATCCGATACATATGACTGGATTTAATTTGGAATTATTGTCGTTGAATATGTTTAATTTAACTAAAAACACATATATTTGACATACTACTGTAAAAGGCTTATCAGCCGTCAACAAGTATGAATAAATAACTAAATACCGGTCCTAGAGATCTTACTTTATCCTCGAGTTAGTATCGTAATCAGTGACTAGTGAGCCATATTTAACAGCACCCCTAGCTGCAGTATTTACTTTCAATATATTATCTGTTATTGTTTCTCGTGAAAACCGCTTTGCCACTGCGGGTGTTATCATTGTGCTAAGACGAACTGTTGGTACAATACCGTACGATGAAGGTGTCTCCTGAAAAAGTTGCTTATGATACCAGTAACATGTCGGGGATAAAATAAGTTATCTAGGAATGGTTCGTCACACATTCTTATATTTCTATTCTTTAATCTACTATGTAGATGTCTTTCGCTACAAACAGTTCGGCAGTCAGTTGTCGTGTAAGTTCGTGCTCTGTACATGCAGCGTAGATATTCGTATTTTTACAGACGGGAATATTTCCCAGAAATAATAAATATTCATTATTGTGTCGCTCACAAATAAAAACCAAATTATTTTCGCGTTTGTAAGATCACCAAGTCAGAAATAGCCCAGAGTGTGTTGACTCGAAAATGTGACAAAAAACTGGCGGCAGTGATGTCGTTATTAAAGATACTTTTACGTGACTCTCTTGTTCTTCCACACATGTTTTCAACCTTTTCCCACCATAGTAACAAGCGTACCATGAAACGTAAAAACAGGTAAGCAACGATGAAACATAAGATATTAACGTCATACGTCAAAAAGAGGACACACCAGTTGCCTGGAAACTGATCATAACAATACCTCGTTCGTATGATGAAGCTGACGCCTTAGAGCGCACTCGCTTTTGATACACAATCCGGCTCAGATGCTCCATCAATATTTTTTATGTTGATCGATGTTACAAAATAAACCAAACGTCACATGTAGATGTAGGTACATAAACTTTACAAGACCTGCCGTCTTTCCCTGAAACGGGGTGGCATTGGCAAAAGTGAATCATGGGAGGTCAGCCAAAGGACTTGATTGATACCAGAAATGTATAATTATTATGAATTTCTCCCATACTTACAATATTCATGTATCTACCCGTGTTCTCTGTATGTATCGTAAGAAAAATGTATTTCTGGTCGTGTGGGCACAACTCAAGTAGCGTTGACTAATGCAGTACCCACTACCCACGCTCTTCTACCCGCAACAAATATATCCATAAATAAACATCTATGCTGCTTATTCAGTCATAAAGTTGAACTTAAAAAAACAATAACCAATTATTGCATTCTAAATAAAAACGCGGGTTGTCACCCCTGTTTTAGCGAAGCGCAGCAAGAATTGCTGGGTTTTATGATTTGAGATTTGAGAATTTCTTTTGTAAGTAAACATGCAACAAGTGTAATGCCCGCTTTCCACTGCGAGCGGGAAATAGCTGAGCGGGAGCGGGAAATAGCTGAGCGGAGCGTAGTGAAATAGTTTTGGCCTTCCATTGCGAAAGAGTTTTAAAAAATAATGGTATTTGCCTTCCACAGCCAACGAGCTCGGCGGAGTGAGCTAGGCGGGAAATGAGATGAGTCAGATGAAAGAGTTGTTTGCCTTCCATCTACAGCTGGCTTAGCGGAGCCAACTAGTGTGTGACAGCTCGTTGCAGCCTACGCCCAGATCAAACGTTTTAATTATTAATAAAAAAAGTTTTTTTTTTTGTTTCGAAAAATAAAAAGTAATGTATTATTTTGCTTTAATACATTAAAAGTAGATGTTGGAAATAAAACATACATTTTAATATTTTCAAATTTATAAAATAATGTATGATGTGCAGTGTGTGACAGCTCGTTGCAGCCTACGCCCAGATCAAACGTTTTAATTATTAATAAAAGAGTTTTTTTTTGTTTCGAAACATAAAAAGTAATGTATTATTTTGCTTTAAACATAAAAAGTAGATGTTGGAAATAAAACATACATTTTAATATTTTCAAATTAATAAAATAATGTATGATGTGCTTTTGTAAATCATGTATGATGTGTTTTATCGCTGTCACGCAACTGCGCGGGTTGGCGCGGGGGGCACGGGGGAGCGGAGTCAGTTGAAAACTAGCGGCCGAGACCATGACACAGCGGACCCATTTTTACTCGCTCAGTCAGCTCCGCTCACTCCGCTGTCGGTGGAAGCACTTCTATGAAATTTACTGTTGCTAGTCGAGCGGAGTCCGTACGGAGTCCGCTGGAAACTCGCTCAACTCTGCGACCACTTTTGTAACTCTTTGTACTCGCTCAGTCCGCTCCGCTGACTCGCTGTCGGTGGAAGCACTTCTATGAAATTTACTGTTGCTAGTCGAGCGGAGTCCGTACGGAGTCAGCTCCGCTCGCAGTGGAAAGCGGGCATAAGCGCGAGCTTACACGTGTCTATTTGTGGGCATGCATTTAATATGCGTCTTATATTATGTTAATACTTATTTCTAGACAACTTAGATTATAATTCGTTACAGCATGGATTACTTCTTCAAAGCTCTACCATAGGCTACTTTCTTCGGCTCATAAGCCTTAAAGGCTCAGAGCCTCCCACACCACAATCCTCCAGGACTCTCTGTCTTGTGCTGCTTCCCTCCATGGTCCTCTTACTCCCAGAACTTCGGCGTCGGCTTCAACGTTGTCTGCCCACCGCATCCTGGTCTTACACCTTGAAAGCTCTGCTATTCAGTAATTAAATTTACAATATTGACGTTTATTTATGGCTCATGCAACAAAGGGACCGTGGCTTCTCTCGCCTCCTTGACTCGGTGCAAAAAGTCTCCTGTTCATACTCACTAAGAACGGGAACCAAGATCTACCAACTCGGTTTAAAACCCTCTTCTTTTCCGTTGAATTTTACTTCTTATATTTTTTAACTACGAGTACCAGCATTAGAATAATTCTTCTTCTGATGCATTTTCCATTGAAGATTTTCCGATTGCCATAGCCAGTCTACACATTTTAATCTACTATGAGCTGTCAATAGATGCAGTACCTAAGTATACAAATTATGTTTAAATCCAATCAAACATTGCGCAAAATAAAACATCAACTCTAGGAAGCGTTTTAGTCTTCATGCATTTTTGGGAAACCGCTATGATTGAACTAAACGTTAAATCCCATACTTCGGCTACAGAGCGTCGCGACGCTACGTCATATATCTCGCACTCTTTCTGTTTCTGTCTTCCCGTCTTGCTCTCTCAGCATCTCATATAAACATATCGGTGAAAACATACAGAGATTTCGATTGAAATGGTGCTGCCATCATGACCCGCTGAAAAACCTACATTAAATAAATACAATGCATCTAAGCTGCATATATAATGCCACCGCGTTGTCATCGAAGAGTTCGCATGTGTTGTGGGGAACCTATTCATTTTCACAGGTGAATAAATAAAAGTTGTATATTTTCACAACAAAATAAAAAAAAACAGCATTTTTTTATTGAAGTATTTACTTTTTTATCGTTTTTCCCACGATTTAGCTTAACCTCTACTAGAAAATATAGGCTACTAAGCTGCACAAATAATGCAACGTGCAACTTGCTACGTAGTCCACGAAGGGGTCGCATGTGGCGTGTGGAACCTATGTTTAATTAGACAGAAACAGAAGTAAGGAGACCGTCCTTACACCAAACAATTGGGTTTCTCAGCTTCCGAGGGGGCTGGTTCTCCACACTAAACCTTCGTGTATTTCTATTTTGAGTTTGAAATATATACCGAATGTATGGTTCCTTGACTTATAGGTTGGTCGAATATATGGTTCCTTGACTTATAGGTTGGTATGCGGCTGACCACCCATGCTATAAAAATGGTTCACTTTGCCAATGTCACCCCTGTCTCAGGGAAGGACGGCAAGAGTTGCAGGGTGTATGTCCATTTGAGATTTGGTTTTTATGTTGTAGGTTCACATGAGGCATGTGCAAGCGCGAACTTGTACGTGTCTGGTTGTGAGAATGCATGTAATGTGAATCTCCAATGTAACATATCTTTGCAACTTAGATTAGATTAGATTAGATTAGACCGAAACAGGAAATCAATCGCCCTTGGGTAGATCGAACCCTAGCTCTCTGGTATAGAGCTATCGACCGGACTTAATAATCTTATTTTCTTTTTGTAAGAGTGGAACGTTTCATGTTGGCAGCACGATCAGCTGATAATTTACTTATTATTGTTTTAGGTTTACCAGTATCGCACCGACTTGCGAGCCCGCCAAGTCTCCGAAATATTAAAAAAAAAAAGCACGTAATAGCACGCGATAGCACGAAAACTAACCGAAATACTGCTTTAGTATCGATAACATTAAAAAATATAGAAAAACGTATTCAAAAAGTTTTCAAAATTAAATAACGGATTTTTTAAAAAAGTCGTTTAAAATTTAATTTCCTATTTACTTTTGTTTTTATGATTTTTAATCGTTTCGATGTGCATAACCCAGCTCCTCGTGCATAACAAAAGCAAGTTAATCTTGAATTCATCGTCGGTTCTATATAATCTAAGTTGCTAAAAAGCTAGCTGTGTTAGCAATATAGTTTACTTTTAATATCCATATTAAATGCATACCCATACACAGACCCGTATAAGTTCACGCTTACACGTGCCGCCTGTGGAACTACAATATAAAAACCTAAATCTCAAATGAACATAAGCGCTGCAACTCTTCCCTGAAACATGGGTGACATTGGCGAAGTGAACCCTTTTTTACAGTATAGGTGGTCAGCCTCATACCAGTCATACCAACCTATAAGTTAAGGAACTAATTAGCTAAAGTTAATCGTAGGAAAAACATCCTATGAATTCATCGTCAGTTAATCTTTTGTTAACATTTAGTTAACCGACACTATCACAGAAAAATCATCCCATGAATGACAAGGTTATGCTTTAATTTTTTTCTTTACTTTTAAGGAAACATTTTGGAGATTTTGATGTATGTAACTCCATTGTTAAACATACAAGTTAATCAACATTTTACCGTATTTCGTTCGTCAGCATTCAGTCAATCTTTAGTTAACCGTCAGTTAATCATAAAAATCATCATATGATGTAGAAGAATTGGTTATTAAGCTTAGTTTGATTCTTTTTTGAGAGATTTTTTTGAGGTTTTGATGTGTTGACCTCAGTTAATATAGACTCAATTGTTTTAAACTCAACATAATCAACTATACTTACCGTTAATTAATCAAAACTTTATCAGTTAGTCAAGGCTGAATTTGATCCTTTGTTAAGCCTAGCGTCTTTACAAAAACATTTTATTATTAACTAGGATAGGATTGTCAGCAGAAGTAGGAACTCTTGGTTAGTGCTTTGTGAAGTTTTTGTGCTTGGAAATCGGTGAACCGTGAGACGAACTCTACCTAAATTACATTACATAGAAGACGACAGTCAGTAGCTTATAATCTCTGTAGTGACGCGGTGCTCCTTGAATAACAAAACGACGTGAAGTGTGTATCCTCAATAGTATATTTTCAATGCAGTGTTTTTGAATTTAAATTTAAATTAAGAAATCGTTGAATCTGTATCCAGAGCCGTATTAAGTCCAAACGGCGCTCTGGTGCGACGGAAGGCATGGGGGCATGGGGGCATGGGGGCATGGGGCCCCATATTTTGTTACTTATTGATAGGGCCCGGATTAATATGTAAATACATATTTTTTATTTCAATAGTTTCCATTAATTATTTAGTTTTCTACATAGATTATGATGTTTTGAGCTGGAAAATGCAGATTTTATTTTCCATATTTTTCCATATTTCTAGGTTAAGACCATATTTGCACACGAAAATCACATTAGTCCATATTTTCAATGTTTGGTACTTAAACTAGAGAGAACGGAATAATTTTTGCTTTCATAGCGCTTGGGAAATAATTAGTTCGCGGTTTGGCGCGGCAAATACTGAAAACAACGAGTAAAAAATGAACGAATCGTTTCGCCGTTCACTGCTCGGCCGGGCGTTCGCCCGAAGGCCGAACGTCAGCTCGTCGTCAGCCAGTCACAACTTGTTAATCGTCGCGCGTACTCGTGTCGCCTGCTTGTGTCGCGCACATTGAATTTCTTTGTCTTGCGTCGTGATTTAAGTATTCTCCTGCATATTATTATATCCGAATTATTTAACTGTGCCCATTGAAATAATGCCCAAGGACAAACAACCTTTGCGGTTTAAATTAGGAAAATATATTGAAGATTTCCCAAACCAGTCTCTGAGTACAGATGGTAATGTACTGTTTTGTAATGCTTGCGAAAAATCCGTTTCGACTGAGCAGCGTTTCTTAATATCACAGCATGTATCTACCACAAAACATAAGATGAATATCTCAAGGAAAAGCAAATTCAAACAACAATTTTTTTCTGAAGCAATAGCCAGCGGTTCTCAAAGTGATACTTTCTCGAAAGATTTGTATCATGCCATGATGAGTGCAGATATACCTCTGTGGAAAGTAAACAATCCTGTATTGAAAATCTTTCTTGAAAAGTACTCAGGCAAATCTATTCCTGTGGAAAGTAAACAATCCTGTATTGAAAAGCTTTCTTGAAAAGTACTCAGGCAAATCTATTCCCGACGAATCCACATTTCGGAAAAAAATCGTAAATGATATTTACGAGGATTGCTTGGCATCGATTCGAGAAGAAATTCAGGACGGACCTATATGGGTTGCAATTGACGAGACGACGGACGTCATGGGCCGGTGCATAGGAAATGTGATTATTGGGCTCCTAGTGGAAGAAAAATCCAGCAAATCTTTTTTGATAGCATGCGAAGAACTTCCTAAATGCAACCATCAAACATCAGCCAAGCTGTTCAACGATGCAATGAGTGTTTTGTGGTCCGATGGTGTTAAACATGAACAAGTTTTCTTGCTACTGACCGATGCTGCTCCTTACATGGTCAAAGCCGGAGATGCCCTTAAAGTGTTGTATCCTAAAATGATTCACGTAACATGCTTGGCACATGGAATTAATAGACTAGCCGAATGCGTGAGATTCCAGTTTAAAAATATTGATAGTTTGGTATCAAATGTAAAGAAAATCTTTTTGAAAGCACCAAGTCGGATTTTAAAATTTAAAGAAATGCATCCAGACATACCTTTGCCACCAGAACCTGTGCTGACGCGTTGGGGTACGTGGTTAGCAGCGGTTGAGTACTACTGCGAGTATTATACTGAGATTAAAACGATTGTTTTTTAATTAGAAGATGAATCCGCTAGTATTTTAAATGCAAAAGAACTTTTCGAAAATGAAACTCTTCGAAATGATCTAATCTACATAAGAAGCAATTTTTGTTTTCTGTCACATCAGATCAAAGAACTGGAAAATCCATCAACATCATTAAAAGAAAATGTTAAGATCATTAAAACAATTGAAACCACAATTATGGAGGCGGAAGGCCCTGTTGCTGAATTGGTAAAAAACAAAATAAAGTCTGAACTTGAAAAAAATAAAGGGTATACAACGCTACAAAAAATTAACAACATGCTAAATGGAACAGCAGCTGGCAATCCAGAGGAGGCATATTCACCCTCAGAGTTGTGTAAATTTAAGTTTGCCCCAATCACATCCTGTGATGTTGAAAGGTCTTTCAGTCAGTATAAGGCGATGTTTCGAAAAAACAGACAAGGTTTTAATTTTGAAAATTTAAAGAAACATGTTATTGTGTACTGCAACAACTCGACTAAAAAGATAGACGCAGAGTAAATATAAGGCACTTTAAGTTCTTTGATTTTATATTTTATGTTCTTTGATGTTAAAATAAAGGGTTTTGTACTGGGTAACAGTTGTTTTTTATTCCATATTTTTCCATATTTCAGTTTTTTATATCCATATTATATTTACATATTTCGTGATTTTTTTATACATATTAATCCGGGCCCTACTTATTGAGAACCAAAACAAACCCGAGTACTAACTAGGGCATTTTAAGTGAATTTCTACAATCTCTTCACCATATCTTAATTGTATGAAGTAAAGTATAACAAATTAATAAATAGTACTTAATTTGGATTTTTGTAAGTTTCTTATACAATAAACAAAGTTGGATTTAAATAAATTGTTTGCAGTAAGATTTTTTTTATCTTAGACGTAATAATTATTTCGTAACTAAGCAACACATATAAGATAAGAAAAGTAAATAAATAAAATTACGGCGGTAGCATCCAGCTATCATGATGTTTTCTGTGTTATTTCTTAATCGATCTAAAAACTTTAATCCAAAAAAGGTTCACAACTTAATTTACGAGCTAATTTCGCAAGACTGTTTCAGGGAAAGGTAGCAAAAGTTACACTATTTGCCTTCTTCTTCTGTTTAAAGCCAGGATAAAAAAGAAGGATTGGTTTGTAGCAATTTGCATCCATTTCTTAGCCATTTCTTCCTATCCAACGCAATCCCTTTGACAGCACCCCTAGTGAGTGATAAAGTTTATTTTTATTTTTTATATATTAACGCGACGGTGGGGAATTAACGCGATGTTTTATACTAGGGTGACTGTATTTCTGCCGTCTATGTTAATTGTATAATATATGATTGTTCCGCTTGACGACTTTGGTAACCGCTCCATTTGTTTTAGCATAAAGTAGGGTCACCAAGCATGGACAATTTGGGGAGAGGAGAAAATAGTTCACAAATTTGCTGTAGCGTTGTTATGAAATAAACACTTCTGTACATTCGTTCTCTGACTTTCTCAGTCCAAGTCTATGCAAACTGTCATTTACCGTGTCTGTTTTGTGATAAATCACTGCAAAGGGACTATTCAACAATGAAGTCACACTCGGAGCATCTTTGTTCTCTTTCTAACCAACACGATTTGCGTTGAGGCGGGTTGAAATGGATATAGCAGATATTGCGTTAAAATGGTTTCGGGCACATTATAATTCAATACCTACATCACTTAGTTCGAGTGTTTGAGTATGAAATTTAGGCGAGACGTTTATTAGTATATTAACAGCATGGCACGGTCTGATGTAGGCAGCGGCCAAATGTATGTAGCACGTGCATAATATGAAGTCAGGGCGACCGCTGACACACTATTTACAATTCATATTCATTATTTACTCTGACCGGACACTCTCTACCCTAAATTGCGTCCAATCCAGGAACGAGAATCATTTTATACTAATATACGACTGGATCACTGAGTTGCATGTTAAAAAATAAATTAGTCCAGTGGATGCTTAATTAAACAAAAACGTTTAAATAAATATTAGGATTATTAATTTATAGGTAAGCGCTGTATTCGTGAGAATCACACCTCAAAAGCTCTGTGAGCTTACTCCAAGCCTGGATAGACCTTTGGTGATCGGTCTTTGATAAAGGCATTTTGGAAATCAGCGAAAACTCTATTCAGAAATCAAATTATATTTTTTGTGCTCCGTGGGGAAATGAACCAACGGTCTACGAGTGCGTGTCAAAAGCGTTAACCACTAGATTATGGATCACTTTTACTAACTAACCAAATAATATTAATTCAAGAAATCGTTTTTTTTGATAAAATAACTGAAAGTAGCGAAAGAAAATTACGGTTGTACAATGTCATAAGAATGGGTGCATTCTTATTTTTACTAATTTTTAATTGCATTAGTCTTCGGCGTTCTTTTCACTGCGAAACCTCTTGATTGGAAGCAATTTAATGTAGGTGAGTGCGGTCCTTTAAATTTTCTCTGTTGTAACGCTTAACAGCATCAAGTAGCTCGACGAGATACTACCGAAAACGAAACACGAACAAAAAAACGACGCGTGTGATATCTCACCCACGAGATTCGTGCATCTACAAAAGAAATCAAAGTGGAAGAAATGTGCATAAATCAAATTTAAAAAATGTGAAGGCAAATAGTGAGTGAATGGATGACCGAGAAAAATGAAAAATTGCACTAGAGGAATACATGTTTTTTTCCGTTAATTCAGTGAGAAATGTAAATCAACTACCCACGTGAAAGAAAAATTATTATCTTGCCAACTGAAATTAACCAAAATTTCAGCAAAAAAAATAAAACTCTCAGATAACACAGCATGTTGAAACTTCTTCTTTTGCTGTATTCAGTCTGAAAAACGAGCGTTAAATTCTCAGTGAATTTAATGTTTTTCTGTGGCAATTTTGGGACTCGAGTTTTTTAAATATTGCAAAGCTGTTCCGTGGCAGAAGACGAAGGGCTCGAGGAGCTGAAAAGACCCAGGGAGCCATGGGGAACCAGTGGTGTGCTGGGCGTCCTCCGAAAGTCAAGGCACACGAACAAGAATATAAACCTGGCAATGATAATGCGCAAGATGCAGAGAATCCAAAAAAATATGTTGAAAAGAATGGTGTGAAGTTAAAAGATGAATTGAAAACAGTTGATCAAAAAGTAAGAAAAGAAATTGATAACATGGATGGAAAAAAAGTGGACACGCTGGATTGCCCAGGAGTAAAAAAAATTGTTAATGAAATGGATGAAAAGAAACCTGATTCTACAGTTGATGTAGTTGATGGTCCCAAAATAAGAAAATATGCTGCTGATAAAATTTATGGGAAAGAAATTGAATGTCCAAATGGAAGCAAAAAAGTTGGTAAAGTTGATGCAAAGAAAGTTGATGAAACTGGTCGAGTCGTGTTCATTGTTAAGACCGTCATCGAAGTGCCAAGGAGTGTTGTGAAGAAAGAATTGCAAGAAGTTGGGAAAGAAACAATATTACTGCCAGCCAACAAGGAACTCGTTTCTGTATTGCAGCCACCACAAGTTTTGCAGAATCAAAACAAGGTACGAAATATTTTCTTCTGCTAGATAAATCTTACTCGTGTTGTGGAATTTCAAACTGATTGAAAGAGGCTCAGGGTCTTCCTACTGCCCTGCGTCCTATGGGTCTGACATCATAACTATCTTTTCCAGTGTCTGATGGCTCGTTTTTTTGCATGGGTCCCTACCGCAACTAAGCTACACATATAGTGTAACTTCTTGCCGCGTTATCCCCGAAGGTGTCGCATGTGGCGAGTTGAACCTATTTATTTTTACAGGTAAGGGGGTCGGCCTTACGCCAACCACTTTAGTTGAAGTGGGGGTATCCCAGCTCCCGAGGGGGCTGGTACTCATTTCTTGTGAAGGCTGAGTAAACCTTGCCGGTAATTTTTTTTATGGGGTTTGAAATAAACATCGAAATAGGAAATAATTTCTGACACCCTCCTCGGTGGGATTCGAACCCGAGCTCACGGGGTAGAATGCAAGCACTCTACCAACTGAGCTATCTTATGGTCCTACCGATATGGTTTTACCCTTCTGATTTTTGATTGATTGTTCCATATCAGCGACTTGGAGGATTTAAAAAATGAGATTTGTAGCTACATCTTCATCATGATTTGTACCCGGTTTTGATTTGACGGATATTTTATTTTACGGCAAATGGTGTTTGAGAGATCATCAGTCCCTTGTAGCTTATGTATAAGTTTCAGATAGCAGAGGCATATGAGAGGAGAAGAACTTATGGAGCGGTCGTAGTCTTGTGGTGACTTTTAATCGAAAGGTCGTGGGCTCGATTCCTTGCGTATTACAAAATAATATCAATCAATTTTCAATTATGATTTTCGTTGTATTAAAAAAAAATATGTGCCTTTACCAAAAAACGGTCAACAAAGGTCCATCCAGCCTTTCAGCAAATAGGTCTTGCATGAGTAATTGGAGCTTTCTCTACTAAGCTTGTAGAGAGCTCTTGATGTGTGATTCACACAAAAACAGCGCTCTCCAAATAAATCATCCTAATATTTATTTCTTCATATAAACCTTTGCACCAAGAATTAGGACTTATTTTAACTAGGTACCCATCTATTTTACTTTTTTACTGAAAATTATGTATATTACGACAATCAGTCGCGAGGTCTAACGAAGGAACATATTATATACATACATGCTTTCAATTCAATTTATGTTAGAAAGGCTTTCCTCTGCCCGCAGAGGAGCAGGTGATGATCCTGAAAACTTGACCATATGTAGAAGATATATTTAAGTATATTATATTATATTATATTGTGTGGAAAAATCCTCTTTGCTTATTATTACTTTGTGTATTATTCTAATTTTATATCTCAAGACAGAATTCAAGTAAAGATAAAACAATGCTCAGGAATCTCGTTATCTTCAATGTGTTTAGAATTTAAAATAGATCTGACAGTGGCGGATTAACTGGGGACAAGGGCCTCCAGATAACGGGACTCTAAAAATACATTTGAATAAAGTTTACGGGGGACCTTTCATTTAAAAAAAGTAGGTCAGTATTCCAGATTACCAGTCCGGTTTAAAGCTCACTTGATAGAATGCTTGTATTGCTTGGGTAAGGGTTCGATCCCCATCAAAGATATTAGCACTGGTTTCACATTTTTTGTGTTTATTTCCTACCTAAAATAAGAATACCGGCATAGCTTACTCACGCTTCAAAACAAAAGCTGAAAACCCCCAACTTCAAGGGAAGCAGTAGGCGTAACACCGCCCTCTTACCGGTGATAATAATACGGTTTCATAAGCCTCACGTGACTTCTTCGGGGGCATAAAATTGCGCTATATGTAAAGCCTAGTTGCGTATTTAGTGCCTTTTTAAATTTCCCAAATTCTTGCTTACACTAGTTTGCGGATACACAGGGTCGTATTTAAGTTATTTACCTTAAAATAAAGAACCGAACTGCGTACTTCGTTTCAAATAAAATATTTTGGTATTGCTGTCTTATTTAAATCATGAAAAAGTAAAATGTTTTTTTCCCTCAAGGCCCCTTGATTTAATGATGATGATGATGATAATGATGATGATGATGATGATGATGATGGATGATTTCTTTCCTGTGGCGCCATTTAATGGTCCAGGACCGTCTCAAGGGCGCCATGGCTTCTGGAGAAAATTAGTGTCTTCAGTTCCTTTCTGAAGGTGGTGGTAGGCTGGTTCGCGCGAACACCGATGGGCAAATTGTTCCAGGCCACCGGCCCGGCCACCGCAAAGCTTCTGTCTGCAAAATTTGATGTGTTTGCTCTATTGGGCACTATAACCTTGTTGACAGCAGTAAGGGCAGAGCGTAGTGGTCTTTTTGAAGTCCCATCGACAGAGCATAGCTCAGCGAGACATGGGGGTGCCGTGCCGTTCAGGGCCCTATGTACAGTGAGACACAACTTAAATTCCACCCTCTCTCTTAATATCATGACATGTAAATCTGGCATTATAAAGTGTTGTGGAATTGAATAATCAAGTTAAAGCAAATACTTGTAAATGTACTTAAATAATACAAACGTATCCACAATGTACTGCATCATTACATGTGGGTAAGGTATCTGAGTCTGTACTCGTCAAACATTCAACTTTACGCCTTATTGACGGCAAAATGAAAGCAGTCCTGCTGTGCGGCTTGCATTCGCTTTATTTTAAAGGCGCAATGAGCTCCCCACATGAGTTGACACAGACAATATTGTTACGTCAGCCGGCCGGAATGCCAGTGATAAGGAAAACTATTTTTTTTATGGTTGCTAAGGACAGCAGTCCCATACAAGACTGACGTTTGCTCTCCTCATTGTAACAATAAAAAATATATCTAAGCAGTCTAAGAGCGTCCATTGTATTTGTATCCAAAAATATTCGCTCTAAAAATACGTACCTACGAGCTTTTCCATTATCAATCGATCAATATAAAATAAGTATACCCGGCTGCTCTGATGCTGGATGACCTTTAGTGATCAGTCTTTGTAAAGCTAAACATATAGTGTAACTTCTTGCAGCGTCATCCTCGAATGGTTTCGCATCTGGCGAGTGGAACCTACTTATTTTTACAGGTAAAAGAGCCGGCCTTCAGTTGAAGTGGGGGTTTCCCTGCTCCAGAGGGGGCTGGAACTCATTTATTGTAAAGGCTTAGTAAGCCTTGCCGGTATTTAATTTCGGGTTTTGTAATAAACACCGAAACGGTAAATCATTTCTGAACCCTCGGTAGGACTTGAACCCGAGCTCTCGGCATGGAATGCAAGCAATCTACCAACTGAGCTACCGACCGGACTTGTCAACCCAGCGATGAGCATGTTTTGATTATTTTTTGTGCTCCACCGGGAATTGATCCCACAACCTTCCGATGAAAAGTCCGTAGTGCCAAAATACGTGCATGAGTGAAAAAAGCTTCAAAAATCTTCTGCTTCTTGTATTTGATCTAAGATCTGGTTTATTGCAAACCCCTCCCGTGATGCAGAAGACCAACTGTTCTTCCATGTTTGGGTATTTCTGGTCTAGATGTCCCTCTAGAACCGTCTCCTCTTCCTACTCCATTCCGAGTTAAATATTTTTTGTACATGTACATTGCACATATTTATTTAACTACGTGCAAAGAAGTTTATTTTTAGATTGATTAACTACAGAGCTGCCATATTTTTTACGTTTTCCGGGAATTGTTTCTTGCCGTAGTCGACACTGACAGATCTCTGCGCGCGCGTACTTCGCATTGCCAATTTAGGGAAATCGCAAAAACCTGACTTGCCATAATACCCGATATGCAGTTCTTTGAAATCACCAGCCGATGGATTTTACTCAGGGCTACCATGATGTTATCATTTCAACTGGGACAGGAACCTAAATTAATTAGTAGGTACCTACTCATGCTCTGAATTTGATCACATTCTTTAATATTTAAGACCTACTTCTCGGATCAGTAAAGCCTCCTTGCTCAGGTTACGATTTCATACAAAAGAAAGCATGGGACTTATTCACCCGAAAATTTATCGAAAAGAATAACTGTAAACTGATGTCGAAATACATTGGAAAATAAGTATATTTTGTATAAACACCGAAAATTAATATTGATTTTCAATATTTTTTAGAATAAAATTCCAATGAAAACACTGTTTCTTTTCACCAATTATTAATTTATTTCAATTAATATTTACGAAACACTGGAAAATGCCTATTCCCCTTATAGTTTATTTATTCATTCTTCTAGTGCGCGTTAGGTCCTCACGACGTCGACGATCACTTGCGAGAATGTCTCCCGTGGGTCTAAATAGGTCTTCCACTGCTTTAATCCCTGTCCTGTGTTACTGAGCCATGAAATCTGCTTCCTACCAAAACCTCGTTTTCTCTCGATCCTTTACTTGTGACTTTTCGGGGCTAACTATGCAAAGGCCATCATCTATAATTGCATCGTTCTCAGTTAACACAAAATGTGACATAACCTGGCTGCATTAACCGAGTATGCTAACTAATATTTGATCATTGTTTACTAGGGACCCTCGTTAATTAGATCTGTGACGTTCCAATTTCGAAAAGCGTTCCATGTTAAAATGGCTGAATCTCTTATGTGTTTTTTTAAACTGGATCTTAATAAGCCATGGTATAATTTTAACCCACGTTTATCGGTTTAACCGTAGCGATCTGTCTAGCCGCTAGCGTTTGTCAATAGCGATTGATTACGGATTAAAATAATTATCGCACATAGTTTTATTTATTTATGTTTTACACTTAATCATGAATAATACATAAGATTAATGGAAATCTAGGTTTCTTTACACACACGCATGCTTAAAGAAAGATTTTTAAATGTAACTATTAACATTAATTTGAAGACTAATGAGTTATTAGCATAGAGTTGTAAGTAAATAATTATATCAAAATGATTTAGTAGAATTGTTTTGTCTCTATAAAATTTAATGGAGATCTAACATTATTATTATTATTTAGTGATTTATAAAATGTAATTTGTCGTGTGTGTGTGTTCCTTGACTTATAGGTTGGTATGCGGCTGACCACCCATTCTGTAAAAATGGTTCACTTTGCCAATGTCACCCCTGTCTCAGGGAAGGACGGCAAGAGTTGCAGGGTGTATGTCCATTTGAGATTTGGTTTTTATGTTGTAGGTTCACATGAGGCATGTGCAAGCGCGAACTTGTACGTGTCTGGTTGTGAGAATGCATGTAATGTGAATCTCCAATGTAACATATCTTTGCAACTTAGATTAGATTAGATTAGATTAGATAACATATATCAATGGTTATTGGAGAAAACATACAGTGAGATCGAATGTTGTAACAACTTTTGATACAAAGGATAAAAATACTATAATAGACTGCGGCGGGCAAACGATACACGTCTATGTAGCTATAGCGTCCGTAGCAATCAAAAACAAAATATTGCACGAAAAAATAAAATTATAAACAAAATATTTGTTTGCCTTTTCCCTAGGAACCTGGCCGTGTGAAATTAATGTCGATGGTATTTTTAGAGGATACAATGAAATGGCAAAATGACCCATTTTTACAGTTTGGGTGATCAGCCACATATGCACGGCAAAATATTTCACCCTTTCCCACTGCTGCGAATCGCATTTTTACATTCCTTCTTATAGTTGTTCTGCATTCTTCAGTACCCCGAGTATAAATCATCATAAACTCATCTCGATAGCGTAAATAAAATAAATGTATGAATATTAAATCACTCTGTAGGAGTGCCGTCGTATATTCCACACATTTTCGATTTATGCAATCGAGGTGAGAGTTGCGCAATGTCTTACACTCGGGGCACAGAAGCAGGCCCGCATTAGAGGCGGTTCAAGCGGTACGACCAAGCCAGGGCCCCACAAATTCTTATATTTTTATCAGTGCCCAGGACTGGAAGTCTCATCACCACGGAAATTCTTACCTACCGAATATCAGTAATAGCTGTATGAAGACTAATCAGCTGTTTACTACGGACATCTTGGATTGACAGGTCTTCATATAAACATTACCGATATTCGGTAGGTAAGAATTATCGTGGTGATGAGACTTCCAGCACAGGTCTTTCCGGGCACTTGCGACCAAAGAGGCCCCCGATGACAGACTTAATAGAAATAAGTTTAAATGCAATACAACAAAATATCTTTGAGGCTCAAGTCTTATGAGGCATACGTGAACAACCCCTTGATCACGCCCCATAACCCCTCAAAAGCTATAAAATAATGTATAGAAAAAAATCAACATACTTTTTTTTCGGAAAAGATATGCATCTTTGGCGATGTGAAAAAAAATTGAGGAAAGAGGAGTAATTTTAATGGAGGGGGGGCATATAGGGGGCCTCAAGCTTTACCCCGCACCAGGGCCCCCAGATGAGGTAATCTTCTGGTCCTGCACAGAAGTCTCCCACAGGATGAGTCATGTGCCAGCGTGCTTGTAAACTCCCGATGGAACCATCAACGTAACGTTACTATTATTATAGTTGGTACCTGTGGGCTCTGATCCAGTGGCGTAGCTAGAAATTTTAATTCCCTTGAAATTTAGAAATATCTAGCGAAAATATTGAAAGACAAAATACTGAAAAATAAATTAAGTGCTATAAAAGTTATAATTCCAAAAATAAATAAATAATAATATGAAATGAAAAACCATTTTTCAACATTTTATGGATATATTAAGATTTATTTTTCACAATAGGTACATATGGGTTACAACAATGCAGTCTCCACTCTTCACTCTCTGCCTACGGTCTTCGCGTAACAATTTTCAAAGCGACTTGCTTGTACGAGATATATATATTTATATACGTGCGGTAGAGACGATATATGTGCGGTAGAGACGATTCTTGCATGTTTGAGATACTTCCACAGCCACTAGGGTTGTTCGACACTATTCCAGGGACGTTACGCGCACCAGCATGCTACGTGCCTAGGTATACATACGTACACACGAACTCATAGTAGATTATGCTAAATGCAGACACACACACCAACAAGCTACGTGCTTAGGCTCATGTCTCCACGAACTCATACGTTCGTAACAGTATTATCAGTTAAACTTACACTAGTTTATTATTTTAAGAAATGCAAATGGAGTATACCAGTTTCTGTAGCACTTATACCTATTATTTTTTTAATTTCACTTCAATTACACAGTCGTCAACTCAGATGGTAGAACGTTTGCAATCAAAACCGGACGGCTAGGACGAACTTATACGTGTCTGTTTATAACTATTATATGTTTGTAACTACTACTCTAAGTAATATATCTTCGCAACTTAGATTATTATCCTGGATTGCCGCCTTGGATTCTGCACACATCTAAACACACATCTTGATATTATTTCGCATTGGATCCTGTTTTTCATCATTTTCTTTCACATCCTCTTCTAGCCTCCTTCTTTATTGCTCGGAACTTTTTTTAAAACTTGCATCACTCGCGATAATGGTGACGTCACTGCCCTGGCCCCTAATAACTATTTCGCTGTCGGGTTAGTGAGGAGGTTCCGTTCCAGGAAGCGACGCCACTGATGGATGAAGGAGAAGGAATGCACTTCTTGGCTGCTCTGACTCATCCTGTTATGGGATTCTCATTCTTTGTAGGGCATTCCTCTAAGAGGCTGACCGTGCATTCTATAAAATCGGTTCATTTCGCCAATGTCACCCTTATTTTAAGGAAAGCGGCAAGAGTTCACGGTTTATATTCTATGCATATATTTGTTGCTAAGGACGGCAGTCCCAAGTGTTTATTTTAGTTTTTTGATTTCTTTAAATAATAACCCATAATCTAAGTTCCAGAGATATATTAATATTTAAAAGTCATATATTCAATGCATTCCCACAAGTATAAGCTCGCGCTTACAAATTAAAATCCAAACCTCAAATGAGCATAAAACCTGCAACATTTTCCGACCCTCCCTGAAACAGTGGTGACATTAACAAAGTGAACCACTTTTTACAGTATGGTAGGACAGCTGCATACTAACGTAACCTATAAGCTCTCTGACTAAGAAGTTCCTAATCCAAATTTGTTCATAGTCCATTTCGGGATATAATATTTGAATGGTTTCCCGTCTAGATATTATGACTTTTGCGATGACTGGCTTATCACTGTAAGAATGATGGCAATCAGTGAAGACGTCAGCACCGAAGTGCATGTTGTCAGGCGATGAGTAAGATGGCTGGAGGTGATATATTCATTATTAGTATTGCATCCGGTCCAAACTTCAACCTCTGTGCCTGCCGTGTGTGCCGGGCTGATAAAGCGTTATCTGCCGTTATGTTAGTCTAATAGAGAGTGGACGAGAACGAATCTCACAAAAAGTGCAGTAAACAAAGCAGAACTCCACTAACATTTAATACTATAAGATCTATCTGTAATCAAGATTGCACAAATACATGATGATTAGGATTAATTTATAATTGTGCAGCCTTATGGCTGCACAATTATAAATTAACACATGCGTGTAAGTTCACCCCTATGCATGCTGCATGTCAGGCGCGTGCATAGCGCATAAATGTTTTCAAGAATTAAATAAGTTAATTAGTTTCAGTTTTTTAATATTATCTCAAAAACTATTCACATTGTATCATTCTATAATAATAAAGAAAAAAACTATTTCCAAAATACAAAACAACAAAATGAGAGCAGAAAAATGTGAAAAAAACGAGTTTTTTAAAATATTTTTTGTGGCGTCATTTTTTAAGTTATATAATAAAAACTAATTACAAATTTAGATAAAAAATCATTAAATTCGCGTGATTTTTTTCATTAATATCACTCTTTCACTAAGGCCTTAAACTTTAAGTATAAGAAACATATTTTGAAAAACAATGGGATTTTTTCTTTTGAACGGAGTCTTAAAGAAGTGTGCAAGGATAGAACAAAGTTGCCAATGCCACCCCGGTTCAGGGAACGGCGGCAGGAGTTGCAAGGTTTATGTCCATGTGACGTTTTCTTTATTTGTATGCACACATGCAGAATGTGTAGGCGTGAACCTACATGTGCCTGTCTGTAAGCATGCATTTCATATGAGCCTTAAATGTTAACATATCTTTGCAGCTTAGATTATAGATTATAGAGTCATGTCTGTGAAGGTTCTGTTCACTACCGGAATGGTGGCTGGTACACAAAATCATATATTATTTGTACCTATGTCCAGACATTTGATAAGTCTATGATTGTTACCGCTTTTATACCTGTGTTTTCATAATATTCGATAACATCCAGAGCTACTTCCGAATGCCTTCATTACTCATTAGAAAAGGCGCTAAAATAAATAAAATATACTAATCTGGTATTATACTCGTATCACAACTTCCTGCGTCTGCTATCATTCTGCTATGACAAAATTTCAAATTACCTAAATGATTTTAAAATCGAGTCACACCTACATTTAATTTTCGAATAATTATTCATGTATCTTTTTACAATATTTAAACTAGCTTATGTTTTATGCAATGATTATAATAATTTAAAACTGAAAACATAGTGAACATAGTGAATTGTTTTTGTGTTTTTTCGGGTTAGACCATGGTCTATATGCAGCTTTTTTATAAGCCGACGTTTCGCCTTCATGAGTAGAAGGCATTTTCAAGGCGAGTTATACCGGCGCGGCGGCCTTCGTTGTCTCTTCGGTCGCTTCTCGATGCTAACTGATTGGCGTTTAGTCGCGTCTTGCACATTGTCCTTCGTTACAGGGTGGGAGGTCGGCGTGGCGAGGGGGTGCATAGACCATGGTCTAACCCGAAAAAACACAAAAACAATTCAGTAGTTAATACCGACCATGAAAGTGTTAGTGAAAGTTTAAAACTTTATTTAATAGTGAACATAGGTTTATTATGACAGCTATGAATCGCCATTTTTGTTTCTAATTTTGTGGTGTGGCTTGTCAAAAAAAAAATCCCCTTAATAATAATTTACCCAAAGAAAAGTTCATAATATATTTTAGTATAATATGTACCTAAATAGAAGAGTCGGACTAAGCTGGGCAGCATTCAAAAATCTTGGTCACATTTTGAAAAATCCGAAAATACCCATCAACTTAAAAAGGAAATCATTCAATGCCTGTGTCCTGCCAGTGTTCACTTATGGTATTGAGACAGTCACAATGTCACAAAAAAGTGCCCACAAGCTAAGAGTCACACAGAGAGCAATGGAGAGAGCCATGCTGGGTGTCAGTTTGCGGGACAGACTCAGAAACGAGGACATAAGAGTCAGGACAAAGGTTTCCGATGTCATCAAGATGGCCGCAACCCTCAAGTGGCGATGGGCGGGACATGTCGCTCGCGATCCAGATGAAAAGTGGACAAAGCGACTGCTGTGCTGGTGCCCAAGGACGGCAAAGCGTGGAGTTGGGCGCCCACAGTTGCGTTGGCGTGACGATGTTCAGAGAAGTGCAGGACTTGCCTGGATGCGGATCGCTCAGGATAGAAACGAATGGAAAATGCGAGAGGAGGCCTACGTCCAGGAGTGGACGATCAATACAGGCTGAAGAAGAAGAAGAAGAAGAAGATAATATGTACTGCCGAAGCAAGTACAACATAATATTTTTTTTTGGGTGGAGATTTTTCTTTTATTTGTCTTTGTATTACGGTCAATTGCTTAGCTAGGAGAACGTTTGCTTTCAGAATAAAATGTTTTGGGCTTCAAATACCGAAAAAAAATCTTATATAAGCTAGCCGTGTACAAACATGAGTCAAGGATCACAAAATTTTAAATTAAAAAAATAATGAGGTCCGTACATGACATATAATAAATTGCGATGTCACACGTTAGGGTTGCTAGGAAAAGGCAAATAAATATTATGGTATTGGTTGCTAAGGACAGCGGTGTCATTAAAAGTGTGACGTTTTCCCTACGAGATATAGTTCTAAAATCCATCACGTATTTTTGGCAGGTTCTTTTAAAAAACATTGTCAAAAGGCGAAAACAGATCCATGCCATTTTGTAATCTCCCCACTAATTAATAACAATATTACGATGATTGATTGGGTAAGTGTTTTGTATGATACTCTTATATCAGGTAAGATAATAAGACCACCTACTCTATTTCCTATATCTCCGGCTATTCAAGTGCCTACTTCCTTTTCTTACAATCTTGTCGCTATCTTATTTAAGCCACGATGACTCCGGTCTCCGAGACCTTTGCTCACTGCAAAATGACTCATGGCTCTTTCTGAGAAAATCTGACTCTTTTCTTAGAAGACGCAACGTTTTCAAAAACTCGTAGTAGATTTTAATCTTTTGTTTTATTGAATGAACTGTATCAATAATGAACAATTAGAAATGATAAGCATAAAGAAGATAAAAGTAAAAAATTGCCATCGCCTGGGGAGCGCCTTACGTGATCATCTAACTATTTCTTTTTAATTTAAGTTGCAAAGATATATTACCTTCTAAGATTCACATTAAATGTATACCCACAAACAGAAAGACACGCATAATTTAGCCCTTACACATGGCGCATGAGTATTTATCTAAAAAAAACAATCTCAAATAACCATAAGCCTTGCAAAAAGTTTATTGCCGAACTTTCCTGAAACAGGAGTGACATTGACAAAATAAATATTTTTTTACAGTATTGGTGGTCAGCTTCACAATAATCTAGAAGACAAGAAACAATAATAAAACATTTAACCACATGAAACAAATATCTACTACAATATAACAAATGAAATAAACATTTAAAGTCAAAAAACCTTTGTCGCCAACACTACAGATTAAACACCATTATTTGAATATGTTTTAATAAGAAATGAAAAAGCTAAATGGTATTTTTTTGTCTTTATAATTTGACTTGCAAAAATCAGTCTCTAAACATAATTTGAGTAGAGACGGAATCATGTGAAATAAAGGATAACGAAAAGCTGACAAATGTTGAGGAAATGTGTAAGTAAAGAGACTGAGGGGAAAATCTTAAAAAATATAAATGAAAAAATTTACGAAAGAATGGGATGTCAGGAATGAATAAAAAATTGTTAAGGATATGAATGCGCCAAGATTCTGCAAGGAAAATAAAAGAAATAAGGTTTTTTTGCTATGGAAAAAAATGTTCAAAATATTTTACAAAATATACCGACTTTTTCTCGAGAAAAGAACGTAAATAAAAAAATGCTTGAAATTTAAAAAAATACAAATCAAAAACAATTTGTATATGGTTACGGGGCAAGTAAAATTTACTAATGTACGACCGGTTTCGGAAACAAAGTTTCTATCAGGTTACAAATTGTTTTTTATTTTTTATTTTTAATATTGAAAAAATGAAAGGCTACAATGTGAATGCCTCATCAATTAATGATAAAGAAATGCTTATTTATTTTGTTTGGGTTAAAGATCTAATTTTGAAGTTAATACTCTTGATACCAAGTTAAGGCCTCATATAAACTCAGAAATTTTTCGCATTTCGCGTGTTTAGGCCCCGCCCACTAGGAAGATTCGGCGGAGGAATACACTGCTTTAGTAAGCTAGTTCCAAAGCGTTCCAAAGCATCGAGGTATATAACTCGGAAGATGGATAAGAATTTAGCTCGCACAAATAAGTTAACGCACGCATTTTGAAAAACTCTATATTTTTTTACTCGGTAACTTTCCTACAGTCAAAATATCCGTTAATTCAACAAAACTCCATAGAAAGTGCCAAGCTAGTCATTTTCGCTCACAGAAAAAAAAATATGCGTCTGTAATCTGTAAGCAATGTTGAAAAATGACATTTATGATTCATATTAAATGGATGCCCACAGGCAGACGGGTGTGCGCGTACAAATGCTGCATGCGTACTTACAAATTATCATTCAAATCTCTAATGAACAAAATCCTTGCAGCTTTTGCCAATCTTCTTTGAAAAAGGGGTGACATTGGCGTATTATTATACCCTCGACAACACTTAAGGGTGTATGATTTCATTTTAATATGAATTTATTTCCCCGTCACGACCACCTATTATCCAGTAGCCGCGAAAATGCATCAAATCCCGCGTTTAGCTTTGAGAGTTCGTCGGTAGGAGATCGTATTGTATCTGAACCATTTTGTGTTTTTTTTAGCAATAAAATAACATGAAAGCGAAAGCGAAGCGAAGTTATACATTAATTACAAACAAGCATTTATTTTATTTTATTTACATACAAATACAAAAAAAGGCATTCATTTTATTTGTAAACAAATTTACAACAATTCACTTTCGTTCGTGTTAACAGATATATCCAAGTATATAAGTAAATAATTATTCACCCTGTACCGATTACTCAAAAATGCAAAGAAACTGGCATAAGGTCTCTAGAGAGCGTTTTACATTTCACAGAATTGGAATAAAACGCTACAGTTCAGTTTACACTATAGTCACACAGAAGCACACACGTGTGTGCCCTGTATTTTTACATTGCATATTTTATCAAAGTGTAGACTCCAGTGGTTGCAGACCTATACAAGTGTATTAAAATAAAATATGAAAAAAATATATATATATTTCATTTTCATTGTTTATCTTGACTTATAGGTTGGTATGAGGCTCACCACCCAAACTTTAAAAAATAGTTTACTTTACCAATGTCACCCCTGTTTCAGGGAAGATCAGTAAAAGTTGCAGGGCTTTTGTTTATTTGTGGATTTGATTTTAATATGTAAATGCGCATGCACGATTTGTAAATGCGAACTTACAAGTATATTTTTGTGAGCATGCACTTAATATGAACCTTAAATGTTAACATAGTTTTGCCACTTAGATTATAGATTATACATTGTGATTATGTCCCAATGACTCAGTTGATAGAGTGCTTGCATTCCATGCCGAGAGCTGAGGTTCGTATCCCACGGAGGATGTCAGAAATGATTTCCCGTGTCGGTGTTTATTTCAACTCAATAATAAAATACCGGGAAGGTTTCTCAACCTTAACAATAAATGAGAACCAGCCCCCTCGGGAGCTGGGACACTCCCGCTTCAACTGAAATGGTTGGCGTAAGGCCGGCTTCCTTACCTATAAAAATACAACTTTCATTTTTCTTTTCATCTTCGTCTCCTAAATGTTATTAATTTTTAAAGTTAAAAAAAGGTTTCATATTACTGCGTAGCCAGGGAATGTTTGTTGAGACGGCGACTGCGTATGTGTTCAGTAAATATGTCAGTGTGTGTATGCTCATGGACTTCACCCTGTGCGAAGGAAGACAACGCATCCAAGTGCTATATATATGCCTGTATAGTATACTTTTTTATACCATTGGATGTGTACATTGAAATAGCAACATGAAGTTTTTTTTCTAATAATTCAACTAAGTGATGGAATATATTCTAAGCATAAAAGCAGCACAAAAGATATACCATTTATATTTTCAAATTTGCTCTTCGCTGGGTTGAAAAATTCATAAAACCTTTACCAATGACCGGTCACGAAATGTCCATCCGGCCTTACAGCAACTGGGTCTTGCTTGAGAATTGGCGCTTTATAGCGACGACGATCAAGCTCGTAAAAAGGTCGATAGCTCAATTTGTAGAATGCTTGCATTCCATGCCGAGAGCAAGGGTTCGATCTCAAAGTTTGACTCAGCCTTCACAAGAAATGAGAACCAGCCCTTCACGGGAGCTGGGAAACCCCCACTTCAACTAAAAGTGGTTGGTGTGAGGACGGCCCCCTTACCTGTAAAAAAAAATAGGTCCCGAAGCGCCACATGCGACTCCTTCGGGGATAACGCAGGCAAGAAGTTACACTACATGTGTAGCTTAGTTGCGTTTTTATATAATTACCCACTGATATAATATAAGGGTGTCAGAAATGATTTCCGGTTCGGTGTTTATTTCTAACCCAAAATAAAATACCAGGAAGGTGTACTCAGCCTTCACAAGAAATAAGTACCAGTCCCCACGGGAGCTTGTATGCCTTCGCATCAACGAAGTGGTTGGCGTAAGGCCAGCCCTCTTACCTATAAAATAAATAGGTTCCCTCGCCACATGCGAAGCCCTTCGGGGATAACGCGGCAAGAAATTATTATTTATTAAGCCACACATACTCATGACATTTTTGTTAGATTTCGACGGAACTTAGTTGTCTTGCCACAATCGAAATCTTGACTTTTGGATTACGAGTCCGTGAAAATCCGTGAAAACCTAAAATTAAACATATATACCTATATATATATATATATTTATATATATATACATATGAGGATAATTTATTTATTTAATTTTTTACATGACCAAAGAGCGCCGTTTTTGTGTGTTTCACACCTCAAGGGCCCTCCTAATCATGAATTAGATATTTTAAAAAGGTGCCGTTTCAGTGCTCCCTTAAAAATGCCAACAGATTCCGAAACCCTCACTCCGGGTGGCAGTCTGTTCTACTCCATCGGCCCCGAAAACCGGAAAGCGCGATCCTCAAAATTAGTGCGTATTTGACGGCGAGGCTGCATCAATCTGACAGCTTGACACCCCGCTGACCTAAGTGTCCGCCCCCTCACACTCACTTCAACGGGGGAAAATATGTCTGCCAGATATGATGGAGCCAAACCATTTAGGGCTTTAAATACCATCAAACATACACGGAACCCTCTCAGGGAAACGAAGCCAATGTAGTTCTTTCAACAGCGAAGTGATGTGAGAGAATTTGGACATCCCGAAGATCAGTCTTGCGGCCGCATTCAAAACAGACTGAAATCTGTTCAGTTCAGCGTTAACCACTAGACTAAATTACAGGCCTGAAAATTTCAAATTGCTCTACGCTAGGTTCAAAAAATGATTTCAATTCAACAAAAAAGGCCAGCCAGCAGAATTCTTTCCAGCTAAATCATTGAGCTAAATGAATTTCACTTTGAAATTCAAACAAACTTTCATATTATTCATGTAATGGAAAAAAACTTATCAGAATACTATAAAGTCGTGTGCAGCTCTCCGTACAATTCATTTCATCTGATTGAATGATCTTTCGCTGTCTTTCGCCATTTCGTTAAACTTTGCAAACTGTTTTTATGTACGTACGTATTATACTACCATAGCGTTTATGTATATACTCTTACACACACAATATAAGAGAGGGCTGACTCGAGCATCTTCGGCAATATACGATGATACACGAGTGTACCTGAAGTATGAAATGTAGCAAATACAGCGCAACCAAAAAATGTATGGAATCTTAAACAGCAACTCTAGATGGCGTTTTGATTTCCATGCATTTTTGAGAAACCAGTTGGTCCAGTTGTAACGTAAACGATTGTACTCTTTTGCATTATATAAATCTTGCTTCCATAAAACTAAGGAGATATAATATTTTTCTCCGCAGTTCATCTACCGGCCGCAGGTGACGCTAGCGACCGGGTCATTTTTTGTATGGAAATCTTTATTTTTCCAGAATAAATAGAAATCGGGGGAGAAAAAATAAAACAAGTATGGCATTACAAACATAAAAAATATCACTTCAAATCCTAAAAGGAAAATAAACCATTAAAAGACGAATGTAGCTACAATATCGTATGCAAAATTTGGGTACTTTTTAAATAATCATAAAAAATCAATGAAAAGTAAAAAAAAACAACTAACAAGTAGAAAAAATAAAACTAATCAAAATTAATGTTTTGAAATAAAAAAAAGTTAGGATTTATTCATAAGAACAGTGGAAATCTCCATTTAAGGTATCTCCGTAAATAAAATTATTTTGAATTGGTTTTTTATGGAAAAAAATACCTAATTTTATGTCTTAATTTAATCTGGAAAAAAAATGCTACCTTACCATTAAAAATATGGGCTATTTTGGTCATCAAAGTTGGGCGCGCTGACCTCTCAATCACCCTTAAGTTGTGTATTATAATCATGGAGATAGTAACAAAATGAAAATTGCAATAATATGTCTTTTGGAACTAAATCAAATTTATATCGTCTCCATGGAATTTAAACTCCATAATTTAATATACCTTTTTCAATGAATTCAATAAAAGTCTTTTATGACATTTATTTTACATTTTGATTTTGTTTTTCTTGTTTCTCATGATGGCAAACGATTACCTAAAGCAATTCCATACTGCAAAATATCTGAAAACCAGAAAAATATACCATATTTTCTGTTAAAATTGTCACTACCAAGCGACGCGTCTTCACGCGTTGACAGACGGCTCTCGAATGGCGGGACCACAGAGTAAAGGTTTATAGAGAGCCGAGTTCCTAATATTTCTTTGTATTTCCGGTTTTATCGAGATACGAGCACCACGTAGTGTTAAGAGCATTAACCACGACGTGTGCGTGTACTATGTGCGTGTGTTAGTGCACTTATACATACGCGCTATGCCATGCTCCTATAATATTACCTCATATTATTATTCCATACCTACTCCTATTTCGTACACAAAATAAAACGAAAAGTGAATATTTACGTGTTTCATTTATTGGCAGATAACATACAAGATCAGATACAGAAAATTATAAAATATAACCTAAACTACCTATGTAAGGACCTTGGTTAGCAATTATTGTAGTAACAAATATTTATTTTGACACTTTTCTCCAAAATCACAAAACATTTTTTCACATTTTTCACCGGTGTATAGTCTAGTGGTTGAAGCCACAGATTCAATATCCAAAGGTCTTGAGTTAAGTTGCCAGCGGAGAACATAAACAGCGTTCAGCAAATGAATAAAATAACAATACACATGCCATTTTATGAGTAGCGGTCCATATAATCTTCCCGACGGATTTCTAATAAAGTTTTCTTCGAAGTGGAAGCGGCAATACACGTTTTTTGCGATACACGTACATTGGTTCAAGTTGAGACACTTCCTGGATCGCTTTTACCTGCGGCTTGAAATTCTTCTGGTCGAGAAAAACATGCATCCCACCTGCAAAATAACAATATGATAAAATATCGTATCGGATGTTTCAAATGAACTTCACCATATAATAATAAGTGTAATATTACCTTCTCTACGAGAAAAACTTAAAGCGATGGAATATTATGTCCTTTTTATTAAATATTTAACGTTTTTTAGATCGACGACAAACTTTTTCACTCCGCGCGGGGTGAAGTACCGACATGCAAACAACAAACGGAAATGGCTGTTCAATGTTGTTGATTTTTCTACATGCAGAGCGAGCGTAGTAATAATATTTCACTTTATAATTTGATCATGAATTAGACACGGCGATTTAAACAAATTTCATAAACCAGTGAAGTTATAAGTTTTACAGATTCTTGTATTTTATATTTCCTAATATCTGCCTTCATTGACCCAAAACTTGAACAAAAATGGTGATTAAGACGCATGATCCTTTAGTCAAACTGAGATATTAGCGCCTCTACTTATAAGAGCAGTCAAAGCTCTTTATAACGATAGGTAGGTCCGACTCTTCCGGGTCTGGGCGGGACTACCGCAGTCCAATGAGAATGGCCGCCTCGGTGCGGTTTCACTTAGAAATATTTGTCATAAGCGCCATTTACAAAAAATATATATTTCAGACGAAATAGCTCGAATATCGAAAATGTATTGAGTATTAAATGTTGAGTTTTTTGTGTTTTAATAAATAGCGGAATTTCAAAATCGTTAGATTGAAGGAGAAAAAGATACAACCAAAAAAGTGAAAAAGTAGAGGGTTTTTCGTAATTTTTTTTTATCGAGCAAACTTTTGAGAATCGTGTTTTCAAGGAGTACTAATTATTCATTATTATGTCAATAATACTCTGTCATGTTTTGAAATTTATAAGCTTAGTAGAAATATTTTTTTTTCTTTTTCAAACATTTTCAAGTTGACTTTGTGAATCGCCTTAAGTTTCAAGCTTTTTTGCTGATTCGGGCGTTACCGAAAAATATTAAATATTTTCTTTTCGGTTAGTTATGTAACCAAATTTTTGTCGTAGAACCGATCTGAAAAACAAACCTTGGTCCAATTTTTTCAAAATATGACGCAGCGTGTTTTTGACCAAAAAAATTTAAATTAGCAAAACAAAACAAAACAAAAGAAATTAATAAATGAATTGAATATGTAAAAAGTGTATTTTTATGGAAAAAAATGCTGCCCAACAAGGTTTTTAAAAATATTTTTTTCCTATGTACTTTATGATCTTGAAGATAAATAATAATAATCGATATTTTGATTTTGTTAATTTATTTTTTAAGTCGGAGGCCATAATTATCTCGTTCCTTGACTTACAGGCTAGTATGTCTCAGGGAAGGTCGGCAAGAACTGTAGGGTGTTCATTTGAGATTTGAGTTTTTATGTTGTAAGTTCACATACTGCATGCGTAAGTACCAACTTACACGTGTCTGCTTGTAGGCATACATCTATGTATCTCCATTTATCTAAATAAATTTATAGAACATGAATCCAAAATGTTGGCATATCTTTGCAACTGAGATTACAAATATATAGTTACTTACGTCAAATTCGAGAGTTCCTTGACTGATAGGTTGGTATGAGGCTGACCACCCGAGCTGTAAAAACTTGGTTTACGTTTTCCAATGCCACCCTATTTTTTGGGAAGCAGTTGTAAGGTTTATGTTTATGTGAGGTTTGGTTTATTTTGTATGTACACATGCAGCATGTGTAAGCGCGATCTTACCTGTGGGAATGCATTAAATATAAGACTTAAATGCCAATGTATATCCTTGCAACTTAGATTATAGATTATTGTGGACTCCTCGTCACTCTTATACAGTAGCCAAAAAAATGGTTAGAGTTCGCCAATTGATGGATTTAACTGACAGTTTAGTTACAAAGACATGTTAGAGTTTACTAACTGATGGGTTTAACTGACAGTTCAGTTGCAAAGACATTGTTAGAGTTCACTAACTGAAAGTTTAGTTGCAAAGACATTGTTAGAGTTCACTAACTGATGGATTTAAGTGACAGTTTAGTTGTAACGTACTTCTACAAGTTCAAAGACCATTTTTTTTGTATTGTTTGTGTCTCTATTTGTTACAATAACATTGCAAAAATTCGGGAAATTATCAAGTGCACATTTTTTGTTTATTTGCGATTTTTTCACTTTGCGTGACAGGTGTATCAAAATATTTTTATTTTTTATTTTTTAAAATGAGTCAACAAAAATACTAGTAAAAGTAATAGAATTATAATTGGAAAATTTATAAGTAAAGTCTAGTAATCTGTTGGGAAGAATTTTACTTGTATAGAACCAAAGGTGGTAATGTAGGATTTTTTTAAAGTGAGATAAATACATGGAAACACAGGGAATAAAATTTTCTGCGTTTTCATACATTTATCTCATTTTCGAAAACAATCCTAGATTGCCGTATTTGTTTCTATATTACTCATGTATGCGATTTTGAAACTGAGCTGTTTGTTTGGAGATGCATAGAACGCATTGCTTTTGCGAAAATGTAAAAAAACGTAATATCAAAGTGTACTTTAAAAAAAGTCGTAATCATAGTTATGTCCTAAAATAGGTTTGGCGAAAATTTGATTTTTTAAATTATGCATGTCTTAAAAAAATATCGATAGCAAATTCGATGCTATCGATGTGAAATTTTGAGTATCAAAAATGAACATAATCACGTCGTATAAAATAATAGAAAATCAGTATAATAGAACTCCTGAAGTTTTATATATATTTTTTTCAGTTGTTTACTTCTCGAGGAACGAACGGGAAATCAAGTCAAACGATCTTCAACTCTAATCTTCTCACTTCGAAAGCAGATGCGTTACCCAGTAAGCTATCGCCTGGTGACCAATGAAATATGAATGCATAAATGTAATATATTCTCAGGTTCTAACCCAGACCTGATCTTAAGGAAGCAGAGCTATAATCCATTAAATCATCGTGTTTTTACTTAAAGCAAAATGTAGAAAAATATACCGCGTTTTGAATCATCGCTTTTTTTATCAACATTTCTGACGTGACTTGGGCCTAATTGAGCGAGAAAGCTTAGTGCGATTCGCCGCTTACTGTTCGATTTTGATTGTTTGTATTTTGAAATTCTCATTTTTGAAAGCACGAGCGAGCGGTCAATGCACTTTGTGGCGTTTTTTTTTCAATCTACAAAGTGATCTCAATTAAAATTTAATTTTCTATTTGGGCCGTTATGAGGTCTTTGCACACAAATTTCTATGTTTTTTTTTTAATTTCTATTAAACTTGGTTAATAAAATAATCAGACGATAGGTTTATTTGCGGTTCAGGTTTCTTATGAATAATAGTTTTTTAATTATTTGTATTCCTTAAAGGCTGACCAGCAATCTAAAAAAATGGTTCACATTGCCTATTTCAGGGAAGGTCGGCAAGAGTTGCAGGGCTTATGTTCGTTTGAGATTGGGATTTTATGTTGTAGGCTTATATGCGGTATGTGTAAGCGCGAACTTGTACGTATCTGCATATGATATAAATCTTATCTAACATATCGTTGCAACTAAGATTAGGTACAGATCATTGATGTGTCGTATTGAGACGTATTGAGTTTTTGCGTGCCATTTTTCCCCAACTTTGCAATATAATGAAAATACGTACTTTAGCAAGTAACAAGTGTCCTAAATCCTGCAATTTATACAAATTAATATTTTTGGTAGTTTTTCCCACACGAATTTTTTGCTTATTATTTAAAAATATACGAAAAAAAAACAACGTTGGGTCAACTGCCTGTTTTGCACTTTGTACCTTAAAAAATATCATCAATGTATAATTAGTATAATAAATCTAAATATAAAATATATATTGTCATTCAAGATTCATATTTGATGCATGCCCACATGCAGGCATGTGTAAGTCGCGTGTATACATGCCGCATGTGTAGGTTCTTAGAAATAAAATTTGATTAATAAAATAACTGAATGTACCTACATATGTACGGCGGAGCACGATGTATACATATTTAATTTTTCAAAATTTGTTTTCGCTTAATGAATAATAAAATATTGCAATCAATGTGACGGTTAACAATTGGCGAAAAAAAAATTTATAAAAAAAATTAAATAAAATATTGTCAGTCGATCGACATCAAACATCACTTGATCTATCTCGGCGGTTATACATTTTCTGTTTTTTTTTATTAAAACGTCAAGGTTTTATATCAAATGACGATGCAATAACAACGGTCAGCTTTTATGGAATTAAAAATTGCGACATTTTCCGATTTATTTGTGTCCAGCCTAGATTACTAGATTCTTACGGGGCTATTCTTAGACATTTTAGTTGTCGGTTGAGCCCACGCTTTGCGAAGACCTGTCAATCCAAGATGGCCGCGAGTGAACAGCTGATTTGTTTTCATACAAATATTACAAAATTCGGTAGGTAAGAATGACCGTGCTGATGAAATATCCAGCCCAGGCATCATAGTTTGTCAAAGCGTGGGCTCAACTGACGACTAAAATGTCTAAGAATAGCACCGTTAGATTATTAGAATGAAAACAGCCGAATCCCTTCTCACATGAAGAAGCTATCAACGATAAAGAACGTCATTTCATTATTAATATAGGTACAGAATGCAAGGGTGGAATTCAGTATTTGCCTTTATGTAGTGAACGTCCCTGCTCAACGTTTAGAAATGTTTATTGCAACGGTCATATTATGACGTATGGGAACAAATAAATTAGAAGGAACTTTTAATATAAAATAATTTGACCTTTTGTGTAACCTTTTACTAACATTAACAGTGACTTGATTGGGAAATACGTAAATTTAATAATAAATAAAAGTAAATTTACCTTTCATTGAAAATCATGCACTGTCTGTTTATTTTAAAAATAATGTTTACAATTTTCCTTTCAATGTTTTATCAGACAGTACGCATTGTTTATAAATTTAAAAATAATATATTCGTTCAGTCGTATGGAATCAAACGTGGCCATCTTTGATTTTTTACAAAAATGTGACTTTTGTATGGAAACACAGGAAATCATTTTCTCATCATTTCCATATATTTATTTTATTGTTGCGAACTTATGAGCCCGATTGCGTCGCTTGTTTATGTGTGTGTGTCCGCCTCTTGTATAGTCTACTGTGAGTTTGAATGTGTGCGTGTGCCCAGGCACGTAGTTGTTGGTATGCGTAACTAGAGTGTTATGGAACAATACAGAGGTGTATGGACAGGTTCACTATAGAAGGGTCTGGAATATTCGAGAGGTGTCCGTTTAGACGCTATATATTTGGACCGCAATTGTGTGAGAGACCAGAGTCGATTGAAACCTTGAGCCGTGAAGTCGATAAGCTAGAGCTAGAAATCAGTGCATTGTAAACCGACATTGTGTACAATAAATCTTGAAAACTAATGTGCAGTGATTAAAAAATCCCATATTGCAGTCTTCGATTCTAAACGACCTACATACTTATTCATGATTATTTCCTTCACTAACGGATGGAATGAGAGTGACCACACGCATTGTAAAATATTGGCATCCCTGTTTCGGGGAAAGCCGGATATGAGTAGGGATGAACTTACGTTTTCATTGGAAAAGAAGTTTCCTTCTATAGATAAACCTGCATCATTTGTGAGCGTAAACTAAGGTAGGTACAGGTTCTTGTTTGTGTGCTTAGCTATACATATAGATCAACTTTTCAAAGTATGTGGCCGCAAATGGTCAGTTGAAGTTGGGGTTTCTCATTTTTTTTAGGTTTTCGACTACACAGTAATCATCATCAGGTAATAAAAGAAAAAAATCTTTTATTACCTGATGATGATTACTGTGTAGTCGAAAACGTTTGTGTACAAATAATGAAAAAATAAAGAGTAAAAATAAAAACAGTGTTGTAATAACTTAAAGATATTTGTAAATGTTTATTTTTTGGAATTTCCATGTAGACTACATGTAGTATTTTTTACAATTTCTTGTTTGAGTCATACGCAGATTTGTCACCCACTGACTATGTGCCCTGTATGTACATCAATTGTTTGACTTTTATTATTTCCTGTGGTTCTTTGTTTTTATTGCTTGCCGGAAAATCCTCAAGAAAATTCATCATTTCTCACATTTATTAATTACCTCGTTTCCTTTACCTGCATTCCTCATCTGTTCTAAGTTTGTTGAAACATATTTTTGAAACTTAAGCATACATGGTTCCACAGATGGCCATTGCATGCACGCGAGCTTCTGCTTTCGCATGAAGACAACTGGCCAGGCAAAATAGGTTGGTGAATTGCATTCCTTCCCACAAATCTATTTTTTTTAAATATGTTCTTCTCAAATCCTCTAGATTTTCGTTTGCAACTTTTTGAAAGTGCTTTTTTATAAATTTAAAATAAAAATTCAATTCACGTATGAGTTTATTTTGTGCACAAGTTTCGGGAGAAGCAGTACCTCCCAGCTTCTGCATCTTGTTTTGGTGCCACTCGTATCGACGATCGGCGATCATCATGGCTATTTTGACTTTGGATGCTGCGGCTCGAAACACGGACTTCGTGCTTTTGTTGAAACCTCCCATCTATTACTCCCATCTTCAGGTGTAAAATGAAACTAACACGTCACAAAACATCATTTATTGTTTGTTTGTATGTGGGTAAATGCATGTTATAATCTTTTTTCTTTTAGTCCGGTCGGATTTTAAAAATGTAATTTGTCATGTATGTTCCTTGACTTATAGGTTGTTATGTGGCTGACCACCCATACTGTAAAAAATTGGTTCACTTTGCCAATGTCACCCCTGTTTCAGGGAAGGACGGCAAGAGTTGCAAGGCTTATGTTCATTTGAGATTGGGTTTTTATATTGTAGGTCCACATGCGGCATGTGTTAGCGCGAAATTATACATGTCTGCTTGTGGGAATGCATTTAATATAAATCTTAAATGATATATATCTTTGCAGCTTAGATTAGATTAGATTAGATAGCTTAGTATGTAGAAAGCTTGCGTTGCATATCGGAGGGCTAGGGTTCGATCCCCGCCTAGGGTGTCGGAACTAATTTCGCATTTCGGTGTTCATTTTCGACCCAAAATAGAATACCAGCAGCCAGCAGGGTAGGTCCGCTTTTGCAAAAACTCCGGCTGGAAAACCCCTACTTCAACTGAATTGGTTGGTATTAGGCCGACCCCTTTACATGTAAAAATAAATCGATTCCACACGCCACATACTACTCCTTCGGGGACAATGCGGTGGTAAGAAGTTTATCTATATGTGCAGCTGAGTTACGTTTTTTAATGTGTTGTTTACGACTTATGGCTACGCATGAATCTTACCACCTACACTGTAATATTTGGTTCACTTGGCCAATGTCATCCCTGTTACAGGGAAGAGCAAAAAGAAGTGTATGGCTAACTACCAATGTGTTACTTATTGATAAGGACCCTAGTCACATATACGTATGACATTTATCCGCCGAGATTTTTTTTAACATTCGTGCCAAAAACATACCCAGACCATTCGTTGCTAACTTAATTACGAGTACTTAACTCACTTCCCTGTTTGATATTTTTCTTACTCCGTTTCTTACATTTTCAGTAAATTACCTACTTCTCTCTCCTACTTATTTACTTTTGTTGGTTGGTTACTTTCTTAGTTAGCTGTGCTGAGTCATTAACATGCTTTTTAAGTTATTTACTTTCCTTGCGTCAATATAAGTTATTCATTAAATAGGTACGTATTGACTTCTCATATTGTTTCTCTACTTATAAGCTGGTATGAGGCTGACCACCCATTATTTAAAAAAAAAATTGCAAATACATCTCAGATTTGTTTCTTGTGTAAGCGTGAACTTACCCATGTCTGTCTGTGAGAATGCATTAAATATGAATATAAAATGTTTTTATATCTTTTCGACTTAAACGCAAAGTAGATTATAGTAGCGACAAAATAATCCGGGTTGCTTAGAACAGCGTCCCAAAATTGTATGGAAATGCTTTCTTTTGAAAAATATCTTTATTCCGTGGGGCCTCTTTACCCAAGGAAAATCATGTTTATTTTTTTAAATCTTTGGGGCCCCGGTGCAATCACACCTCTCGAAACGCCCTTTATCCAGGCCTGGTTTAAGCTTCCTTTTTTACTTAGTGGAAAACTAAGTTAGTTACATTTACATAGCCAGTTATTTTACTGGATAGTTCTTTAGTCATTTGCCTTCTCAGTTACTCAGCAAAACAGTTATTCTGTTAGTTATCCAATTCAAAGTGTACTTTCTTCTGTCATATAATATGCATCCTAAACTCAATACAGACCGAGGCTCAAAATGAGTAATAAAAAGTCAAAGGCAGCCATCTACGATTATTTCAGAAAGCGATTTAAATATACAGAAATGACAAGGAAATTGTTTCATTTATTTTTATTTATTAATCTCATTTTCGACAATAATCCTAGATTACTGTCTTTGATTCTATACAGCAAAATCTCACCAGGAAAACTTCATTCTGCTAACCTCTTTTGTGGGCGGATCACTTGATGGAGTATGGCAAGGAGGCAGAGGTACCCCCTCTTACAGAACCTATAAAGCCAACACACCTACAGAGAGTCGCTCAATCGAGAGACAAACGTCGCGAGTGAAGGACGTCCCTTTATCAAAGCCAAATACATGAAAAAAAACATCGTAAAGAGTGATTCATAGTTAAGTCGATCGAGTTTTTAAAGTGATTTTTAGAATAAAGAACGCCCATTTATCACAAAAATTAACTAGGTTAATTAAAGTAAAACATCATATATTTATTTCATAAAAACATAAGTTATTAAAGTGATTTGAATGTATCTAAACTATTAGGATCAACTTGGTTTTCTTTGGTTGATTTCGGTGTTTTGCGGTGTGGGATTATGTGATTGCATTTGGGTGCACGGGGGTGTGATCTTGTGATTGGTGTTTTCGGTGTTGTGATGGTGTTTAACAGTGTGATGTCTGAGGGTTTACCCACCAACAACGCTCGCAGCATGGCCACCGGCAGGCAGAGGTACTTCCCCATGAAAAAGGTACGGGAAAAGCATTTCCAAAGAATTTTTGGTAGTTTTCTATATGACGGCACTTTCAAAAAATTCTCGGGGACATTAAAGCCGATGCTAGAAAGTTGGTAGAATCTTTAAAATGCAGATACACACAATTCTTGTCATCCGATGATTTACGTACTCAGCTTTCTTAAGAAATGAGAACCAGCCCCCTCGGGAGTTGGGAAACCCCTGCTTCAAGTTGAGTGCCCCCTTAAATGTGTAAATAAATAGGTTCCTCACGCCACATGCTATGCTTTCGGGGACAATGCGCTAAGGAGTTGGTTCGCATTGAATTTGAATTTTTAACTAAATAGAGGGAAGGGAATATGATAGAAAACTCTTACCTGGGACGCCTGGGACATACACGACAAAAGGTATTTTTTCCTGTTTCCAAAAGAGCGGATAAGTTTTTGTTTATCGTAAAAAAAAAATGCTAGTTCTTAATCATACACCCGAAGCGTTTCAGAGTCTTCTAATTTAATATAATATTCACATGATGGGTGGTCAGCCTCATACCAACCTTTGTCAAGGATCTTTCAAGTTCCTAATTTACCTAAAACAGAATCATTTTTAACTTTTGAATTCCGAGTATCTTACAAACAAACCTTTTAGCTGTATATCTTTGTTAAGAGTGCATCGGAATTTTTGGAGACACGATTGGAATGCATTTAAGAATTCCGTCCTTTTGTATAAAACGCATTAGTGTTTACTGGAATGCAGGCTCTTAGACAAAAGTTGAGGTAAACTTCGATGAGTAAGAGAAATGCATTCCATTAAAGATTTATAGTTGTTAGAACTTTATACATAATATATTATGTTATGTTATCTTTCGTACAATAAGATATGGGTACAAATTTGGAATGCAACGATATTTAAAAATGCACTCAAACATAAATTAAATTTTATAATGGTACATAATTTCAGAAGAAATTATTTCAATGGTTTTTGTGAACTTTTTTGTCGTCATGTTAATAATATATTTTCATGCATTTATTTTTCATTTTCATTTGGTGCAGAGACGTTATTTTTTCAACGAAAATTATCTACAGTTTAGTGTATCGAAATAATAAAAAATAAAAATCTCGTTTGTATTTTACGTAAATCTACAACCTATTTGATTGTTTATAAAAATATGAATATTTAATGAGATTATTTGTTTGGTTTTTGTGTGAATCACCCATCAGGAGCCCTCAGCGAGCTTAATCGTCGCTATAGAAAGCTTCCAAAAACTCAAGAAAGACCAGTTACCTTTGGTAGAGGCATGTTATGATTTTTAACCCAGCGACGAGAATATTTGAAAATTAAATGACCATTATTTTGTGTTTCGCTGTGTGTCGAATCCACCACCTTCCGATTAGAAGTCCATAGCGTTAAACGCTAAGACTAAAGAACGGCTGGTTTCAAATAAATCATAAAGTAAACCATTGCTTTTACCCGTATCTACTATTTACGTAAATATTCATTTATATTTTGTAAGATCGTTATCAGTTTACTGCAAATTCCTTTATTATTTGAATTATAATAATATGATAGAGGTATTCATATACATAATAGGTATTATTTGAAAGAACATTTGATAACAAGCTAGGGTATGATTGTTTTACATTTGAGAAACCTAAAATATATTTTTGATTGTCAACAGTAGATAACAGTGCCAGCTTTTAACTTTAAAGATTTATTTTTGTCCTCAACATTGGAACCACTTAAATATTATTATTATTTCTATTTATCTAGCAAACAAGAAAAATAAAGGGGCTTACCTGAGTTAAGTTAATGCAGTTCTTGGTTATTAAAATCTTTCCACATTAATCTCATGTTCCACTTTACTCCTAGATAGTCTTAGATCCCACACGACTCATATGTGCGTAAAACAATTCATTTTGTCAAATGACACCCTGTTTCAGAGACAGTCTGCAAGAGTTGCAGGTTTTATTTACCTACTTTATCATTTGAGATTTTGTTTCTTATTTTGTAATTTCACATGCACCATGAATAAGCGTTGTGTCTGCTTGTGGGTATGCATTAAACATGAATCTTTAATCAGTTTTATCGTTGAATTTTTTATTATAGATGTAAAACTATATTTTCCGTTCCTTGACTTATTATAGGTTGATATGGCGTTGAACACACATACAGTAAAAATGTCACTTGCCAATGTCCCCCCCTGTTCAGGGAAGGACGGCAAGAGTAACAGGGCTTATGTTTATTTGAGATTGAGTTTTTGTTGTTGTAAGTTCACATACAAGCGCGAACTTCTACGTGTCTGCTTGTGGGCATGCATTTCACATAAATCTATAGCTTTGCAACTTATGGTAGACCAATAATTACTCAATGGTGTCTTTTATACCGTCATTTTTTTAAGTAAATAATTCAATCATTCTCAGTTTATAGACAACGTCAAATATAAATAAATATAAAGTGGTTTTCACTGTCAATACCTAAAACCCACAATAATTGTCATGTCATTTTAATTGGCGGAAGTACCTATGTGCTCATGGACTTAAAATTATGAATGAATGTGGCAATAGCCTACCGGAGTCTGCGGTTTTTGTAGTATCAGGAATTATCATATATAGTATAAGTATAGTATATCAGGCGAGTGAGGTTTTTTTTTATGATTATTTCATATCCTGAAAAAAATCATAAATTAAAAAAGTAAGTCACGTGATTTTGTGCAATTACAAAAATAAATATCCTTTCTCGAATTATTCAAGAATTGACAGACAAAATTTTGACGTCACACGGCCGAGTTGCTTGAGAAAATCAAAACAAATATTTTATTATAAGTTGCCATGGACCGTAGAGTGTGACATACGCCAGTCGAGAAAACAATCCAAATTAAAATTCGTGCTGAGTCGATTATGACATATATATTTGGTTCTTTGATTAATAGGTTGGTGTGAGGCTGATGACTTGAAGACATGCGCACGCTGCATTTGTACTTACTAAATAAACTAAACCTGGCAACTCTTGCCGCTTTTCCCTAAAACTAGGGTGGCATTGGCAAAAGTGTACCAAATTTTTACAGCAGGAGGGAGTCAAACTCGTATATACCAACGTATTAATTAGTCAAGTAAAATCATATTAAATTAAATTAAAAGCCCATTCATTCGCTATTTCAGGAATTTGGTTCATGCATTCCCTAAAGTGAATTTTCATAAATCTAGTGTGTTAATAGAATTGAATTTACAAGATGTCAGAGGTTGGTATGCGAGTTGATATTCTTTTGACCCTGACATTGGACCAGATTGAATTCCGCTGCCGATCTGTCATCTCCCCATGATGCAATGCCAGTCATGACATGCCCCTGATGGATGGGATGACCCTTGTAACAAACTGACCCATAATCATCGATGTAGTCCAGTGTTTTACATCTACACCAAACAGTAAATATAAATAGCACCATCGTTCGTGTGATGGAGTGTCTTTAATAAAATGATTTATAGGTTGGTATGCGGCTGACCACCCATACTGTAAAAAATGGTTCACTTTGCCAATGTCACCCCTGTTTCAGGGAAGGACGGCAAGAGTTGCAGGGTGTATGTCCATTTGAGATTTGGGTTTTTATGTTGTAGGTTCACATGCGGCATGTGCAAGCGCGATTCGATCTTGTACGTGTCTGCTTGTGAGATTGCATATAATGTGAATCCCCAATGTAACATATCTCTGCAACTTGGATTAGATTAATATTTTTCAGGGTTTGGTGGTTTACACGGTGAAAGTCCACTGTATAATTAATTAAATAAACACACTGTTTCAATTCACTTTTATTATTTTAACTCTGTCAAACGTTTTCGCCTAAAAAAGGCATCCTCAGGACAATCAATTGACAGAAAACGTTTGACAAAGTTAAAATAATAAAGGTGAATTGAAACAGTGTGTTTATTTAATTAATTATAGATTAGATTAGGTTGTCCTGTCGATAGCTCAGTTGTTCGAATGCTTGCATTCCATACCTGCTGTTTCGATCCCCACCAAGGGTGTTGATTTCGCGTTTTGATAGATTTTTCAAATCTAAAATAAAAATAAGGTTTACTCAGCCTTCACAAGAAATACGCTTTACCTAAGCGCACTGCACAATGCATATTTAACGTAAATTCACATGCAAATATTTTTAATTAATATTATCATAATTATCCGATTTAAAGAGCATTACTAAGTTCATTTCAAGCGTTAGCTCAAGAAGTTTACGAGTTCCATATGCGATAATAGTAGATACACAATTTCCCATTTACATGTTAATACAACCAATAAAGACCGTCCAGACGTAGATAGCACGCGAATAAAAAAAGTGCAGATACAAATACATTTTTTTTTCGATGGCATTCCTTGCTTAATAGTTTGGTAAGAAGCTGACCTCCAATGCTGTAAAAGTTTGGTTCACTCTTGCTAATGCCTCCGCAGTTTCAGGGGAAGGCGGCAAGACTTGCAAGGTTTATCTTCTTTTGAGATATGGTTTATTTTGAATGCGTTATTTTTTTTTCTTATTATATACTTACGTTTTGTTCCTTTTCTCTTTATGTAATAGTTTATGGTGTTTATGCGTTTGGTGAATAAATAAAACCAATCTAAGCGATTGGTGAATACGGGAGTTTGTGTCTTTTTTCTATCAACCATTCAAATTATCATGCAGTTACGTTCTAAAATCTAAGTACACATGCAGTACCTGTAAGCGCGAACTTAAAGGTTAATGTTCGTGCCTTTGTGGGCATGCATTTAATGCGAATCTTAAATGTTAATATATCTTTACAACTTAGATAATAGAACATATATCAATGGCTTATTTAATTTAAACTCATTCTTGGAATACTGGACACTTAAGACCACTTATCACTAACCGGCTGTCCTAAAACACTTGTATGCTATCTTCATCTGAACAAACAATAAGGTATAATAGTATACCTATTTACGAGTAGGTAACAATATATAAAATATGAATAATATGAGCTTGCAGATTATCGGTAATGCGACATGGTGGCTTTATCCTAATGAGAAAATAATTCAAGGCTTCTGATAATAAGCCCATCTAAGATTATTTATAACTACCTATGTAGCTGACCTGGCAGACGTTGCCCTGTCTAAATTGCAATCGATTTGATAATCGAGCCAGAACAATTTAAGTAAATTTCGAATATTTCCTGTCGAGCAAACGTCACACTTGTATGGGACTGCGATCTTTAGCAACCTATAACAAAGACCTTTGTTTTTCTTATCCCGAAAAACGTGTGACGTCACAATTTGGTCTATGCCAGCTCTTATGCGGACCTTGCTAACATTTTTAAACATAAGTTATATTTTTGAAAAGGTTTTTGTGAAACACTGTGGAAATTCATTTAAAAAAATCGATTATTTTTCAATAAAAAAATAAAAGAAATTAAAAACTTTGTTTTATTCCACTTTTATTGTTTTTGAGTATGTTACAAATATTTTCTGAATTACTTCCATCTTCGGGTAACTAACAATTACTAAATTTAAACTTAAAAATTAAGACAGTGGAGTGGGATCTATTGGTGGTAGTGGTAAGGGAGGGGGTAGAAAGGTAGATGTGTGGGAGGGAGATGGTGATTTTTGGGGCGGAGCTAATAGGTTGCTCGGATGGGCGAAGGAATAAGGCGTTGGCACTCGGATTTACGTTATTGTAACAGCGCCAGTACGAGCCCCGCCTGTGCCGTGTCCTATCGACAATAACTACGATCCTGGTTCAACAGATGTCATAGCATGCACATAAGCATCCGCTTTCGCATGAAGGCAAACTGGGCTGGGCTGGAAGTCTCATCATCCCGGCAATACTTACCTACCGAATATCGGTAATCTTTGTATGAAGTCCTGTCAATCCAAGATGACCACAAGTGAACAGCTGATTACTCTTCATACAAATATTACCGATATTCGGTAGGTAAGTATTGCCGGGATGATGAGACTTCCAGCCCAGGCAAAATAAGTTGGTGAATCGCATTCCTCTTCACAGATCTATTTAAAATAAAGGTTTTTGGTATGTCAATTTATTATATAGTATACTATGCACTAAATTCATTATATTTCCATCCATCCATGCAAGTAATGCCCGATTAATTGTTGATTTCTAGGAAGCGCTTAGGTCGCTGTGGAAATGGGACGAAAAATCACTCTAACATAACCTCAATCAAGCGTCATACATTGTGAATACAAGTGATAATTTACACTACTTAGATGGGTCAACAAATTGATTTGAACCTCAGTGTTCGTCGGTTATAAAGCAGTTAGAAAGCCGTACGAAAATCGAAACATTCCTAAAGAGTTACTCGGAAAGTTAAGAAAACCCCAAAAAAAAATTGTAAATTGCATTGAATGGAATCCTTTAGAATTTAAAACGCGACGCGGTTCGCCAATTAAGCAGCACATAAAGTCAAAGTAGAACTTCTTACCGCGTTGTCCCCAAAAGTGTCGTATGTGCCGTGTAGAACCTATTTATTTTATTTGAAGTGGGGTTTCCCTGCTTCCGATAAGACAGGAAGTTCTCGTGAAAACCGCGTATACTGTTACGAACATGCGATTGTGTGTTTTTACTTGTGATTGTATGTCTGTTTGATTTTTTGTTTGAATGACTGTGTCTCTAGATGTAGGTGTTTGGATAATTGTACTAGTGTTTGCTCGAATATTCTGTCAAAATATCACATTTTCCAATTCACAATGCTTCGAGAACCGTCCTTATGTTATACTTTATGAAGGGCTAAAAGTTGTCTGTAGCGCAGACTTGTATCGGAGCTGGCGAGCAACACAGCCCAAAAGTTAATAAATTAACCAAAGGTAAAAATACTTTTCGATGCTTTCATTTGGGGCTTGAAATAATTCTCGAAAGATTTAATCTTTTCTAACACCCTTACGGGGCTATTCTTAGACATTTTAGTCGTCGGTTGAGCCCACGCTTTGAAAAACAAATGGTACCCGGTCTGAACCTTTCATCAGCACGGTCATTCTTACCTACCGAATTTTGTAATATTTGTATGAAAACAAATCAGCTGTTCGCTTGCATCCATCTTGGATTGACAGGTCTTCTACAAATGCATCATTAGTTTGTCAAAGCCTGGGCTCAACAGACGACTAAAATGTCTAAAAATAGCCCCGTTAGTGTTAATGTTGATCGAACCATAGCCATATGGCTTTCAACGCAAGCACTCTACTAACTGATCTATCGACCGGACACTATCTATATAATATGACACAGTCCGGTGCCGGATCGGAAGCCTAGCAGTGTATCTGTGTATGGGGATGCACTTTAGCTTTCATACGGTTTCTTTGGCAATCTCATACATTTCGCGACCGCAGCCATAGACGACCCGGAGCGAAATCGTTCCGAGTGAAAAGGCACTTTCACTACAGGAGTTCAGAAGGGCTATTCGGGATCTCAAAGGCGAGGCCGAAGGCGACTGATACCGATTCGTTGCCGAATGAAAGGTGAATTGTGATTCTCGTTTGAAAATTTGGCTGAAGGCTATTTCTTATAAAGGTGAGGAATCTCCCGGAACTGTCAAAATATAGCGCTGCCGATTTACCCCGCCGTACAGCGAAGGACAGAAATTGTCAGTAGATTATTACAAATATATGACTTATTTTCTTTAATGACCTAAATAAATGTATTCGCAAACTCATTCCTTATGTTTATTTGTGACCCACGTGACATTATTATAGGAAATTATGACGTAGAATAGGAATTACGATCTTACGAAAATTGGCATTCTGAACGGCATAATATGCGCGTCGCTAAGTACGTCATGCAGATAATTATTATGCTTTTGACAACAATAAATTTGCACAACGAAATTGCGTTATTTTTTCACAGTTTCATCTTCATTTGTGATAAATTGTAAACATAATTATTTACAAGCGATTTTCAATCATTATAACGCTCAATTTACAAAGATTAAAGCATAGATTTAATTGTCAAATGTCAGTTGACAGCAGACGTGAAGTTAGCCTGATTAGCCAGCCTGCTATGCGAGAGCTGTGAACTATGAGAATTGCCCCCAAAGTCCAAGGAAAAATAATTTCACATAAAATGTTATTTATAATCATTTCCTAATTTTAACATATTTGAAATAAACAAATCACCTTAAATTTTTTAATTAAAATAAATTGGGCTAGTTTTAACAAGTTGAAGGAGTAAAAGTACAATATAAACAATAGTTTTCACCAAACATTGTATTGTTGAGAACTGAGTTTTTTTTATTACATTGTAATGTAGTTTTATGTATTTTCATTCCGTTGTTTCGTACTTATTTGCACTTATTATTGTTTTACTACTTTTTGATGAAGTTTTAGTATTTTTTTTAAATATATGGGGAAATTTACCCTTTGGGCTGGCACCTGTCGGACGATTATCACATCGATCATCCGTCAGTCTGGCCAATCGAGAAAAAACATACAAAACCCATTGCTGTCCCTTGTAAGGATAGTCGGAAGGTCGGTAGGAACGAGAATCGCAAAACGGCAAAGGAACTCTTTCGCAAGGGCTATTAATCTCCACCGGCAACTAATATCTTTAGTGCAACCGAACATCGAGAATTGCACTTCAGCAATCAATTATTTGTAATTTGTAAAAAAAATGTTACCTATGTACTTATGGTATGTTTTCGTAAACTAATACCAAATTATAAGCGATAATTGTGGGCTCCATTCATAATTTGAGCACCTAGTTTAGATGTTATTGATATTGTTATCAATCAAACAAATTGTCTAAATGGCGGAGACACAGTTGTCGGTAGTTCTCTAATGAACTATCTAGGCCACTGTCTGGCGTCTGGTCTACAAAGTAAACACTACTCTAATAGCTCTTAATTAAGATATAACTCGGGTTTAATTGACAACAAATCTATGGTTACGTGCCTCTCTATTATAGAGCTTAAAATACTGGCGCCCCAAGCTAGTTCGCTGCCTTAGTTCTTGTTTATCGTATACGCCATTGAGAAAATTTCACATGAGCAATGTTTGCATGTGTACTGGACCAATGTGTCTTATGAAAACAAGAAATTTATTTAAAAAATATTTAAAAGAACTCTCACATTATCGAGATTTACGGTTTTTCTTAGCTCAGATTGTGTAGAATTTGATTCATAAGACAACTGCATGAAAAAGTCATATTTGACAAGATTGGCGTATTAGATAAACAAGAACTGGGGGAGCGAGTTGCCAATGGAATGGGAACTTTTTTGCACCGATATTTGAAATTAAATTTTTTCTCGGCAGGTAGACGTCACACGTCTATTTGACTTCGGTTCTTGGCAGCCAATACCAAATTAGTTAGCACTTGCCCTAGAAACTCGGCCGTGTGGCGTAACAACTTTTTGGAGAAGTCTCAGTATTGATCGACACTGATTATATTAGAAGGTAGATAGAAAGCGATACAACATAGCCGCGCGTGAACAGCTGATCTCGAGGTCAACTCTTCTTGTGTGTGTCTGCTTGTGGGAAACTTAGATTATAGATAAATAGCATTACTCATTACTTATTATTTCTTTCAGATTTAATTTAGAATATTTTAACCAAAAACAGGTTTTTTGACGCATTATCTTTATTCTTCAAATAAATTACCTACCAATGTAATTAATTGACGTTTTCGGGGAAATAATGGGCGCGCAGCCTTGCCACACCGAAACACTAATAATTTCCTCTTCATCATAATTCAATTTCCGGTTTTCCTCTGTATAATAAAAGTCTGCGATTACAAATATCACGACTGATGTTATTAACTTCATTAAAATTATCTGTATAAAAAAAGTGTTTTAATTTTTTTAGCTATGGTACATATGGTAGGTACAATATTAATAGACTGGCCATCAAGTAATTTCCCAATAGCCTCAAACTGAAACGTTGTTCCTTTTTTAAATCACCCAATCAAATTTAAGTAATCAGTGTGACAAACTTATACAAAATATACAGGTAGGTAGGATATACAATAAAGTCGTCTTTATGTCCATGAATAGTATAATATCATTTTTTATATAATCTCAGTTGCAAATACATTTTTACATTTAAAGTTCATATTAAATTAATGTCCACAAACATACACGTGTAAGTTTTCGCTTAGAAATGCTGCATCTATACTGAAAATTTAAAACCAAACCTCAACAGCGACTTCTGCCGTCCTTTACCGCAAAAGGGTTGTGACCATTGATCTAAATAAAATATATAGATGGAGCATTAGCGTATATATACGATCCACATCATTGTTGCCCTAAATGATAGTGTATGCCCCATTTGCAATCAGTTGTTTACCAAGCGTCGGCAAGGAAACATCGAGGTACCTACATGTAAATTGAAGACGAATATCATGCGAAGATAGCCTGACAGTTCCATCAAATTTTCAAATTTCCCCACATAAAAGAAATACTCGTATGTTAATTTAATGAAATAAAACTCATGATAAGTGCGTGACGAATTATTACAAACGAAAGAATACAGTAAAAAACCACAAAATATAAATAAAAAACTCAGTTCTTCATACTTATACCCATTATTGACGATAGATTTTTTTTTTATATTGGACGCATTAATCGTATTTTTTAAGGTTTATTTAGATATAAATACAAAAGAAATAAAGATATTTAGATATTAAAATGTAAAGAAGCATTTTAGACAACTTTCAGAGATGCTCCTTTAAAATAACGGAGAAAAAAATCTGCTGATATTCATATACTCGTATTTTCAAATAATGCTCTATTACATAAAAGTAAGATGTGGGTACTAATACGTCTTTTTTTGTTTAAGTTTTTTTTAGTTCTTACACAGCCTTAAATATTATGCACTGAAAAAATTTAAAAAATAAAAATTTATTCGTATTGAGCTATTTTTGCTTACATTTTGGGAAACGTATGTTGTGAGAAGTCAGCCCTCGGCCGTTATCTGTTAGGCATTCTTCACTGAGGGCGTTCTTTTTGACACAGGGACGCACTAAGAACTTAGATACTTTCAGTGACAAAAAAAATGACGCTTAATGTGATACACATACAGTCTCAGTGAACATTAACGATAGTATGTATAGATTTGTTTGTGTGAAAAAGTTATGAATGAAATCAGTGTTATTAAAAAATCCAAAACATTTCTGAAATTTCTCGGGAAAAAGTTGTGGCGCTTATGTTAATTTTAGATTATTTTTAATGTTAGTGAGCATGCAGAATGTGTTAGCGTCAACTTACAGGTGTCTGCTTGTGGGCATGTATTAAAAATATACCTTAAATAATAATTTTTCTCGCCACTTACGATGATTATTGATGTATTGTAAGAATTATGTAAATATAATATGGCACATTTTTATTCCATTCTCAAGTCTTAACCGATTTGTGAAAAATGTAAGTCACTGTGATTAAATTATTTATAATTTCAATAAATATACTTTGCTTACAAAAAATAACTTTTATGTATTTTTTAATGTGGCGGCCTGAGGACGGCCCCTGAAGTTGTCATGGAGATCATGAAAGAGACGGAAACATAACAAAATTTATAATGTTTCTTTCTCTTTCTTTCATAATGTGCCTACAATTTTGTGGCACAACCGTTTGTATAGGAAAATACTCACGCGCTCCATCTATGTATATTATTTATATCGATGGTTGTGACATTTGCAAAGCGAACCATTTTTTCAGCCCGGGTGGTCACCCTCTTACCAACCTATAAGTCAAGGGATATAAATAGGAAATTATTATATTTTTTATGGTTTGTGTATTAACACTGGGAAAATTCATGTTGATTGATTTATGTTTAAAAAAAAAAACATTTTTTTGTTTAAAACATTGTTTTATTTTCACACACGATATTCATTTTCTTTGAATTATAATTTACAAACGTTTTCGACCTCTATGGTTGTAATTCTACCTGAAGATGACCATAGAGGTCGAAAACGTTTGTAAATTATAATTCAAATAAAATCAATATCGTGTGTGAAAATAAAACAATGTTTTAAACAAAAATTAGTTTTTTTTTTAAAACATAAATCAAGGAAATTATTAATTTATATGGTCTATTTTATTTATGCACATTTATGGCAATACAGTATTTTTATAAACGATTAGATGATGTTTGTTTTTAGATGATCTAGGAACCATTCAATGCAAGAAAATCCAGGAACAGAAGATATGTTGTATATTATCTACTGTGAGGACAAGTTTTCCATGAATGACATTTAGATAGATCATTATTCATTTTGATGTGGGCCATTTGTCGTGGAATCGAGTGCAATAAAAAGATGGCGTCAGTTTATGACATAACTGACTGAACGTGAACTCGTAAAGTCTTCATAAGCCTTTAATTTTATTATCTTGTCCAGGCAGCTTGTCCTCGAGCTGTCGCACAACGTTAAAATGGCGCTCCCGCCTATTTGATGGTAAAGTTAAATAGGTGCCATAATTTATTTACATACCGTGATGTTTGAACTCAACCATAGAGTTTCACCTAATATGTGTGGAAACTAAAACGCTCAATACACGTGTTGTTTCAATTTCCATACTTTTTATTTATTTCATACCTAATGGTTGAGTTCAAACGGAAAGTTGTATTTCAATCGTTTATTGTAAAATCGTGATAGGTTATGGCATAGACAATATTGTGTCGTCACCAGGCTGGGTGCTAGGGAAAAGGCATGCAAATATTTTGTCATCGGTTGCTAAGGACGGCAGTCCCATGCAAGACTGACGTATGCTCGCTGAGAAAAAAGTTCCAAATTCAAATATGTGCTGAGTCAATCGGAGACGATGGACTCAGCACAAATGTTTTTTTCTCGGCGAACAAACGCCACACTTTACCGATGGTCCTCAGCAACCAAAAGCAGAATGTTAGTTTGCCTTTTCCCCAGCAACCCGGTCGTGTAACATCATCACAGCATTGTCTTCGTCTATTGACTGAGGAGTGAGGAATGCGGACCAAAACCTAAATTATTCGAGTGAAAAATATTTCATATCATTAATGGCGTGGTAGAAATGCAGCAGACGAAAGTTTAAAACGAATTTGGCAAAAAAAACTGCGCATGGCGGGGTCGGCGCTCTCGGCAGACATGTTTTCTGCTTTCTTTCTTGGCATTTCCGTTTCGGTGAAGGATTTCCTGTTTGGTAGATGCAGCGAGCGGGTACAATGTGCCCATTCATTGTACAAATAAATAAATAAAACAATAAACAGCTCGCTTGTAATTAAAAACATGTAAGGTTTGAACTTTAATACATTTTTGACGTTTAATTTGAACGCTGCACGCGATGCGATGGAATGAAATTTTTTTATGGGTCAAACTCAAAAATAGAACCCAAATACGCTGTAATGATTTTTTTAGAAAACCGCCTTTTTGTACCTAAAAAATTATAAAATTCAATAATATGTCATGATGTCTGTCAGATTTCATTTCAGTTGATATGTTATTGGTGGATTCGAAAAAGGAACAGTTTCTTCCATTGAACGAATCTTACATGAAATTAAAATTATGGCATTTCTATACCTTCCTGTAAATTTAAAAATGGAAGGTATAGTTTGATTTTTAATGGCGAGGCTGACCCCCCGTGCTTGAAAGATTGGTTCACTTTTGCCAATGCCACCCTGGTTTCAGGGAAAGGCAGCAGGAGTTGCAAGGTTTATGTTCATATGAGGTTTTGTTTATTTGTATACACACATGCAGAATGTGTAGGCGCGAACTACATGTCCCAGTCTGTGGACATGCATTTAATATGAGACTTAAGTGTTAACATATCTTTGCAGCTTAGATTAGATTTATATTAGATTGCATTTTCCCTAGATGAGGACACATTCTTACGCAATATCACCAATCTGATCAAGCTTTTCTCGGTCTTCATCTTTGTAGTGCAATAGATTCCATTTAAATCTTGAATTACGAAGTTGTAAAATGATTATGTTATGCATTTTCAGTGGGCAGACTGTTATTATTGTGACAGCTGTGCATTTAATTTTAGTTTTCTTTGTTCCTGCGCTGCCATTGCGCATGTTGTCTCGCGCACTTCCTCCACGCAACACGAGACGCCGCGCACGCGCAGAGATGCTTTATTTTTAGAATAAATCAACAAGAAATAAGAACTCCCAAACAGTTTCAAACGATTTATTTAACCAATTAAATCATGTGCATTATATTACGTCACAAAATACATGAACAATAAAAAATAAACGAGCGCATGATGTGGATATGCGTGCAATGAATTTATGACCAGTCAAAAAAAAAGTCAAATTTCGTAGGCGTCTTTTTCTTTACCTACCTAAATAGGATTTTTTTTCTTAGGAAGAATTGACAGCAGCATTTATGTGGACATATATAATGATTACCCATTTACATTAAAAATCCATGATTTTTACTAGTCTATAGTTGACAACATTGATCTAAATAAAATATATGTATTTTATTTATATCGATGGTGGACAAGTATACAGAACAAAGAATTACAAAGCTGATGTATTTGCAGCTGTCCTCAAATAATTTTGAATTTGAATTTTCCTCTGTTCCATTCGGAGTACCTAACCATATTAGCAAAACATTTACCCTGGTAGGTACTAGCAGTAAGTTATTAATTGCCTACCAGCATTTTCATTATGCAATATTTCGTAATCGTTCCACTTGTGATAGGACACTAATGGAATACCATTGCACATTATTAGATGATCATTTATAACCGAGGAGAAATGTCAAGTTGCCAGTGAGAGGACTCGATTTGAATTAATCGGGCGCTCCTTTTTCCTTGTTTGTCGGCTTCTACATGACAACGCCATCTTTAGATAATATATATTACTGTTTAATCTTATTTCAATGATTATTAGAGCTCACTTTTAATATCTTACCTTTATTTGATAGGCTTTTCTATACCTACGTGTTAATTTGTTTATTGTTAATTTGTTATCGCTGCACGGTCTGCAGGAAAAAGGTGTATTGTATGAAAGGTATTTAGCACTTTTTCACGCCAGGTGTATTGACGAGTTTTCTACTATTTTTTTGGAAAAGTAAATTTACTGTTCGTTGGCAAGCGAATAATTTGAGAACGGCTAAACAGTAAACATACCTAATTTTCTGGTTTGTTTTTGGATATATGGTGTCTAATATTTGTTATCTGGCAAGAATTGAAAAATATCGTATAAGATTTTCAGACAAAAGCTGCGTTTGCGTATGGGAATTGATATTCTCTTTATCTAACTGAAAAATTAAATGTTTTGTTTGATGAGTGCATGCACTGCTTTGTTCGTTTTCTATTTCAAGCTTTAGTGCTTGTCATCTACGACAGGTTATTGAAAAAAAAAAAAAGTGCAAAATCCAGCAGTTTAAAGTCACAACAGGTAAGTTTGAAACAGTCAAATCCAAGAGTTGTTCACTGTCATTTTAAGCATTGTTATATAATTAAAACTCCTATACATTTGTAAACGGTAAATAAATATTTATTTACGTGTAGGTAGGTATGTAGATCTTCGCCATTCAAATGAGTAAAAACATTTTACTATCACGATTTTATTTCATTGCTTCAATGGCCGTCAACGTGAATCCATAATGCAATTATGTGCAGGCATAAATGATCCATCGATGCACAAAACAAATTACAACAACTCCATTCAATCAAAAGATTAAAATATACACTTACAATAATTTCAGCTATCTGCCGTACAAAGGTGATTCTGAAATATTTGGGTCAAGAGAAACCAGGCTCTTGGCGATGTAAGAAATTAAAATAACGCCTCATCCATCAGTGATCACGATAAAACAATATATCAATAAAACCATGGGCATTATAATCCTCGAATATCAAGATTCTGTCTTTCGTGTGCTTCCGAATATGTACTTTTCTAGGTAGCGAGATCTATGCTATTCTTTTCAATGTCGATAAAAAAAAAACTCGTTCGAGATTTCAACCGACGCGACGTATCGAGATTTTGTGTCTGGAGAGTGCAGGAACCATTCACGTTAATTCGTGCTACGCATCGCGTACTTCCTACTGGCATCAGCGATTCAGGTAGCTTTTTTGTTTAGAAGCTGGCAGTGCTATTCACAAAGCTTTTGATCCATAGATCATCGATTTTTTGTATGCGTAATTTACTTTGGGTGGCGATGAGCCATGAATTTGCTGTGTATGAAAAATATCGTATAAATTTTTGAAAAAAGCAATCTACGTTTTTCTAAATCTCGCAGGATCTCGACTTGATTTAGCACGAGATCGCAAAATTCCTTATCTCAACTCAAGATTGCATTCCTATCTCCAGATTGCTATATATCTGTGAGGATTATTTATTTCTTATTAATATGAATTGCTATTAGGATTATTTATTATTTTTTATTTTCTACATGATAAAAGATCGTCGTATTTGTGTGTGTCACACCTCAAGTGTATAATGAAGATGAAATGTTTTCGGCACGAATGCTCTAAATTTGTTTTTTCCTCTGTGGACAAATGACACACTTCTTTGTAACTAGGGTATTTAGCGACCAATAACATAATATTTGTGGGCCCTCGCCTTAGCAACCCGGCCGTGTGACGTCACAGCTTATTAATAAATGTCAATTGTGTGGATCTCAAAATAAATAAATAAATGCAAAAACGGATGCGTTCAGCTTTTGAGGTCAACACAGAAAAATATACCTACCTACCGATTTCAAAGATGGCTGTTTATTGTGAACGCACGTTTTCAAAATATTAAATAAATACGAGATCCCTGCTAGAATGTGAAACATCACACATTCGCAAATGGTTTTCTTGATAAACAATGATACACAGAGTCACGTTCTCGCGCCCGCAATAATTCACAAAAGGTTCATAAAAGATCAGCCATATTAGCATTCCCAGCAGCGCGTTGACCGCGTTTGAGGAAAAAAAAAGACTTGACTGTAAATATATAATTAATAAAAGCATATAAAAAATTATAAAGTATTTGTTATTATTAAAAGTTCAGTATTATAATATTTTGACTGTTAGTTTCATACCTATCTGTCAAAAGATTTGTTTCATCTGGCAATGAAATTCAAATTGTCTATGATGATTTTCAGCCAATCAGAGCTCGTATATCTTACTTCCGGTTTGCCTATTTACACAATACTATTTTCTTATACCTAATAAATAATCTATGAAGAAGAAAAACCTTTACTTTGAGGGTTTTTTTCCATGCACATACACATGAAGGTACATTGAGGTTCACGCTTATGTATACTCCACTTAAGTATTTTTTAACTAGAAACTGAATCGGCAAATCTTTCATGGATCATTTTTATCAATAATGTTGTAAAGCGCTCTTGAGGTGATTTTTCACAGTATGGCGCTTATCAAAATGTACAATAATTAAAAAAAGTGGGAATGGCTTCGGCAAAAGTTTACCATTTTTTAACAGTTTGCGTAGAGTATCTATAAATCACCTTTCACCATCCCACAAGCCCTTTTTCCCTATAATCTGACTTGCAAAAAAATATTTACATAGCTCCATATTTATTGCATACCCACTAGCAGACACGTGTAAGTTCGCGCTTACACATTCTGCTAGAGTACTTTAACAAAGTAAAAATAAAACAAATACGCAAATGAGCATAAGCCCTGCAACTCTTTCTGCCCTTCCCTGAAACAGGCGTGGCATTGGCAAGGTGAACCATTCGGTACAATAGGGTGGTGGCCAGTCTTATATCAAACTATAAGTCAGAAAACAAAATACGTGATTCAAAATAAAATTACTTATGACTTTCAGTCAATCTAATCCTTTTTCGAAATGCCATCTCGTTTGCAAATTTAAATTCATCGCTGGAATAAAATATTCAAACACCCCAATAAAATATTATTTTTGTTTTATTCAGAGTTCAGTATCCTCTGTTCTTATTGTATCAGTCTCCTCAGGTTTCTGTCTTTTGTCTTCCATCAAAGGAAGCACTCGCAAAAACCGGAAACCACCATTTTGTCTCTTACTCGTACTTACTTGATGAAAAAGATCTCTATTTTATCCAGAGACTTCCATAACCATTCTCTTAACCAGTTTCTTACAGATTTTTGGTTTTCCATAAATCTTCTAATCATTAAAATAATGGACTCGGAACTCATTTGCACAGCTGTTACAAATAAGAATTTTCTCGGCTAGCAAACGTAACAGCTCCGTGTAACTAGGGTATTTAGTACCCAAAATAAAACACTATACAGCCAACCTTGGAACGTCATAACTTTTATATTTACTGAATTTGTGTTGACTCTATTAAGAATTGGAGTCCGAACGTTTTCGGCACGGATGTCTCCAAATAAGAGTTTTTCTCAGTGGGCAAACGTCACGGCTCTATTTGACTAAGGTTGCCAACATATTAATTAACCTTTTTCGAAAAATCCGGCCGCGTGTCGTCACAACTATTTATTGTTTTATCGCCTTTCCACCATGGGACTAAAGATGGACAAAATCTTTGTTCCTTTCTTACAAGTTTCCCTATTTTCAATGATATTTGTGTTACTTTTCTTAAGCATCTTCTTTGGTAGCAAAAGTTGCAGCTACACATTTTTTGGGTAAAGCTACTTTAAAGCTACATTTTTATTTATTGAATACAATTTGTATTGTATGGTTTTTACTGCGCACCATATCCCTCACTTTTTATGATTATTGTCGCCATTATGGGTGAGAATTTTTACGTCCAAAGTAACTCAACAATGTGACTACAAAGTAAAGTATTATATGTATTTTTTTATTTCGAGAAAGATTTATGATTTCAAAGGAAACCCCTTAGGGCCTGTTGCACCAAGCTCCAATCAGACAAAAATCAAAATTAAGTGTGATTTCTCCCTTTCAAATAAAATATTTGGTTGCATGTACGTAAACCAGCTGATGTAAATCATCTTTCCTGTTTTCCATCTTTCAATAATATTTCATACTTCAATTTTATAAACATATTTCTCGGAAGTGGCTAATAAGCCACTTCCGAGAAATATTTAACTGCGGTCCTTACCAGAAATAAGTAATCAAATTTGATGTATCAATCAAATATTGATTGGAGGTTGGTGCAACAGGCCCTTACTGTCCTAAATGGCTTCGATCAAGGGAATTTTGAAGATAATAGCCAGGAACGACCCCATGATACATCCTCTATTCAATGAGGTCAGAAAATTGAAAAGTGTCTGAAAATAAACGTGGTCATTCGGCCTGACTACTTCCAAATCTGATCGCCAGTCAACTCTTTTGGAGGTTAGAATCTAAAACTGTCTTTACACGTCGTTTTAATGCAAAAAATAATAATACACCTACTAAGTTGGTTGAATCTGTAAAATACTTCAAAGAGTATACATTTTTTTTGAGTAAGATACAAACAAAATTATCCGATCTATACATAAAATTATAATATAGATCCGAGCATTTGTTAATGCCATCTTTGACTCACCACTGTCGACTATAATCTATAATCTAAGTTGCAAGGATATATTCATTTAAAGCTCTCAGATGTATGCCCACAAACCAACAAGTGTAGTTCGCGCTTACAAATGCTGAATGTGTACTTACAAATAAAATCCAAACCTCAAATGAACATAAGCCCCACAACTTTTGCCGACCTTCCCTGAAACAGGGGTGACATTGGCAAAGTGAACCATTTTTTACAGTATGGGTGGTCAGCCTCATACCAACCTATAAGTCAAGGAATATGAATAATAAATTACATTTAAATATAAAAAAGAACAAAACCTTATCATCAAAAACGCATCATCATCAAATATGTATTTGTCTTATTAAACGGATAGACATATCATTAATTGATGAGGCATTCACTTTGTAACCTTTCATTTTTAAAAAATTAAAATTAAAAATAAAAAACAAATTGTTAAGTCTTATAAAAGTACAATTTTTTATGTTTTCTGTATTATTGAAACTTGAACTGACTTTGGTCTTAAATTTATTTAAATGTTTATTTTTTATTAACCAAGACGTGTTCTAGTTTTTTTATTAATTTTATTGATTTAGCAAATTTCTTGTGTAACTCATTAGAAACTATTAATTCAAATTTAAGAAAAAAAGGAGGTCAACTCCATGCATTTAATTATTTTTTTGTCTATTAAGTACCCAAATAAAATTCCATGTATTTTAATAGTATGTCGTCACATATTATGCGTATTTATGTCAAGCTACGTTTTCATTATTTTTTGAGTAACTCCGAAATATGATAGCAGAGAGTTTTCCATGTTGAGCAATCTTGACATTTTACGAACCATGTATGTAGGTAGATAGAAAACGATAAAATATGGATGTCCTTGAACAGCTGATTAGGCTGTCAAATATTCTCAATACAAGTAGTACAAAATATGTATTTGACAGCAAGATCAGCTGATCATGGGCGGCCATGTTTTATCGCTATCTAGGTAGGTACCTACCTATATTATCGTTAGATGCGTCGAGATTTCTCACCCAGGTTAAAAGTAGATAGAAGAGCATGTCCAAAAGTGAAATTAAAGAAAAGTCGAGATAGAGTCAAGAAGAAGGCGAAGAAGTCAGCCTTACAATTTGTGTAAAAACGCAAATGAAAATAAAATGTAAACGGCGTTTTTGTGTCGACTGGAAATCTTGCAGTTCGATGACCGGAGCGAATTTTGGCGACATCTTTGTCCAGCTTATATGCTAATTTTGAACCGCAAAAACACGAAATTATCCTTGGAAAATAAATAAATAAAATACAGCACTAAATGCGTTGCAAAAAATATAATAGTGATGGTTCTTCGAAACGACGTGAAAGGCTAACATTCTTGTACTGTTTTAATTTTTTTAAGTATGCTAATTTTGCCTTCGCCGTGAGTACAATTTGCTACCGTTTTTATATCTGCAGCTCAAGAACGTGTTTTAGTAAGTACGAGAATATACCTAAGTTCTTACAGGAAATCAATAACGCCTTTACAACTTTCCAGATAAATTTTGGGAGTTATCCTGACTTTCTTGGTAAATAAAGTCGTTCTAGGGCTTGAAAACTAGAAATGGATTCATGAAAGCTTTTGTTTGGAGTATTCAGCAGAGACCGCCTAGAGACATTCGATGTGTGAATTTAGAGAATGATGTCCAATACGTTATGGGTTGAAAAAAAGTCCAACGAAAGATGTTGCAGGAAGTAAAAGAAAACAGAGAGCGTATGAGTCACATTTTGAAAATGAAAACCAAAGTAAGTAATATAGCATTCAATAAAACATACCACTTGCTTAGCGACACCTTTGAAGCATATATCTTGGAGGCAGATGGCTAACACGATAATACACTGTCTTGAGAAGATGACGAAGAGCGCTAGGAGCATGTAAAGCTACCATGTATGCTCGAGCAAGGCAGATGAGCTTTGTTACAAATGAATATGTTGACTTAATAGAAACCTGAAATTGGAGCTGTGTCTGAGAGATGCTACATTTTTCAGATTGTACTCTGTGGCATGGAAGGGTGTATACTTACCCAATGTTTTAAGATTGATATCACTGCCTTGAACTGCGGGCTAACTGTCGGATGCTTAAAATCTCTTGGATGGATTGAGTCACAAATGACGAGGTTCTTTCCCGTTTTCACATTTGAATTAAATAGGTTCATAAGGCAAAAAAGCGATTTCCTCCGGTTACATAGGTAATGAGAAATCGTTGCTCTTTCAAAATACAGAGAAGAATTGAGAGATGACAGGCTCCAGGTGGAAGGACAACATATTGCTAGGAGAACCTGAGACAGTGGCATTAGCTGTATCGAAGTTGTAAATTACTCTGATGATCGCCAATTTTACTGAAGAGGCACAAGATGAAGAGGTAGAATATGCTCACACACTTCGCGACTTCTGATCCGGCACAGGACCGGAAAACGTGAACAGGCACTTTTTGTGATCGGGCTTCCAAAAGGCGGTTTGTCGTAATTGTACATATTAATGGATGGTCTTGATAACATGGTTGGATGGCGCTCAAAGCGGTCGATGATGGAGGTCAAGACTCACCTCTGGTTGTCGTACAAATGATTATGATGATGATGTGGCGTACCGTATCACCTTCCTGACGTGTGTTGCTTGTGACTGTACGCAGGCTGTGCAAGTTGAAACTGGTTCCTCGAAATGCGCGACCAAACGTCAACAGGAAAACGACGCTTGGAGCAGTGGGCGGGTATAATACAAGACAAGCTCACTAACAAGAGAACTCGGCGAGGTGAGGACTCCCAAAGCTGGGCGAAATCAATGGACTCGGAATAATTGCCATAGACAACAACATGGTTAGGTTGCTAGGGAAAAGGCAAACAAACATTTTGTTATAGTTTCCCTTGGACAAATGAGAACTGCAGAAACTGAGCTGAATACATGGACTCGGAACAAATTGCAAGACAGCAAAATTGTGACATACGACCGGGCTGGTAGGGAAAAGGCAAACAGACATTCTGTTATTGGTTGCTAACGAGTCTATTTATATTGAATTGCGACGTTTTCCCGCCACGAAAAACACAATGTTTTTAAATTTGTGTGGTTCCATTACCATACAATATAACGTAATATCATCATCTTTTAATAGCAGTACCTACCTACCTTGCTTGTGATCGGTGCGTGGTCTGGTTAACGCTACGGATTCGTTATCGGAAGGTCAGGGCTTCGATTCCTGGCGAAGTTAAATTAAAAAGTAAAAAAAAAAACAAAAATGCCATATTCTAAATCTAAATCTAAATCTAAGCTGCAAAGATATGTATTATTTGAGATTCATATTAAATGTATTCCCACAAGCAGACATGCATAATTTTGAACTTACACATGCCGCATGTGGACCTACAATATAAAAAACCCAATTTCAAATGAACATAAGCCCTGCAACTCTTGCCGACCTTCCCTGAAACAGGGGTGACATTGGCAAAGTGAACCATTTTTTACAGTATGGGTGGTCAGTCGCATACCAACCTATCAGTCAAGGAACCATATTCATTTTCAAATACTCTTCGCTGGGTTTACCAAACACCGGTCAGCAAAGGTCCATCCAGTCTTATGACAACTTATTGAAAGTCCATACACTTAATAAGTCTTTTATCCAAACAAAGCTTCAAGTTTGTCAAAGCTTATTAATGTTTACCAAGAAACTAAATACATGTATTTTTTAAGTCTGATCCATCCTTAATCCATCACTCTTAACAACTGATTCAGAGAATCAGTCCAAGACTTAATACTCCGAAATAATCTGTCAATGCCGTCTTTTGAGAACCCAAATATGGCGCGAAGGTTTACGCTAATCCTCTCGTGTTGTTCATTTTATTTGTTTAGCTTAAGAGCTCATTCACACATAGTCAGCAAACAAGCTGTTCAGTAAAGCTATTGAGTAGAAATTTAGCCAAAAGCAATAATTATCTATAAAAAAAATACATAAACTTATGAAATATCAGAGCCGTTCCAAATCGCTCACGCCTTAGGAAGCAAGCGAGGTTTTGTTATAATCAGATTCCAGGTGATCGTCAACGAGGACTGTCAAACATAATCATTGTTATTTTATGTCTCTTTCTTGACGTATGACGCAAAAATTAAAAAAAACATGTATGAAACTAAATCACTCTGTGTACCTATATTTCGTCAATTTTAGCAATTCATCTAATATCATATTGAACTATGAAAAGTGACGTTTTACAAGATGGCGTCGTTAGTTCCGATTTTCACCACATTTCATTTGATGTGTGTCGATCCGCAGTTGTTCCTCTCCATCTATTTTCTATTTAAGCAAAGTTGTATACTCGGGCTACCTTACGTAATTTTTTCTTCATTGTATACCTGTAATGCTCCGTGGCACGTGCATTACTGTGAAAATAAACTGACTTATGTTCGATGGCAAGAATGAAAAAGTCAATATTTGCATGAAATTTGAAAACTGCAATGAAATTTGAAAACTCGGAAGTCTTCAAGGCAAAAACCCAGATCAATATATTTTGGTTAAAGATTTTAGCGGGACAAGATAAAAAAAAAAGTATTTAGTCTGACAGAGCTGGCGATGGTTAATCTAGGAGGCCAAAGCCCAACGCGTTTTGTCATGGCAATGTTGATGTAAATAAAATCAAAATATGTATTTTCAATGGAATCTTATGCGCAGCTTCTAAAAATACTCGTACATGTCAATAGAATTTAATTCATGATGGATTGTATTCATTTTATTTATTGTAATTTATTACGACCTGTTTTCACAATGGCTACCAAAAAAACATGTAACGACATGTAAATTTTGTTTGCATTTGAAACCCACTGCATTTTTAATCATTGTTGAGAAAAACAATGGAAATCAAGAAAATGACAAAAAATGACATTTTATCAACTGGCTTCGTCCATCCTATCAGCCTCATACCAACCTATAAGTCAAGGAGCCATGTATATAAGTCTGTAATGGAGTATCTTTGAAATGACATATTATAGGAATGGGTCTACGTATATTGATTTCATACTTGTTATCACTTCATCTAACCACTTGGTTGTGCAATAAAATGTGCATCTTTCTTCGCTCTGCGTTGGTCAGGTACCAGGGTCTATCATCACAACCATGTTCTCCAGGTTTTCAAAGTACTATACCTATTTATAATCTATGTTGCTAAAGATATTTATTAGTATGAATACAATCCTAGCGAGAATTGCACGGATTGTGTTCATTAACAGTTTTGATCTTATTTTGTAAGTACGCATACAGAATGTGTAAGCGAACTTAGAAGTGTTTTCTTGTGAACAAACATTAAATATATACGCTGTAAATTTCTTTGTATCTTTACAACTAAGATTATAAAATATCACCTCTGTTTCAGAAAAAGTCTGCAAGAGTTGCAGGGTTTATGTTCATTTGAGGTTTGAGTCTTATTTCGTAAGAACACATGCTTCATGTGTAAGTGCGAACTTTGAAATGTTTGCTTGTGTGCGTGTATTGAATACGAGCTCTTTTCACAAGAAACGGTCCAGTGCCGGTTCGGGAAGACTACATATAGTAGTGTATGGATGGGGATGTGTGGTAGTTTTCATACTGTTAGTCCAGCGATCCATACATTTCGCAACCAAAACCATAAACAAACCGGACCGTGTGAAAAGGCGTAAATGTTAGTAAGGTACCAGTACCTATATCTTGGCAACTTAGATGATAGATTATTATGACAGCACAAGACGAAAAAAATAGATTATTCAGCGGGTGAGAAAAGACTTAGTTAATCATTTATCGTTAATTTACTGATTCAAATACGATTCCGACGGTCTGAAACATCCAGTTAAACGATAAAACTTCAAAGAAAAGGTGCGCCGCGCCGTATTCAGTTCGCGCGCAAATTTCCACGAAACCTTAAAACTGTACCGACGCCATCTTGTGAATTGTCTATAACTTGATATGGCAACATAGACGCGTTTCGGTCGCACAAATGCAAATGCCGTTTGTTTGATTTGGCGATAACGCTGGATTATCAAAAGAAATATGTGAAATTACGTAAATGGTTATTCATGAAATGAAAATCCCCACGTAGGATGGAGCACACAGCCGTGCTAGTGACAAGATGGCTGGCCGCTGACTCACTGTACATTATGCCAATTTGGTTTGCAGAGACGTGACACCTGAGCGTGACTAGAATAATGCTAAAATCGCCTGATTATAATTATTTGTTAGCTCTGTTGGATCCTATTGATGAGTGCCACTTTAACTTTTTCCAAAATAGAGAATTTTTACAAGAAGAACGCTGTGTAAACAAAAATGTGGATATACAATGAGGTCCACATATCTATCTATTCATTGACATACCCAAAATTGTGATATCTCATATTAATTAATTGATGTCACACAAGCAATTTGAAAAAAAAAAACTTGATTACTAAGCACCGTAGTCTCATAAAAGTGTGACATTTCACCGCCGTGAAAAAAGTTCTAAATTAAAATTTGTGTGGAGTCCATTTTGTTACATTACCTACGTGCTCTTAATTAAAAAAAATGAAGGTAGCCACACTCACTGTAAAAAAATGTTTCACTTTCCTCTGCTACTCCTGTTTCGGAGAAAGTCTGTAATAGTTGTCAGGTTTATTTTCATTTGAGATTCGTGTCTTATTTTCTAAGTACGAGTGTGTATGCAGCATTCGGAAGCGAAAACTCACACGTGGTTCCTTGCAGGCATTCATTTAATATAAATCTGAAATGTTGAAATATATTTGTTAATTATATTAGGTATAGATTATAGACGAATGACAAAAAAGCCCTAATTTTGTATTTTTAAAGTATATTTTATCAATTTATCTTTGCAACTTAAATTATAAGTTCTACAATCGGTAGGTCCGTCAGGAATTTCAACGGTAAGAAACAAGAAATGAATAAAGATGAACAAGCATGCAGAGGTCTCTTGAGGTGTGATTCACACGAAAAGAATGCTCACCAAATAAATCATTTCGATTTTTGTGTTCAACTACTATAATGTTTTATAAAAAATGTAGTAGGTAAGTGTTTTTTTAAAAGTTTGGGAGCCTTTGATTTGTGCTTGTGTAATACAAAATTATCATTCTAATATTATTTCATTTTAATCAGGACATTGCCTCCAAGAAGTATGTCTATATTTATTGAGAAAAGTGACGGTTTTTCCTCATTGTCTGTTATACTCACAGTTGATAAAATCATCTCATCTATAGCGGTGATCTATCTATAATCTAAGTTGCTAATATATATCAACATTAAGAATTAATTTAAATTAATGCACGCAATCAGACACATAATATAAGTTTTGCATATGCCGCATGTTTACTTAAAAAATAAAAACAAATCTAAAATGAATCTAAGCCCTGCAACTCTTGCCGACCTTCCCTCAAATAGGGGCGACGTTGGTAAGTCTCATACCAACTGTAAGTCAATATACTCACTCACAGTTGAAATAAAACATCTGTACATACCTATATATCTATAATCGATGTATGTAATATTAGAAAAACAATGCATAAGAATATGCTGTTGTTTACATCAAGTCAACCTTTATCTAAAAATGGCATAAACACAGGAAATGGGTTTATTTTCACTTTAAACTATTTTATCCATATGCAAGCTATCAACAATAGTGATAAAACTTAATCCTCATAAATAATTAATATATACTTAAATATCCATGTTTCCGAGAAAACACCTACACTGATTATATCAATGGAAAAAATAATTTATCAATAGAAGATTATTGATATTTTTGTATGAAGGTAGGTATTGAAGCTCAATTTCCGATTAGCTGCGCTTTGATATGTCTGCTAAAAAAACTCGCGAGTAGCCTTGCGCCCCGTGCACCAATCACGGCGCGTTCCTTTTTTGAAATTGACATTCGTATCGTGTGTTGCTAGCATTATAAAAATGACAGATCAACAAAAAATAATGTATGTATACTGTAGTTTTTAGCCTACCTATTAATTTTAGATTCGCCATGATACATGATTTAAGAAATGATTAAATTAATATTACTAACTACCGTTTATTTCAAACCGCATACTTTTTGTTTGTAATATATTTTTTTTGTTTTGTTACAGGTAAGGATTTTTTCTTCAACTAATGTTACAAAATCAAGACAAATGTAACGGGTGAGTATTATATTTTTTAAATATTAAAACGGACATCTAAAATTTGAATTTTTTACGGCAGAACGAAGCGTGAACCCAAATAATACTGCTTTCGTAATTTGGACGCAGAGTGAATCTCAAATATTCAGTATAAAACATCGTGTAATTTCCCCCCCACCTTGTAAATAGAAAAAAAATGAATGCAAACTAAATCGCACATTTAAGGTGATTTTGTATGTATCTTTCATGCTTTTTCTATTTACGAGAGGGTAGGGAATGTCTGCGACGTTTTGTACTAGGGCTGAAGATCTACTCGCTTTTCTCGCTAACCGCATTCTGTCCGGTTTGTCTGTGGTTTTTTTGCTATCCGGTGCTGGATCGGGAGTCTGAAAGCTCCTCGAAAACTTTCACGCGGGTTGTCCGGCAATCGATAGGCAATGCCAGTTTAAACTGAAAACAATCTACCTCCTCGGTTTTTTAGAAGTTTGTCCTTTTCATGCTTATTTTTTTATTTATACATTCATAATTTTTTGTTTTATTTTTTGTATACCTATTGACTTTTTTTGTATACATTTTTTTTAAAAGCTTTGTTGTTTTTATATAGGTACATGTTATTTTTTTTATGGTTTGTTATTTGCATTCCTTGACTTATACTTTGGTATGAGACTAAACATCCATACTGGAAAAAATGGTTCACTTTGTCATTGTCACTCCTGTTCCAGGGAAAGGTCGGCAAAAGTTGCAGGGTTAATTTGTAAGTACACATTCAGCATTTGTAAGCTCAAACTTACACGTGTTTGTTTGTGGCAATCATTTGATATGAGCTTTGAATGTTAAAATATATTTTTGCAACTTAGATTATAGATTCAGTATAATGTCGCTAAGTAAGTCGGCTTCTTTTTCTTCTTTTAAAAGCCAACTTAGTCTGCCAACTGATTTTAAATGATTATTATGATAAACAGTCTACTAGTTCATAATACTTATTGATTTAGGTCACAGTTCACCCGGCGTGGGCTCTAACTACCATCCAACACTTCGCACTGAGATCCGCTATTGAGAAATACACTAGGTACACATTTTGTACTATAACATAGTAGGTTTCTAACTCTTGTCGCCTTTCCCTGAATCCGGCGTGGCATTGGCAAAAGTAAACCAACTTTTTCCAGCATACCAACCTATACATATTAGACAAGGAACCTTCAAAATGAATCCTTAAAAAATATAATTTTGAGTCGTATAGAACAAAATGCAGGTATGTAGGATTTTTTTGAGAAAATGATATTTGGAAAGCATTTGGAAATATGGAAAATGGCATTCTCTGAGAACGCAACTAAGCTACACATATAGTATAACTTCTTGCTGCGTTGTACGCGAAGAGGTCACATGTGGCGAGTGAAAGAGGCCGCGTGTGACTAGGTTACTAATATTTTTTTTTATTCTTATTTTTTCGTGCTCCGCTGGGATTCGAGCCCACAACCTTCCATTCACAAGTCTGGAGCGTTACCACTAGACTACGGACCGATTGCTGAGTTTATATCATATATTTCTTGAAGATCACTTCCTAAATCTTTTATTTGATTTGATTTTGAGGTATGGCAATTGCTACGTGCGTGTAGACCATTACATCTACCTAGTCCTAGCGTATTCCTAAGCAAACACTGAGTGGGCGCAAACTGACAACTCTCTGTTCCTCCCACATCTCTGCACTATTCACAAAAATGCTAATTACTTCTCATAGCGTTTGTATTATAATTCAAATATATTTTAATTGTTACTAACTATTGCGCAATGGCTAATACATACGTAACAACGAAAATGTTTATTGTTTAAATAACAGAATCCAAACATTCGCTTAAGATCGCAGTAGGTATGCACTTCAGAACCACACTGACTGTAACTGTAACCCTGTCACCATTCTTCTGGGGTGGCCAGAGCCTCTGCAGAGCTACCTCCATTTCTTCCTATCCTTACATACCTCTTTCAAGTCATACATATCCATCACCTTTTTTATGCATTTCTTCTTTACGCTCACTTTCTATATCCCATTCTTTCACAATCTCCTCAATCTGATCACTCCATATTTTTCTCGGTCGCCCCTTACCACTTTTTCCTTACACACTTCCTCTGTATATGTACTTTGTCAGTCTATCATCATTCATCGCTGAAGAAATCGGATTTAATGTTCTTTGAGTATAACAAAATATTAGGATGACTTATTTTGATCAGTGCTGTATTAGTGTGAATCACATATTACTTAAAAACCCTCTGCGTCTTTGGTAATCGCTGTAGAAAATAACAATTTTCGGATGAATTATCCTATCCATCCTAGCGAAGAGTATATTTTAAAGAAAAAAATTTGCTTCATCGGGAATTGTTTTTTTACTTTTAAGAACCTGCAGCACTAACCAGTAGACAACAGAACGGTCAAAATTTTATACTTCCAACTCCCGAGGGGGCTGGTAGTGATTTCTTGTGGAGGCTGAGTAAATCTTGCAGGTATTTTATTTTGGGGTTTGAAATAAATACCGAAACGGAAATCACTTCTAACACCCTCGGTGGGATTAGAACCCGAGTTTTCAGCATGGCATGCAAGCACTATACCTGCTGAGCTATCGACGGGATTACTATCTATACATAATATTTAAAAATCTTGATTATTTCTAAATACATTCAGGGTCGATTTTTATCTAAAAATATATACCTAAAGCTTTATCATTTCTAATCTAATCTAATCTAATCTAAGCTGCAAAGATATATATCATTTAAGATTTATACTAAATGCATTCCCACAAGCAGATATGTATAATTTCGCGCTAACACATGCCGCATGTGGACCTACAATATAAAAACCCAATCTCAAATGAACATAAGCCTTGCAACTCTTGCCGTCCTTCCCTGAAACAGGGGTGACATTGGCAAAGTGAACCAATTTTTATATTATGGGTGGTCAGCCGCATAACAACCTATAAGTCAAGGAACATACATGAATTTTCATAAATAAATATAAAAAGCTTTATCATTTTCATAAATTAATATAAAACTTTATCATTTTCATAAATAAATATACAAAGCTCTTTCATTTTCATAAATAAATAAGTAATCATTTTTGTCACTCTCCAATCGCATCGATGGGCAGGTAATTTATTCAAATTTAAAATAACGCAATTTGTTTAAATTTAACTGAGTAAATAAATTTGAATTTCGATAAGTTTACGGGCGCCTAGATTTCGAGATAAACGGTCAAAGTGATAATTTTGAATGACACTGAAAATAAATAAAAATGCTTGTAAAACAAAATACCGATTTGGTAAGCATAAATTGCTAGAATGTTTAATTCGGAATATTAAAAAATGTTTTGTTTTTAAAGAGTCAAAGAAAATGACAATGATTTTGAAATCTGTATGTCCGTGGATGCTTTCTTAATTATATTTTTACACTCAATAAGAAAGCTACATACGGCGAACGTCAGTTTCTCCCCTCAGTAATACACGCGCCATTCAACGTAATATGTTCATGGAAAATTGACATTAGAAATCGGCGTCATACGTCAAAAAAGTGACGTAAAAACCAAACATTTTTGTTTGACAGCTCTCGTTGGCAGTTGCCTGAAAACTGCTTGTAAACGACGCCTTAGGCGTAAGCAATTTGGCTCACCAAATGGCTCTGGCCCACCATCTATTTATTTTGTGATGGTTGAAACCTGTAGCCATTAGACTCGGCGCAAATTCCATGTACAGAAAATGTGACGCCACACGGCAGGGATGTTAGGGAAGAGGCAAACTATTTTTTTTATTGTTGGCTAAGGGCTCTAAGCGATTCCAGTGGTTCAATAAGATTGTACATCTCTACATACCGTTCCGTAGTCTAGTGGTAACGCTTTGCACTCGTAAATGGCAGGTCATGGGTGTGAATCCCGGCGGAGCACAAAAAAAACGACATTTATAATAGGTAATTCATAACAAATATGCTTTTCGCTGGTTTGAAATATTCATTTACCTTTACCAAAGACCGGCCACCAAAGGTCCATCCAGACAAAAACTGGGTGTTGTTTGAGAATTGGCGCTTTCTATATCGACGACCAAGTTCGCAGAGGGCTCTTGAGGTGTGATTCACACAAAAACAACACTCGCCAAATAAATCATCTTAATATTCTTATTCTTACCTTCTGAACGCAAGTGGAGGCACATCTGCGCCCTGCAGAGGTACTGGCCTCCCCTAGCGGAATGTCGGCTGGATGCAAGTACAAGACATAATATGTTACCTGCTACCGTTTGACTGATTCATATATCGGTAGCCAATATGCCCATAAACGATCTGTCTATGCACAATTTGTCCGCAGACGAATCGTCATAACATGCGAATGCCTCTGTGACTCATTGGCAGAGGTGTGATGCTCCTATACATACACATGCAGCAGGTACCTACTTACCTCCGGTCTGTGACTCACATGTGGCGCTAAATAAAACAATCATTTCATTATCAACATCACAGAGATTAAGTCACAGATCTTCACTGTTATCAGTCACTGAATTGCCTGTGATGACGCTAGAGAGTTCATTGATGAATCATCAGAATAAGTACATCAATTTACCACTTACTTACTTAATTAATCTGGTACATAAGCCTTAAAGGCGCCACAATCCTCTGTCAATCCAAGATGGCCGCAAGTAAACAGCTGATAAGTTTTCATACAAATATTACCGATATTCGGTTGGTAAGAATAACTGTGGTGATGAGACTTCCAGCCCTGGGCTCTTATGCCGCTTCCCTCCACGGTCCGTTTACTCCACAGATCACGGAATATAAAGTTTACTCCCAGGACTTCTGTGGTCTCAATATTGTCTGCCCACCGCATCCTGGGACGTCCGAGTGGCCAAACACCGGAGGGGGCACCATCCAAGACATTTTAATTATCCTGGAGTCCTCTGCCACATGTCCAGCCACATGCCCAGCCCACTGAAGTCTTCTTGATATCTCAATTGATTAATTTATAAAAAAAAAAAAAGGTTGAAATGAGAAATGAGAAGAAGTTTGGGGAGATTACACTAAAATATTGGTTCACGATATTTTTCAAGAAAAATGGAAAATGATGGTTGCTCACGACAGAGTAACACGGAAGAATTTTTGAAGGGATGTGTGCAATGGAGAAGTGATGAGGGGTATAATCTATTATCTAAGTTGCAAATATGTACTAATATTTAAGGTTTATAAAGTACAAGCAGATACGTGTAGGTAAGTTCTGGCTTTCAAACGCTGCATGTGCTCTTACGAAATAAAGACCCAAATCTCAAATATATATAAAACCTACAACTTTAGCTGACCTTTCCTGAAACAGAGTGACATTGACAAGTAAACTATTTTTTACAGGATGGTTAGCAAAAACAAACGATTTATAATGGACTCAGCCCATTTTAATTGGGGGGAGAAAATATGATGTTATTCGACTTGCTAGGGATAAAACATACAAGTATTTTACTATTGGTTGGTAAGGACTGTAGTCCCATATAAGTGTGACGTTTGCCTGCCGAGAAAAAAAATGTTATCAAATTAGAGCTCAGTTCATCAGTGATGAGGGCTTGCAAAATCAATCGATTTATAATATTAAAAAGTTTTCCAAGGAAGTATTAAAAACAGACTGTATTTTAATAATATATTTGAAACTCTAAAATACTAATGGATCTTTGAAAAATGTTCTGGATCATTTCAAACTAATCCTTTTTCACTAAGACATAACATCGATTTGGAGGCCAATTTGCGAAATTGTCAAAATACATCTTTCGACAACTTTCTACGGGCGACATTCACTGCAATTCGAACGCTTCCCAAACCTTTGTTGATTTATTTAATTACCTAATTATTATTCTTCTTTCTTATCCCGTTTCCGTCCACTTCTGTGCGTTGGCCTCTTTCAATATTGTCCAAGGTTGTCTATTGAATATCTTGTCCGTTCACCTTTTCCATGCAGTTTCCTAAAAAACACAACATATCCATATCAGATGTTTAATATCCATTGTAATGCATGAGTGTAATATATTTTTTGTTTTTGTAGTTCTTGGAGATGTTTGTATAATTATTGTACTTGTATTTGTATAGTTTTTTGTGTCAAATGAATCCAGTGCTCAGTGTTTGCTCAGGTGGATGTGATTCTGAATGACGGTTTTCTGAATGGCGATTACTCTGCAATGAAAATTGAATTGTGATAATACAGAGTGCCTTAGTATTGGTGTGTTATGAGGTAAATTAGTGGAACCGTGTGTGTGGAGTGATACTGGATAGAGTTCAGATATCGGCAAATCGTGGCTTACGAGCTAGCGTGGTCCCTAGGTTGTAGATTTTGGGAAATTAATGGCCACTGTTGAGCACTCATTTAAACTCTGGTTGCTAAAATCAAGTAATAATCTAAAATCTAAATCTAAGCTGCAAAGATATGTATCATTTGAGATTCATATTAAATGCATTCCCACAAGCAGAATTAATTAATTAATAATTGAAAACAAATTAAATTGACAGACGAGAAAGTATCTTTAGGAACTTGCGTTTTCATACAATTGAGAATTGTAACTAAATTGAATGCCTTGCGTTGATACAAGCCTTTTAAACAGCCTGAATAGTCTATCAAATATACCTTGTCACTTGGAGGGTAACAATATCTGTCATGCCTTCACTGGCAGAAATACGATAATTTCTTGATAGTGCCTACTTCACCTGTGATGGACTTTCCCAATCGTTTATTTTTGCTTGAGCTTTGTTTTGACACTTATTGGTATGTCACTCCATTCTATAGTCATTAAGAGGAAGTGCATGATATACAGTATAATTCAGTACTATACATCTTGTAGTTACAAAGGCTTTCTGAAATTGTTTGTATACAATTAACAGCCTCCTTAGCAACTCTGGATTTTGGATAAAAAATGACTCCGTTCGAAGAGTTATTTACATATGTCAATGGTTATTTGTCAAAAAGACTCAGTTCAAAAAAATATTTGTGAAGTTTTTCTTACTTTTCTGGCTAACAAGTTCCTTACCACTGCGATAGACATGCAAATATTATGATCATGTCGCTTTTACATGCACGCTCCAAACAAATCCGTAATGCCACACGCCCTGCCAAAGCATCCAACACAAAACAGCCATTCACAATCGACCACACCTCGAGCACAAAATTAATTCTGTTTCATGCTTATTTACGAACAGAGCCGAACCTCGTCCCATTTGCTCGACGGTTTTATTAACGCGACTCAGTCTCGAAGTCAAACGAGAAGTATTGGCTCCGAGCACAAAGCGAACTCAAACAACATCTGTTTTTAACATTAGTTGTAATTGCTGCAAAGCGGTTTTTGTATGTAGAGTCGGTAGTGTACATTTTCGTCGCGATTCGAAACTCGTTTTCCTCTCTCTCTCTCTACCCTCAGACTTCACCTCCCAACTTCAGTATATTTTATTGCTACAAGTTCGCAGATGTGTCTATCCGTGTCATGCACACTTATTCATTTTTGAATAAGCTTCATTTTTTAAAATAAACACGGTATTTTATTGCATGCCATAAGATGTTTGTATTAAATGTGGTATGCGGTGATGAATTTGTCGAACGTGCGACGAAATATCGTGAACTTACTTAGAGCGTGGCAACTCTGCTGATAATTATGTTATTTAAAAACTAGAATTTCATACCTACCTTCGAACAACGTGCTTCGAAAATTCCACCGATTTGTCATTTGAAAGTTACACACCTTACTCCGTTTCAATCGAAATCTTTCGATTGCCTTTACGTGTTTTTAAACTCATCGAAAGTGCAAAAGGTGATATATTTAAAATTGTCGACAAAGTGTAGTGTTATAAATAAACAGTGTTTCTCGAGTTGCACAATCAAGATCCACTGTCTGCATTTGAACATACCTACATACACACGCACACACATAAAGCAACTAGGAAGTGACAACCAAGAAACTAAATTTAAATCTTCTTTATCTATTACTACACATTGTGCAAGTTACAAATATTTCATGTGATAAAAATTGAGTGCCATCTTTTTGGTGACAAAACTGGATGTCAATATTTGAGTGATAAAATTCTACTTTCGACATTTCGAGTGATACAATTCGATCGAGTTGCTCGATTGTCGATTGCAAAATAGACACCCTCCTTTTGAGATTCGAGGCCCAAGGAATAGCGAATGGTATCTATGTTATTTTTTTTAAAACATTTTTTTATTGTTTGCTTTGTTGTGCCTTTTTACCTTGAACATTTGTTGTTTGTTTTGGCTGTCTGGATGTTTTTTTTCATCAATTATATTTTTAAACTCCACTGGATAAGTCACGAGTTTAGAGATAATTGTAATTTGTCTATTTAAGTAGGTAGTTTCTATAAAATAAAATATTGTTATAAAATAAATTTGTACCTGTTACTTCATACTTTCCTTGAAATAATTTAGTTGCTATCCTTTGAGTCAGAGCCTTAGATTTTATACTGAGGTTGTCAGATGTCATTTCTCATACACCGTCAAGGCTCACTCAGCCTTTATAAGAAATGAGAAAACCCCCACATCAGACAAGGTGGCTGACGTATCGCTAGCCTCTACGTCATTCAAATTAAAATATTATAGATTCCACATTAAAACAATGCTGCCGTTTCAGAGAAAAAATGGTTAACTTTGATGAATTCAAAATAATTCAATAAATATGCTTAATAATTCCACATATTTGATTTTTTATCTAACGTGTTTTAACAGTGGTTTCCAGCCTTTTGTCGCACATCGCACCTGCGTTAAAAGATCGCCCTCTTATGCTTAAATTAAGAAAAAGTCGACGAGGGGGGATAGGGGAAGGGTGCTAGGCACGCGATTTCCAAAAAATATCAATGCCGTATTTCGTCTTAAAAAAACGTCGATGAGGGGGGCTAGACTATCGTCCCCTTCGTAATTTTCAACCCCCTAAGATCCTAAGTCTGCCCCTGAGTGGGAACTACTGGTCTATAAACATATTAGGTGCCAAAGAGGTTTTGATTGAGGAACTGTGAAAAAATATTTGAAAAATCCCACGAATCCTACCTACCTACGATATGTCTTCTTCTTCTTCTCCATGATGGCGATTAGCAGGGGCGCCAGTGTCATGTAGGAACATAAATATCTTCTTATTTAGACTTCAATATTTTCTTTTTATTATTATCTCACTTAAACTAGATTTCCCCTTTTTACTTACATGGGCGACATCTGTTCTCTTGTCTGCCAGAAACTTTTCTTGGCACCTGTCCTGTTACATCACGCGTTTCATATCAATCAGCGCATCTAAGGAAAGCACACCTACTGTCCGTGTTAAACACTTAAAAAAACAATTCAGTTTTTTCTGTGAAACTTTTTACGTACTTTATTAATGATTTTTTTTGCAGAAAAACAAATTAATTGTTTTTACTTCATGTATGCAGTTTCCAGATGGTTGCTTACCACTTCAGTTGAAGCCGGGGTTTTTTCCAGTTCCCGGGGGGGCTGATTCTCATTTTTGTTAAAAATTGTGGAAATTAATGTATTGGTTCATCCTCTATCATGTTTCGCATTCTCTTGGGATGTCATGTTAGTCACAGACATTAATCCTCTGTCGTTATGCGCAGACTTTACGTTATTCACATAAATATTGATAATAATTGAGATGTTTTGCAATGGCGTGCTCTATTTCTGCAAAATGGCGGTCAGTTGCCAAGTTAAAGGAAAACACTCACTGCCCTAAATCGCTTCCAATCTAGAAATAAAAAAACATTTGTCTTTCTTTTATACCGAAGAGAAGACAGACGTTCAATCGCTTCCAGGTTGGGAACTACTGATACTACTGAACTACTGATACTCTAAGGTGCAAAGATAGGTATATTACATTAAGGATTCATATTAAATTCATGCCCACTAGCAGACTCGTATAAGTTCGTGCTTAGACATGCTGAATATGAACATGCAACAAAATAAAACCCTAATCTGAAATGAACATACGCTCTGCAATTCTGGCTGACTTTCCTTAAAATAGGGGTGACATTGGCAAAGGGAATCATTTTCAGATTTGGTATGTGGTCAGCTTCGTACCAACCTATAAATTAAGGAACAAAACTTTAAAAAGTGTTACAAATTATAAAATACATTATTCATTAATTAAAACTTAATACAGAATATCGATGAAAATTAAAATTTAAAAATTTGAAAACCTGAATCTTGGCCGCCAACATTACATATCAACCGCTATTTTTTATTGCATTTTCATGGAAATTTCCTAAATCGCACGGAATTTAGTCTAGTGAGTGTTATTTTTGTCTACGGCCGCTCGTTATCTACGCCTCTGTTGTGCTGTTGTCTATGATCTGTGTCAATCATGGCGGCCGCTTTGACAGCTATAATTAGCGCGGGAAAGATAGCGCGGCTTATCTGGCCCCGTGCAACTAAAGGTCGCAAGTTCCCTGACTCCCACAACAAGCAGCAGCTGGCTGACCAATATACGTAACAAAGAAGCACCATTATTTCATGTACCTACATAACTTCATTGCACTCATTGATGTATGATATAAGTGAAGCTGAAACTAGCTTACTACATTGAAGCGTACTATGGGACACAACTGTCAGCCAGACCTATCAAACACAACAGCGTGAAATCATTTGCTTTCTTGCATCGTCCATCTCGTGTTTTGACATCCAATAATGGACCAAGAAGTAATTTGAGTTTGAAGCATTTTTCACACTTGTATGGTACTATTGTCCTCAGCAACCAAAAACAAAGTGTTTGTATACCTTTTCCCTAACAATCGGGCCGCGTGACGACATAGTTTTGTCAGTGATTATTCATTAGGTGCACATGGCATGATGTTTTTTCTTTAAAAGTTGACAAATCACCGACCAAAACAATTAAAAAGAGCATGTCGCACAGTTTCCGCGCAGATATGACATTTTAGTATCTAATGTGACCAATGCACAAAAAATCTAACATATTGTGTACATTTTGCCTGGTAACAGTGTAATCACACTCGGAGCATCTTTGTTCTTTTTCTTATGGCTGATTTGTGTTGAGGTTGAAACGGATAGTTATAGAGTATCTATTCGCGTTAAAATGGTACACCTGATTAACACGGATATTCACACCTCTTTACGCTTAGTATAAAACATTTTTACAAACCTCCCTCGATCGCGTAAATCCTAAATGTACATATTTAAAATACAACAATCCTAGTGATTTATTTAGTTTTCATTCAATATTTCGATTCACGCGATCGTGGTGAGATTACAATTTACATAATGTTGTATTCTTCGGGTACTGTTGTGTTATTGTAAAGTACTATACTAATTTTGTTAAAAGTGAATTTTCACTAATTCATAAATATGTTTTTGAATCGTGGGAACCCACGAAACGGAAAATAAATAAAATGTAACAGAATTTATTATGTTGCCATTTAGACAAGATAAAAAACTAGTATATTTTCCATTGTTTTAAATTTAAAAAATCGTTATCGTTAACGGCCTTGACTTGATTTCAATGCCATCTGGTTTATTATGAAACAAAATGGAAATGTACAATATGTTACTGCTTATGTCCGCAAATCAGTCAGAAAACAGATTTACAAGATGATTTTCACGATTTTTAACGCCGTTTCTTCACACATTTACTCGGAGTATACAACATTTACATTAACTCCGCTCGATCGCGTAAATAAAAAAAATATAGAAGATACAAGGACACTCCTAATGAGTGATTTTTTTAAATGATATTTTTCTATTAACGCGATCGAGGGGAGTTCACACATTTTTTTATACTTGGGGTAGGTACCTACTAGAGTCTTCAAGTGCTTTCCACTATTTTTGAAATTTAATTTAAAAACGAGCGTATGTATGCAAGACCAGAGCTAATGTACTCGGAACATTTTTAAATAAGGATTTTTTTCGAGCAAACGTCATTCTTGTATGGGACTAGCAACTAACCATTAAATATTTGTTTGCCTTTTCCCTCGCAACGCGGCCGGTTTATGACACAATTTTGTCTATGTCCGACCGGTCTGTAGTCTAGCGGTTAACGCTACGGACTCGTGATCCAAGGTTCGTGAGTATGAAAAAACGTTTCATTTTCAAAATGTGCTATTCGCTGGATTGAAAAATTCATGTCTTTAAAAAGACTGATCACCAAAGGTCTATCCAGCCTTACAGCAACTGGGTCTTGCTTGTGTACTTGGCGCTTTACATAGCTACGACCAAGCTTGCAGAGGGCTCTTAAGGTGTTAGTCACACAAAAACAGCGCTCACCAAATCACCCAATTATATAATAGTATGCATGTGTCAATTCACGTGCGGACCTCATTGTAGACGTGTAGAGATACCAGGGTTACAGACCACCTGTAGGCTGTAGTGGAATAACGGCAATATACAGCCACAGCTACATCCAGTTAATGCACTATTCCTAATTATGGCGGTAGCATGGCATATATGCAGGAGATATTATTAGAGATTAACCCATTTTGTCTGTCTAAATTTAAAATTCATTATCATCCGTTTCCTGGTACGCCATTAGCTTTTTTGTGTACAAAATATGAATCAAAGCAATTTATAATTATTTTAATATTCATATTACTAATTACTGTCTCATATTCACAAACACTTTTGTGGTCTAACATCCGCTTTATTGTAAAATAAATTTATGAATGAATTACTTGGGTACTATGCTCTTGTGAATACCCCATTTTAGTTTATTCCTAGTTCCTTGACTTATAGGTTGGTAAGAAGCTGACTATCCTTATTCTTCTTCCTAAACCTTTCTCAGTCCATTCCTGGACGCAGACCTCCTCAAAGTGGTCTCCATGCTATTCTATTAACTGCTGTATTCCGCCATCTCTGGTCAGCAGTGCCCTTCATGTCGTTCAGCCAGCTCAGTTGGGGTCTCCCTACTCCCCGCTTGGATATCCTTGGTCGCCATTGGACGATCCTTTTCGGCCACATGTCGTGTTTCTGTCCTACCACGTGACCTGTCATAAGCTCTTTCCTTACCGGATATGAGAATGGAGTCGGTGTGTTTTTTGCACGGATGCTCCAAATTTGTGTCAGGAAACGTCACATGTCGGTGTAGGGTCCTAGGGTTCTTAGCAACCAATAACAAATTATCAGTTCGCCTCTGCCCTAGCAACCTAGTTGTGTGACGTATATTCATTTTTAATACATCCCGAGTACATTCCCAAAAAATCCCCATATCTGTATTGTTAAAATCGCAATCCGGATTTTTAAGATGAAAAAAAAACCTTGTTAAACTTAACGGTCGGTTGGACTTGTTTTAAAACTATAAATATGCCAACATAAACGTATTATATTTCGGCATGAAATTTAAAAAACCTGTTTTATCCACTTTAATGACTCATCCATGTTTGAAATATTTTTAGGTTTTGCCTTTTTTGTACAAAGATGGATTCTTCTACTCATCATTAGACACGTTTATGCAAATGCTACTGCCAAAAGTAATTTAAATAAAAAAAACTTATTTTTTACTGAGTATATTTCTTTCGTTCTTAGGGAAGTGGCTAAAACCTGTGACTATCCAATCTAAAGGTATTATTCATGCGGTATTGTGGGAGCTGATGGTACCTTTGGACTTTGTTCATATAGCCATGGCTTGATGGGGAAGGGAATGTGGAAGAGCTTGGAATTCAGATTAGAGGGAATTAAGAAGTTGTAGCTTGGCTTTTTGCTGATGACGCAGTATTAATTGCTAATTCAGTAGCAGAGCTGCAGACAATGATCTCTAGTCGAAGCTTTGCTCTTATTTGTGAAAAATTTGAAAATGAATGCAAGCAAGACTAAATTGTTGGTTTTTGATAGAAAGGAAGCCTTGCCATCCCTAGCGGAATGGCGACAGAGTAACGGTAACAGTATGTTTTAATTTACACCTAAAGATGGGAGGTACTGCTTCTCCCGAAACTGGTTGTGCACAAAATAAACTCAAAAATAAAATTATAACAAAAATTGATTTTATTTAAATTTACAGTATCAGTTAGCCTTTATTGACCTTCATCTTTGTTTATATGTGGGTATGAGGCTGACTACCCATACTTAAAAAATGTTTCACCTTACGAATTTCACCCTTTGAGATTTTAATTTTAATTTGTAAGTAAACACTAAACATGCAACATTTGTTAGCGCGAACCTACGAGTTTCTGCTTTGCAACTTATATTATAAATACATCGAGTGTTCTCGTTCCGAATTTGGAATAAACTTGTAAAAAATGCGATGAAATAAAGTATAATTCAATCTAAATGTAATCTAAATCATAAGTTGCAAAGATAGATATGATTTGAGATTCATATTAAATGCATTCCCACAAGCATACACGTAGAAGTTCAATAATACATAAATATGTATAGGATATAATGTTATCTGCTTTTCGTATTTTTATATACACTCGGATACGTTAATAGATAAATTACCATCCCTGATTGAATGTTCTGGAACAAATTATCTGAAGATAATTATTATCTGAGAATCAACATTAGATAAAAATAATCACGAGATAATGCGTTATGATAAACAACATGTCACTTCTCTGATTCAACACAGCAACAAATAAAATCCTTCTTTTATATTTTTTAGTAACTTTTTAGTGTAACTTTCTGCCGCGTTAAGGGATCGCATGTGGCGAGTGGAACCTATTTATTTTTACAGGTAAGGGCAACAGACTTAATCCAACCAATTCAGTTGAAGTGGGGGCTTCCCAGCATCCAAAAGGACTGGTACTTATTTATTGTGATGGCTGATTAAGCATTGCCGGTAATTTTTTTGCGTTAAAATAAACAACTTAGTTAAAAAATGGATTTATGGATACAATGTACATGCATATTTTCTGAATTTCAAGGATATGCAGCTGGTATTTTGGTATTGAGGATTTAAATTCGGTCCGGTCGATAGCTTACCAGGTAGAGTGCTTGCATTCCATGCCGAGAGCTCGGGTTAGAATCCCACCGAGGGTGTCAGAAATGATTTCCCGTTTGGTGTTTATTTAAAACCCAAACAAAACTGGCAAGGTTCATATTCAGCCTTCGCAAAAAATGAGTACGAGCCTCCTCGAGAGCTAGGAAACCCCTACCCCCAACCTGCAACTGAAAAGATTGGCGTAAGGCGCTTACTATGAAAAATAAATAGGTTACACGATACATGCGACCCCTTAGGGGAAAATGCGGCAATAGGTTACACTATATTTGTTGCTAAGTGGCGTAGCGTAGCGAAATAAACACCGAAACGGGGAATCATTTCTGGCACCATGGGTGGTAATCGAACTCGAGCTCTCGTCATGGAATGCAAGCATTGTACCATCTGAGCAATCGACAAAACCTTTCCCTTATCTTCACATGTAATTTTTTGAGTTGGTGCAGCATTGAACCAGAGCAACAAGATAACTTAATGTTATGAAAATGAGAAAATTATAATAAAAAATAAATTAGAATTATTTAATTAAAAAATAACATAAAATAAAAGATCACCATAAAATACAGGTTTAAAAAATGCATGAACGTAAAAAAAAATAGAAATATATTTTAAAAAATATGCTAAGCCGCTTTAAGTAAATTTACTTTTATAATCTTTAAGCAAAAGGCTTTCAAAAAGGCACTTATGAGTTTACGCTACACATGCTGCATGTGTACTTTCAAAATAAGAACCCAATTAATTGAACGTTAGGATTTTACATCTTCTTCAATAATCTTTAAGCAAAAGGCACTTTTAAATTCGCGCTTACACATGCTGCATGTGCATTTTAAAAATAAATAACCCAAATCAAATGCCCATGTACCTGCCAACTCTTGCCGTCCTTCCCTGAAACAGAGGCGACTTTGCCTAAAGTGTAGCAATATTTGGAGTATTCAGCCTCATACCAATTCTTATAAATCAAGGAAAGTTCTCATTTGTAAAATATCAAATATGTTATTGAATTCAGGAAACTAATGAGTTGTATTGAACCAAAAGCGGCAGCCTAGCATTTTAATAGATAAGTACATGGAAACACAGATACAGACCTTCTGTGACATGTCATTTTCGAAAAAAAAAACAGATTGTACGACTCAAATATACCGTATTTTGATCATTTGTACAACGATGTTGTGTTGGTAAAAATAGTCAAATTTTGTATTTTTTTCTCATAATTATTTTTGTCGATCCACGACCTCTAATTCTTCGTAAATAGATGCCTTCGGAATGTATGTTTTTTTCATCTGGCATTCCACATCCATTACCTGGCAATAGATAAAAAGTATGACGGTAATTATTCACAATTTATAACCGAACCCCATTAAAAACGTTGAGTGTTTTTGGCAAAAGAACAACCGTTTGGTTTGCGATCAAATAAAATCATCAATTAAATACAACCTGCATTCAAGGTTATTTTGAACAACATTTTCAATTGATTGATCTATCTATATATTAATTAAATTGCATGGATGTATTAATATTTGAGGTTCATACTCTATGAACATTTTTTACTGCATGTGCTCTTACAAAAGACATACCAAAACCACAAATTAATATAAACTCCATAATGCCGCTTTTCCCTGAAAAAAAAAATTCTTTGTACTACGGGACTTTTACTGAAACTACGCATTGAAACTATCCCATCATATTTTGTTTTTCACATCATCTTCTTGCTTGATGTTTTTCTACTTATTTTAAAAATATACCTACATAATTTCAAATATAATATGAGGAAATATTAATTTTAGTACTAAAAACACTGAACGATATATCAAATTCAAATATGGAACAACTTTTTCAGTTCCTTTGCTCTCATGCCTTGCATTACTTCCTCCATGATGCCTTGTATACATTGTACTTTTTGATGACAAGTTTTTTGTTGCTGTTTTTTTTATATTAAAAATCAGGGAAATAGATAATCAAAAAAATATTTAATAATCTTTTTCTGGTTTAATAATCTATTGTACGACTATAATATTGATGTTTTTTATATAAAAAAAAATGATGAATTCCTCTGCAGTGTATTAGATTCGTGTATAAAATAAAAACATGGCGACTGTACGTATGATTCACTATATCAACATCCGTGATGACGATTGACGTAAAAAAAATCTTCGTCGTAATGAGTAAATACTTAAGTATTATCCATCATTTCAAACAACCTAGAATAGATAAAATTGCGTCAATTTCGTCACCAAAATAGTTGTCATGAATGTGGTAAAAGTAAAGTAAAAACTGATTTTCATATTTGCTCTAGGTTATTATGTTTACATAGTTACGAAACCGTAGAAATCCTTCAAGATAGAGTAATAAAATTAGAGCATTCAAATAAAATGTTCAAAGTTCATTTGACATTGGGTTTTTATGTCATAACTCGTAAGTCCACATGCGGCATGTGTAAGTGCGATCTTGAACGTGTCTGCTTATGAGCTGTAACTGTAAGTCTGTAACTGTAACTCTATCACCATTCCGCTAGGGGTGGCCAGAGCCTCTGCAGAGCTGCCTCCATTTTTTCCTATCCTTACATACCTCTTTCAATTCATTCATATCCATCACCTTTTTCATGCATTTTCTTCTTTTACGCTCACTTTGTATATCCCATTCTTTCACAATCTCCTCAATCTGATCACTCCATACTTGAGATATATGAGAATGCATGTAATATCTTATATGTAATATATCTTTGCAACTTTAGATTATAGATGACACGTTTGCCCGCCGAGTCCATTTTACAGAAAGATTTCAGTCCTATATCAATTTCATGCCTTTATTTGAGTCGTAATGAATCAATAACGAAAATTTAGGATTTTTACTCGAAAATTAAAAAAAGTATAATATGGAATGATAAGAAAATGATATCTTGTTTTTCCATAGTTTTTTTTTTCAGTTTCGAAAAAAAACCTGAATTGTCACCATTGATTCTTGGATACGACTCACATATTGTTTGACTGAAAACTTTGCCTTGAAAAATAAAACGAAAATTCTTGACCGTGAAGAGTTGTGAAAAAAAGATAGTATCACAACAGTGTTACCACATTGAATAATTATAGGCGTAGTGGTGGGCAGGTGCGTGTCTGACGCAAATGATCCTAGAAAATATGCTACAATAATACACGTATTGTTCTCAGCTAGATACAAAATTCATGTTTACATAATTACAGCGCCAATGACATTGGTTTACGAAAGAAATACATCCTCATTACATTTCCTTTTTCGTTTTGTTCACTGTTTAGTGTACAGTTTTTTTTTAATTTCTCCTAATGGCGAAATTCAAATTTAGAACAATATCTAACCTGCGGCCAAATTAATAGATTCGTTGTTATATTTCAGTTTTTGTAAATTTATTGTTCGTTCCTACATGAACTGACTTTGGGTAGGTACTAGATCTTTTTGTATGTATGTATATGTGCATCCCACTACCTATGTGCACGATATTGAATGAACTGAATCCTTTCACAGTAATCTATCAGTTCATTATTTTCAATCTTCTATTTTATCTTTATCATTTCACACAGGAAGTTCAGCATTGTATTCCTTTCACGTTTCATTTTTGCACAATTTGTGTATCTTCACATCTTGTATCTGAACTTTTTTTAATGTATTAATTTCGTTTTAAAAAAAAATGCCTATTTAAAATAATAATACTTTTTTAGTGTAGCAACACCTGTGAATGTAGCAACACAGCAGTATAGGATAAAATTCAAATTTAAATTTAGAACAACATATTCCAGTGCTTTGTACACATTACCTATACTCAATCGAAATGACTACATATACACCGTTATTTATTATAAATGCGTGTGGTATGTACGTAAATATGTTTATTTTATCATAAAAACAGTCAGCTGATTAATTTTTGCGTTGGGTATTATGTTTATTGTTGATGGTCGGCCATTAGGCTATCGATGTGATGACCTTACGGAGAAAACAAGGAAAAATATCACAATTTCATTCTTATTCATTGCGCAAGGTCGATCAAGAGAAAAACTATTTTTTGCATAAAAAAAATATACGCTTATTTCAAATAATTACTAATCATAAATGAAGAGTTAATTTTATTCATACTCTATTAGAAAAAATACAAAATAAAATTCACTTTTCACGCAAAATACGTATTTCATATTTGGTGTTATATTTTTCTGACTTCGATTTCCGTCAGGCGCTCTTAACGATATTATCGAACTTAAAAATATAAAATATGGCATGAGGTTATTATTGATTCAGAATTCATAAAAAGAAAATTAATGAACAATCAATTTGATAGCTCCCTCACGTATAGGTTTGTTTGAGGCTGGCAACTCATTCTTTAAAAATCTCACCATTACCAATGTAACCACTCTTTCATCCCAAATACTTTTTTTTCTTACCCTAGAATCGTTACGGCCCAGTTCATTTTTGTCTCAGTGAAATAATATTATGTACCTCTATCCCAAGTATAGATCATCGCTCGTGTAAATAGAAAAAAATGTAAGAAAACTATATCACCACTTGTATTATCCATACATTTTCTACTTACATGATCAAGGAGAATTACAATGTTTTATACTGGGGGTACTTTTATACGGGGTACGGGGTACAGAGAAGACGTTTTAGTAATGCCAACAATGCAGAAAAATAATTGCCTGTTAGCATTAAGGTAACACTCAGAGCATCTGTGCATTCTTTCTAACTAAGGAAGATTTGTGTTTAGGTAGGTTGAAACGGATATAGCGTCTACATTATATTATAGCACAATGGTTGCAAATATATTATAATATTGCCACTTGAGATTCACACTTCACGCAAATACGTAAGCAGACATGTTCCTCGCGGACAGATTCAACCTTGCTTTGAACCGTACCAGTTTTTGTCTTAATTTTCTCCTGGTCCGTGACTCACACCACGTGTTTCTCAATGACTTGCCACGCGTCATCGTCATCAGAGGTTTCCCTGCCCTGACTCTGTCATGAGTCACCAGTCTAGTGACGTCATCGGCCATCATGCCACAATCATTGTTGTGAATTAAGTAACAACAATTGATACGTCACATTGCCGTGTGTATTGTGTGACACAAATTGTAGCTGTGAAAGGATCTCACTTACAGACCTAATTTTGTAGTAATGATGTAACACGGAGGTTTCTTAAATGGTTCATATCACACAATCATGATGCATTTCAGTAAACAAAAAATAGGGGCCGATGAAATGTAGATTTATTTTTATTTTATTTTATTTATTTACGGCATATGCCTTTACAAAATTCAATTAATGGTTCTACGAGAATGGATCTCAAATGCTCAATAAATTGTTAAAATTTGATGGCAAAGAGGTTAATGTGTAAATGTCAAAGAGCTGGGGCTATGGATCGACTCAGTCAACTCTGTGCCAAGACAATGTCTTAAATTCTTTATTACTGTACTGTGCGTATGTCATTATTTGTCATATGGCCGCGTTTTAGGCAAATATCTAAACTCTCCAACCACTTCCCTGCTCCTGGCGTGGATTCGTGAAGTTCTCAGTCCAGGATTGTGTCTGACTGTCTGCACTATGTGCTGGACAATCTGGTTCTCCGCCCTCAGTGGCATCCTGGAGATAGAGCCTATCCCCCATTTATGAAGCAGGAAGTTATAATATAAAGTTCGTCCACAATTTAAAAAGAAAGATTCAACCCTTGGGCCTTGGCAGAGTGATCACTTCGTGGGTTTCCACACCTTGCCCCTCTCTTACAATGGAGTCCATACTTACTTATCTCCATACTTAGTCCTTAGTTAGAGTCCATACTTGATACTTAGTTAGTCCATACTTAGAGTCCATACCATCCCATTTGATGATAGTGTGTCATTGCAAAGGCTCTTGGGCATATGATTGTGTAAAGAGATTGATCGTCAATAGCAATCTGAGCTCGTGAGAGATACACACTCAAGTGACAGTTCATTCAAATCAATTTTACAATTTAATTTCATCAATGAATCAACAAATCAAACTAGATCTAGATGATTCACGTGTGAGTCAAATTCGGAGTGTAGAGTAACCTTCTAATGCAGACAAGGCACAGTCGAGTTGTGATTTTACCCTATTTTACAAACCGTAATGTGGAGAAGGTCGAATTTCTTCACGTTTCTGTGAAATATAAATAGGTTCCACACGCCACATGAATTGCACTCTTTGTGCAGCTTAGTTGCGTTTGATTTGCATTGCGTTGATTTTGCATTTGACCAGTCCGTATTCTAGGAACCAGTGGACTTAAAATTGGAAGGTAGCAGGTTCGATTCCGCCTGAGTCGTATCCAAAGTCATCAGGACTCGGGTCTCAATTACTCAATTTGAACTTTTTAACCACGAACGAGGCAGGAACAAACGTTTAGTCATTTTTTCATTCTTCTGAAACACTCTCTAAATATACAAACTCATCTACATTCGCACAATTCAACATTATCTACGCTCTTCCTCTTCATTTCGGTCAAAAATCATGACTTTCCTCTTACTTGCATTCACCTGAAGCTTTGGTATAGTCACTCAGAGCAGCAGTTGGTTTAGAGATCATTGCTTGATTTGTGGCATGAAGAAATGAGTTGACAACTGATCGTTATGTTCCAGGTGGCCGATCTCCACTCGGACGGTCTGCTGGGCTTGGGGGGCGCCGGGGCCACCAAGGCCGCCGCCCCCTCTGCGGGCAATGGCATCTCAGCCATGATGGAGAGCTTCGCCAAGAGCAGCCTGGCCGCCAGACAGACCCAGAGGAACCAGCTCACCCAGGCGCAGGTCACCAGCTCCACCACACAGGTACACACATCGTCGATGTTTACTCAAGGCCAACACCCTGGGCTGGAAGTCTCATCTCCACGGTAGATCCTACCTACCGAATATCGTTCAGATTAGTATGAAGACAAGATGGCCGCAAGTGAGCAGCTGATTGGACATTGACAGGTCTTCATACTAATATGAACGATATTCGGTAGGTAGGTAAGAATTACAGGGGTGATGAGACTTCCAGCCCTGGTCAGCGCTCTTGTGTTGCCCCGAGTTGACTAAAGACTCGAAATATTTAAATTGAGCGAAAACTGTGATGTTCTTCATCCGGATTTGTCCGGGATGTTATTCGGGGTTCTATGGAAAAGGAATATAAATATTTTGTTATTGTATTGTAATTCCATGACTTATAGGCTGGTATGAGGCTGACTACCCATACTGTAAAAAATCGTTCACTTTGCCAATGTCACCCCTGTTTCAGGGAAGGTCGCCAAAAGTAGCAGGGCTTATGTTCATTTGAGGTTCGGTTTTAATTTGTAAGTACACATTTCAGCATTTGTAAGCGCGAACTTACACGTGTCTAATTTATAATTTTTGAAGGAATTCATTTACACGTGTCTGTTTGTGGGCATGCATTCAATACATATCTTTGCAACTTAGATTAATGATTACATAGTATACAAATCGATTTTCTCCTGATTAATGTTAGAGTTAAAAAAATATATTCTAGGGGAAGTGAAACTCTGTTTTAATTTTTTTATTAATTCTACTGCGTCCACAAATAAATATTGATATTCTGTAACCCTTGGCCATTTTATAACAGTTTTGAAATAGGAACCTTATTCTCGGCAAGCCAACGTTAGTCTTGTATGGGACTGTAGGATCTTCATAAAAATGAAGATCCTAATTTGGATCAAAAAACTTTACAAAAGTAAGCACGAGTAAAATTTTTGAAGTAAAAATTGCTTCATTATTATTCTGTTTTTCATGATTTCAGTGACTAGGAACTCATGTCTTAGGTAACAGCTGTTGAACTAAAAGCTTTGGTTTTCCACTGCTAGATGGCAGTCACTTCAGATTAGTGTATTCATGTTACGTAATATAACGAATAATAATATTTCTTATCTTCTTTTTCTAATCTAACATTTTTTGATTTAAGGCTTGGTTTATAGTAAAATTAAAAAGCATGACTCATGTTTACAAATAAGTTATTTTACTTATAGTTCTTACATTTTCATTCATAGAATAGACGCCATTTATGTATTCCTTAACAGCGTATTTGATTTGGCACTCAAAAGGGAAAAAAGGTAGACAAAAGTTAAATAAAAACATTTTTAATCCATGTTTCAAACATGTAATTTACATTTAACTTTTAAGATTCAAGTATGCCCACAACAAACTCATGTGAGTCGCGCTTACACATGCTGCATGTGTAGTACCTATGTACTTACAAAATTAAGACCCAAACCCCAAATGAACATTACTTAAACCTTCAACACTTGCCGCCATTCGCCGAAACTTGCCTGTAAAAATAAATAGGTTCACCCGCTACATGCTATATCCTTCAGGGAGAACGCGGTGAGAAGTTTAACTATATGTGTAGCTTAGTTGCGAGCCACTTTTTACTGTGTGTGTGGTCAGCCTCATACCATACCTACCCATAAGTCAAGGAACAAAAATATTACCATGCTTATTTTAACCGTATAAAAAATCAAATGTAATGTTTTTAAACTCAGTTAATGTACTCAGCACAAATTTGAATTTAGATTTTTCCTCGTCGGGTAAACGTTATACTTGTATAGGACTGTGATCCTTAGCAACCAATAACAAAATATTATTTAGCCATTGTATTCGCAACCTGGCCAAATTACATCACAACTTATTTGGCTGTGTCATATTGGTTGACTCTATTATATTTGGAAGAATATTTTAAATTCAAACTTATTTTAATTTTCCTTCCCGCCATCTATTTTTGTCACACTGGCACCACTGTCGCCCTGTCATCGGTTTTCCCGCGTAAAAGCACTTTGTGTGTCTTGTTTTCATCTTTTTAAGATCCTATTTTAGAACTTAGAAGTTTAGTAATATTTCGTCACATAAGATGCGCAATGTTCAGAAGCATTTCTGTACCTTAGAGCATAAACAACGGAAGTCCACTTTTTTGTGTTTTTGAGTTAATGATGCAGAAATTATTATAATTAGCTGTTCTATAAGTGGTAAAAATATTGGAGTCCTCGGACTCATAGTTACTGAGATATCAAGTGTAATAAATATGGGGTGCACATATAAATGCGAGCATAAACCACGGGAGTTCCACATACGTTGTTCACATATAAAAGAAGATAAACAGTTTTTACAGATCAAAAATATCTCGTCTAGTTTAAGGCTGGTTTTAGTGTCGCGCTGACAACACGCTGACCGTCAGCGCTGACAGTCAAATATATGAACTTGTCGCGCTGACAGCTACGCGCCATTCTAAAACGCTTCCTACAAGTTCATATTATATTTTGAACGGTCAGCGCTGACAGCGCGTTGTCAGCGCGACACTAAAATCAGCCTAAAAGTTATGATGGTTTTATAAAAGTGCACATTTTCACTAAAACTCGTCTCCTGCACATTTTACTAAATGTGACTACCGTTGTTTATGCTCTAAGGCAGAGGTTCCCAAAGTGGGTGCCGCGGAGAGAGATCAGGGGTGCCGCGAGGCGCCCCTGAAGTCCCTACTAAAAATCAAAATTTTACATTTTTTTTTTTTTTTAATTTGTGAAGAGGATTGCAATTCACCAACCTATTTTGCCTGGCCAGATGTCTTCATGCGAAAGCAGAAGCTTGTATGCATACATGAATACTAACATCGATCGATATTATATGACTAGGGTGCCGTGAGAAAACTCAAAATTTCAAAGGGTGCCGTGACTTGAAAAAGTTTGGGAACCTCTGCTCTAAGGTACAGATTTAAGAGCGCTCTATTCCCTAAATTTGTCGTTTTGTAAAAAAAAAGTTTCTTAATTTTTATGAGCTTAGTAAAAGAGTGACAGTCCAGTCTAATCTAATCTAAGTTACAAAGATATGTAACATTAGGGATTCACATTACCTATATACATTTCCCAAGCAAACACGTACAAGTTCGCGCTTGTATTTACATGCCGAACAAAGTGAAGCATTTTACAGTATGGGTGGTCAGCCTCATACATACCTATAAGTCAAGGAATTGACGACCCAATTTGATTAAATAATAGGAATTATTGAATGAATTGTCTTGACTGATACAAGACTGACCACTGGTACTGTAAAAATTGGCTTACTTCGCAAATGTCAGTGAAAGGCAGCGGGAGTTACAGGGTAAATAGTTACTTGAATTTTGTAGATACACATGTAGCATGTGTCACCGTGTACTACTTGTGGGCGAGCATTAAATATCAATCTCAAATTTACTTAAAAATATATTTGAATTGGCTCTTATCATTCAAAGTATCCCTAGGCAATGTGACGTCAACCGTAGTAAACAAAAAATCAGGGTTTTTTTTAGTTCACAGCCCTGTGAGCCCATACACGTCTTGTCGGAAATGCTAAATGCAGTACGGCGCACTTTAGTTTTTTTTCAAACTACCTACCTACATAGAATACTACATAGTATTGAAATTATAACGCTCAGTAGTGTCTTTAACTCGGCAAGTTTGCATTATAAATGTTTCCCAAAATTTATGCATAGATTAGAGAAGTGCCATTTATTTACTTTTCTTGGTATTGTCACCCTGTTCAATGATGACCGCCGGATCCATATTTACTCCGAGTCCAGGAAAACCCTGCTGATCTCTACATCACACAGCTGACTTACACAAATATTATAAATACATCTCACGAGAAACTAGAAATCATCATCATATTCAAATCCCTTACGGAACGCTTAACGCGAAATAAAATATGTTTCGTCTTAAAAACATAACGTTAAAAATCTACGTAACAGACTCAGCATAAATTTATTTTATTTTTTTGGCTAGCAAACGTCATATTTGTAAGGGACTACAGTCCTTAGCAACCAATGACAAACTTTTAATTGTTTGCATTTTCTCTAGCTACCCGGTCGCGTGACGACACAATTTTGTTTATGTCAATTCATACTATGTTACATTAGGCTATATTTCCTGAAGGGTGACTGCACATTTTAATCATCATCCGTGCAAAAAATCTTCCGACTTCAATCAAAAATATTATTTAACATCCTCCTAGCAAACCGGCCGTATAACGTCACAGTTTTGTCTTTAAATGTTAATAAACGTGCGGACCTTTTCATTGCAATGGACTCGGCACTACATCGTTTTTTTTTCAGCCAGCAAACGTCACAGGCCTATATTGTCGATGAAATTCGCACCTAGTCCATTTAAATGAACCTAGGCTAAATCTGTAATTTTATAATTTTTTATTTTCATACCACTAAAAATAACTTTGGTTTTTTGTGAATCCTACCTCAAGTACCCCGAATCTGAAGCGTTTGCATAAACACCCCACGAGAACATAAATAAACGTAAATAGAAAAAAATCTATTTATACATTTTCTGTTAACACGATAAAGGAGAGCTTATGTAAATGTGTAATACTCGGGGTACAGAGCTCGCTTAAAAAATCGGCAGTTGCGTCCATGCAAAAGTGTTTTTAATGGTCTGTGTACTCTGAAAATTCATTCTTAATTGTTCAAATATATTTTCGATAATATTTATTACTTTCGTATACTTGATATTAGTCGTAAGACCGAAAACGTCTTATAATAGTTATTTATGCCACTGCCAAGTAATGATAGTCTTTTTAACACGAGTGCTAGTTTGTGCCATGAGGCGCAGCCGAATGGCACAATAGAAAGCACGAGTGTTACAAAGACTAATTACGTGCAGTGGCATACAATACTTTTTCTACGACCATGAGAGAATTAACAAAATAGTGAATAATAGTCATTATAATGTACTCGTCCATTTGAAGTAATTAAAACCTTACCTTTGTCAAAACGTGTGATTTATCATTCCCTTCGATTATCTAATCTAACCTAAGTTGTAAAAATAAATTATATTTAGGTTTCATATTGAATTCATGCCCACAAGCCGACACATATGTATAAGGTCGCGCTTTTACATCCTGCATATAAGCTTAAACATTCAAACCCAAAACTCAAATAAACATATGCCCTGCAGTTGTATTGGCAGGTGAACCAAATTTGTACAGCATAGGTGATCAACCTCATACTCACCTATTAACCAAGTAACTTTTTGAGTTTGTTTATTTCTTGCGGTGAAATTTTTTGTATTGTTTTCCTTTCAAGCCTTTTATTTTCCATTGAAAAAAGGAAAGCTTTATTTGGAGCAATCCGATAAATAAATTCGATAAATTTTAGCACTATTAACAATTTTTATTTGACTCTACACATAAAATATACTTATTTATTTTCATCTGAACAGGGCTGAAAGTCTCATCACCACGGTAATTCCTACCTACCGAATATCACTAATATTGTATGAAGCCTAATCAGCTGATCGCTTGCGGCCATCTTGGATTGACAGGTCTTCATACCCCCATACAAGGTTGACATTTGAAATTAAAAAATGGTTCCAATTCTGACAATGCGCATGCGCACATGTTCATTTTAACACGGTTACCGGTTGCATAATGTAACATTATGCAACGGGTGTAGAAATGTATGGCATTGTGATTGCGTTAGCCGTTTTGTAATTAGTAAATTACCAAATGGGAGTAGAAAAAAAAAAAATTAATTATAAGCTCTACAATGTCAGTGAAAACAAAACAGTATTTCAAATGAAGTTTGTTGGATTCGATTTCGGAAGAACAGAATAGCTTCACGTGATTCGTGTTAAAAATACGTGTTGTCGAAATGAGTTTTCCGCGTAAGCAGTTTCCCGCAATGATGGACTATTGGAAAGCGTTGGCAGCGCTCTGAGCCTTTTCCTGAAAGAGCAGGACTGAGATGTGATGTGACTCATTGTCGCGGCGCCGAAAGATAGTGACGTCATGCCAAACAGGCAGATGCTGCCAAGCTCTATTCCTGAAATTAAATCAATCTACAAAAAAAACATTAGTATTCTTTTAGCGCCATGTCAGGCCTACATGAAATTTTTAATTAATTTTTAAAGTTCTCTTTGTCGTTCTTCTTTTTTCAGATAGTATAAAAGCCTTTTTTTCTTTTTTCTTCTGTCTTTCTCTGCTTCAAGTAGGTCAATGCACTGCTTTTTTAATAAAATTAATTCGTGAAGAGAAATGCAATTCACCGATCTATTTTTGCCCGGAAAGAACTACCGTACCACAAGAACCATAGAAAAAAATTGCACGCCTAGATTGCCAAGGGAAAGTCAAATTTATGTTTTGTTATTGGTTGCTCAGGACCGTAGACTCATAGGTGTGTGACGATTGCCCACCGAGAAAAAAAAAGATGTCCATTTTGAGTCCATTAATTATTCGTTAATTTTATTAGTTACAACTTACTAATGATATCTGTTTAAACAAGGTTAAAGCTTTCGTCAAGGAGCCCGGCAAGATTCGAACCAGTGTTGTTTTTTTTCAAACACGCTAGTCACAGTAAACGTCTTGACTCTCATAGCGTTGTCAAAAGCCTTAGTGGCCATATTTCTCAGATCCCGGCCAAAAATAAAAAATCCTTAAAATGACAACTGTCTTGAAACAGAGTTATGTATGATAACATCATCATCCTCATGTTATACTCGCAAGTCTACTTCTCTCCTATCAAAGGCTGTTCTTATTTTACACATTCCCCTCGTTGCTTTTTAAATCATGATAAGTTTATTTACTCGATTGGCAGCTGTTACAATTCTCAAGGTTTCATTCAGACCAGTCGTAGTCTAGTGGCCAACGCTTCTGACTCACTATCGAAAGATAGTGAAGGTAAAAGCTGACAAAGAGAGTGTATGCCGTGAAAATAAGTAAAATTACATTAAAATTAATTATATTGACATTTATTTTATTAAATTCCTTGACTAATGGGTCGGTTTGGAGACTGACCCCCTATGCTGTAAAAACTTGTTTAACTTTTGTCAATGCCACCACCACATCTATGCCACGCTGTCGCAAATATGGGTGAAACGTCCGAAAGCTCCAGCTCCCATAGACCAACAAATCCTGGAAAGCAACATTATCCTAGATACATAAACTTTTTCTTTTTGCGGAAGTCATAACTTAACAATTCACTGACAACAGCATTAGAGTAGCTGGATCAGTCGCCTGAAGCAAGCTACCTGTCAACCTGCGAATGGATTAACCCACCGCCACCTTCATAAGAGGGTTAAATAAAGCAAATACTACACACAAAGAGCCATGGCGCTCTTAAGATGGTCGTGGACCATGAAACGGCGCCACAGGGAAGAAGTCATCCATCAACATTATCATCATCTACGGCGTCTGTTCCAATCAAATATGCTAACTTGTACCACCTCCTCGCGTCACAACAAGGACAACTCGTATAATGGCTCTCATTCATTTCTTTGCAGTTGATATCAATACTATGAGAACTTGGTGTTTTCACGACTCATTCCTTTGCCACTGCCCGCTTATGGAACGAGTTACCAGTAACTGTGTTCCCACCCCAATTTAATCCTGTCCTATTCAAAACCAATCGCCACTTCCAATCAGTATTTCAAAACAAAGGCAACCCAAAATTACGCAGCTTACAGTCCTGCTACAAAAAATCAGGACATACACCATCACCTCATCAACACTCACACCTCTGCATCACTCCCAAAAAGTGTCATAGATCTCAAGATTATCTGAAAACTGAGGAGTATCTCGCATACGATTCTTCAAAAAATTCAAATCTGAAAGACTTTTTTTGAGATGATCATTTGAGAAGATCATTTCTCTGGTCAAATCTTTTCTTTACACTTTTTGTCCCTGTTACAGATGGTGTCCAGTAGCACGACGAGCACGAGCACGGAGTCTAGCACGTCCAGCACGTCCAGCCACCGGCTGCACCACTTGGCCGCGTCAGAGCGCAAGGCCAGCTCCATGAAGTCGGACCTCTCGGACTTCAAGAACTCCATATCGGAGATGAAGATCATCTCCAACGAAGCGGCCCTGAACTTCACGCCAGAACTTCCCAGCAGAGCGTTTACAAGGTATCAAAAGATTGATAATACGAGTATTGTAACGTTTTTACTAAGTTCTCTTTTAGTTAAACTGCAATTATTTATTTTACTCAATTTGGTTCACAATTTACAACAATTGATTTCTAGCTCTGGCTTGCGAACTTTACGGCTGAATGTTTAATTGACACCTGGCCTGCTCACGATTTCGGCTTATATTTATACTCGTTCATACGGACGGTTCTCGACTGTTCTCGAACATAGTGGATGATGAACAGTACCAGAGCGTTCCACCAGCGTGATGAGGGTCATGTCTGCACTAATATTACCATGGATCATACTAGTGCCAGACTGTTCTATGTATGCATGTACAGTCGCACGTAGGTACTCCAAGTTCGTAAAAATATTATTCAATGTAGACAGCAAAAGTAAGCATGAGGGTAACCCCCATCATGTAAAAACATAATTCACTTTTGCCAATGCCACCATGGTTTCAGGGAAGAAGGCAGGAACTAAAAAAAGATGATTAGGTTATACAAAAGTGGTATAGAAGAAGTTGAGGAGATTTATATTTTTTTATTTAATTTCTGAATTATCAGCAAAATGTATTAAAAACTAGAGGCTTAACACTACATAGTAATTTTTAAATTCAAAAGCATTATAATTTATAAGTAAACGTTCAGGGACATACTTTTATGGTTCACAGAAGCTGATAAGATACTGTAAAATGGTTATTTCTTTTTGATATCTAGAAATTTATTTTTATTTTTATAAGTAAAGTAAATATTAGTTCAAAAGGTTTGCTATCAAATGATATCGATTAAGGATAAAACTTTTTCTTCATATATTTTTATTTTATTTTATATCAATGCCTGATCTATAATCTATGTTGGATAGTTAGATTAATATTGAGGATTCATATTGGTATGCGGCTGACCACCCATGCTGTAGAAAATGGTTCACTTTGCAAATGTCACCCTTGTTTCAGGGAAGGTCGGCGGGAGTTGCAGGGTGTCTGTCCATTTGAGATTTAGTTTTTATGTTGCAGGTTCACATGCGGCATGCGCAAGCGCGAACTTGTACGTCTGCTTGTAAGAATGCATATAATGTGAATCCCCAATGTTACATATATTTGCAACTTAGATTAGATTAATAGACTCAGTTCACGTGCCTGTTTTGAACTTTTGTGAAATAATATTTAATTATGTGGATATACAATAATTATTTATTGTTGAATATCCCTGAAAACAAGCATGGTTGCCAGGTAGGTGTGGAGGGGGGAGTAGACTCTAATGATCACTGCAAATATATTCAGACAGTATTCTGTTAAGCCAGGCAACACTCACCATTCACAAAACAGAAGCAGTCTGGAAAACGCTTACATGTTAAAAACATTTAAAAAAATAGCTTATTTGCTAAGTAAATAGTGCAAAAAAAACTTAATAAATAACCTTAAATTGAAGTGGAAAAAATCTGTAATAAAAATGATAAAGATTGTGTATTTTATGGATTAAAAAAAAATTTATCAATATTTTCGTCAGGGTTTCCTTTAAAGAAATATTGGAAAAAGAAATAGTTTTTTGTTGTTTGAAATGAAAACTGACACTAAAATGGCGGCTTCATTGAAAAATGCAATAGAAAGGTAATAATATTACGTTATTTTTTAAATTAAATTTTGTATTTGTAAAAACTATTTGATACAATTCAATTCAAAATTATGTATATGTGTGGATTGTACAATTAAAAGCAATTCTTTTTCTCGCCTAAGTCTCGCCTAACCATTCTTTTCAGACGAGTGACATTTTGAACACACAGGAATGAATGTTAAATTAGGAAATGTATGAAAAAGGTGATGAATATTAATGAATTGAGAGAGTTATGCAAGGTCAGGAACAAGTGGATGCAACTATGCAGGGGTTCTGTCCACCTCTAACAAAATGGTGACAGAGTTACAGATAAAACAACAACATGGTTTTCGTATTTCATTATATTATGGTGCATGCTATGTTTTTTTTTTTAAGAATTTAACATAAAATTTGAACACATACTTTAATCTGTCTGTAAACATGACAGTATTTATTCAACTTTAGATATTCTCTAACATCGTCATCTTCTATTTCTGTGTTCTTATCAAAACGTTTCTCTTTCTCTCTCTTCAAATATTGTACAACGAGCGATCCATTCGACAGCAAATGTAAAAAATCCTCTTGCAAGTCAGTGCCTTGTTGTGCTGGCCATTTATCTTTGCTGGTTGCCATCCTCTTGTAAGGCAGTGCTGTTTGTCTCTGTTGGTTGCTAGAATCTTGTAAGGCAGTGCCTGGTTGTGCTGGCCATTTACCTCTGCTGGTTGCCATCCTCTTGTAAGGCAGTGCTGTTTTTTTTTTTTTTTTTTTTTTAAGAAATCCTGTGCGGGAGACTCCCTAGATTCTAAAGACCCTAGGGGTCTATGACACTTGTTGTAGTGCCGCAGAGGTGTACGAGCTTGGTCGTCGCTACAAAGCGCCAATACTCAAGCAAGACCCAGTTGCTGTAAGGCTGTGTGGACCTTTGGTGACCGGTCATTGGTAAAGGTTTATGAATTTTTCAACCCAGCGAAGAGCACATTCGAAATATAAATGGTATATATTTGTGCTCCGCCGGGATCCGAATCCACAACCTTCCATTTACGAGTCCGAAGTGTTGCCACTACGGACTACGGACCGGTCCAAGATGCCAACGACACGCGGTGTACCTGAGCGGTCACCCATCCAAGTACTGTCCGCGCCCAATGTTGCTTAACTTCGGTGATCTATGGGAACCGGTGCTTTCAACATGGCTAACGTCGTTAACAAAACGTTTGTCTCTGTTGGTTGCTATAATCTTGAGTTGCGAATAGGAGACATCCATGAGCCGCTTCAAATCCTGGAAGTATGAAGTTCTCGGGTGACCTTTTGTTTATCTTTACAAGATTCTTACTCCAAAGTTGTTAAATAGAAAGGTGCTATATCTAATCCAGTTTCCTATAAGTTTGGTTTTCCTCTTTCAAAAAGTGACTTCTAAGCCCTTTTCTTTCACGCCCTGCTTGACCGCCCTTGACTTCCTTCATTGGGTTGGAACCCTTCTTGGTGTTGGTCATCTTCCCCTAAATCCACATCTCGAGTGCTTCTACGCTGTCCTATCGTATTTCTGGATGGTTCAGGTTTCACATCACTGGTATCCAGTCGCTATTCCGCTAGGGGTGCTTAGGTACTACCTCCGTCGACGTGTCTCCAATTTGTTCTGTCCTTGCACATTTTTTTTCATCTTCACGACATTCATTCTCTTCGTCATGCTCTTCTTTTTATCTCACTCTGCAGGTTCCAGACATTTGCAATTTCGCTTGAAAGGGTTTATTATTTTTCAAATAAAAAATAACGAAGTTTGTAACTTGTTTTTTTCCACTCTTTTAGTCGTTTCTCCCCCACCACTCACTTTTAACAAAGATTATGTTAGGTTAAGATTCTAGTAAATAATATATATTTTTATGTCTTTAGTTGTCCTCGAACTGTCATGAGAGATGGCTGACACTTGAGTGTAAAGCACGCGTCGTATCAAATGTCATTTAACTTTTTTTTAATCGTGAAATATTTTTTTATATTTGTTAATAACGCACGTGCCGCTTGCGTGCGTTTATTTCAAGGTGTTTAGTGTCAAAAATTAAAGGCGGTACGTGGAAAATTAATTGTTTATTTCTTATATTTAGAATGAGTATTATTTTTGTTTTTTGCAATGAATAGAATACAAAATATAGTTTATATGATCAGGCCCGGATTTAGGGCGGTTCGAGCGGTGCGACCGAACCAGGGCCCCCGCGGCCTGAGGGCCCCCAAAAGTCTTATTTTTTATCATTATTGTAAAAAAAAATTTGTATAGATTCAACTTTTCATCGCTTCCGGTTCATAACGCTTAGTTTTATACAGACAAAGACTTCAATAATACAAAAATAAAAGCTTCTAACAACAAATCTTCCAGGGCCCCACAATAACTGATTAGGGCCCCGAACATTCCAAACAGTAATAAATAAATAAATTTTCTCCTTAAAACTAAAAAAAGTAAAGGTAACGAAAGATACCAAACATGTTCCATCATAAACTCCCAGGCATGTCACATAATGGAACCTGTAGGATTATAACAGTAAACTGCGCTATTGTTTCTGCCATGGCGGCAAAACTTCCGACGCGACAGTTGTAAATCTTTCACTAGTAATGTAATAAAATGTAAACAGTATAAGTTTCGATACAAAAAAAATAGTGTATAGCGACTTGGGGTAATGAATGGTCGGTCTTTGCTTCCACGAATTGTTTATATTGCTTTGTCGGCAAATTTTACCTGAGAACTAGTGGGTTCCTTTAAATTTCTGTCTTTCTTTTTTATCTTTAGAAATGCATCAAAATATGATAGGTAGGTACTTCTTAAAGTATTTGTAAAATTTTTGCCCAACAACCGGTTTCATATTACGTTGATTATCAAAACAATCAGCTTTATAATCCGTGTTGCAAAGATCTATTAACATTTAAGGCTCATATTAAATGCATGCACACAAGCAGGCACATATAATTCACGCTTAAATACGCTGCATATGTACATACAAAATAAACCAATCCTGTCATGAGCATAAACTTTCCAACTCCTGCCGCCTTTCCCTGAAACAAAGAGTGGCATTAAAAAAACGCAACTAAGCTACACATATAGTGTAACTTCTTGCCTGCATTATCCCCGAAGGAGTCGCATGTGGCGATTCGGGACCTACTTATTTTTTCGGTTAAAGGGGCCGGCCTCACACTAAACACTTTCAGTTGAAGTGGGGGTTTCCCAGCTCCCGGGGGGGTGGGTTCTCATTTATTGTAAAGGCTGAGTCCGTAGCTCAGTGGTAACACTGCGGACTCTGAATGGGAAGGTTGTGGGTTCGACTCCCGGCGGAGCACAAAAAATCTCGTCGGGCATATGTCACATGTCAATGTGACTAGGGTCCTTAGCAACCAATATTTAGCAACGCCATTTCTTTCACACACCCGCGGTCACTTGTGGAATGTGAAAATTAATTTATTTATTTTTAAATGTTAGGGTGCCGCCCTTACACCAACCACTTAACTTGAAGAGAGATTTTCCAGCTCCCAAAGATTCTGGTTTTCATTTCCTCTCAAGGTTGAGCTAGTAAATGGATAATGCCTAACCTAATACCTATACGCAACGCAACTACGCAACTAAGCTACACATATAGTGTAACTTCTTGCCGCGTTATCCCCGAAGGGGTCGCATGTGGCGAGATGAACCTATTTATTTTTACAGGTAAGGGGGCCGGCCTTATGCCAACCACTTCAGTTGAAGTGGGGGTTTTCCAGCTCCCGAGGGGGCTGGTACTCATTTCTTGTGAAGGCTGAGTAAGCCTTGCCGGTATTTTATTCCGGGGTTTGAAATTTATTACTTGAATTTATCATTTAAACATTATCCATTGATGTATGAAAATTTAGAAATGTTAAAAACTAGTCGAATTCTTCTAAGAATCTTGCGAGAGTCTCAAGAGAACGATTGAAATAAATTATCCAGAAAACCTTATTGAAGAGAAATTGGTAACGATACGATATAACGATAACGTTCCTTGACTTATATGTTGGTATGAGGCTGACCACCCATACTGTAAAAAATGGTTCAGTTTGCAATGTCATCCCTGTTCCAAGGTCGGCAAAAGCTGCAGGGCTTTTGTTCATTTGAGGTTTTGATTTAAGTAATTTGTAAGTACACATTCAGCATTTGTGAGCGCGAACTTACACGTGTCTGTTTGTGGGCATGCAATTAGATATGAGTTTTTAATTTTATATATCCTTGCAATTTAGAGTATAGATTATTACAGAGATATATAATCGTAAAAACTGCATTTTTTGTCCTTTGAAAAAATAGGGGTGGAAGGGGGAGGGGATTTTTTACGAGGGGAGGGGGGCATATGGGAGGGCCCCCGAGCTTGTCCCCGCACCAGGGCCCCCAGAGGGGTTAATCCGGGCCTGTATATGATAGTGAAAGATTGAAATAAAAGTTTTTCCAAGTTTTCCATACGTCAAATTGAAGGCATCATATTGCCGGTGTCCGAAACGTTGTTTGGAATCCGATACCATCTAAAATACCTAAATAAAAACACACATATTAGTAGTATGTTTTTTATTCATCTAAAAAAAATGGTTTGAGAATTTAGCATGTTTTTATTTTCTTACCTTATTACTTTGTTTTAATTTTTTTAACCAATTTAGGTTTAAATATTTCCGAATTTAAATCGTTCCTTGACTTATAGGTTGGTATGCAGCTGACCACTCATGCTGTAAAAATGGTTCACTTTGCCAATGTCACCCCGGTTTCAGGGAAGGACGGCAAGAGTTGCAGGGTGTACGTCCATTTGAGATTTGGTTTTTATGTTGTAGGTTCACATGAGGCATGTGCAAGCGCGAACTTGTACGTGTCTGGTTGTGGGAATGCATGTAATGTGAATCTCCAATGTAACATATCTTTGCAACTTAGATTAAATTAGAGACAAAAACTCTCTTAAAAAATAATAAAAAAATACTTTGCTGATGAAATATTTTTCTTTCCTGAAATTTCAAAGTTAATTTTCATACATTTTTTTCATGTTTAGTCTGTTCTCAAATACTACGCTATACTATATTATAATTTTTGCTTCTAGACCTTTAGGTAAGTGTGAGTTTGACCTTCCATGCTGTAACAAATTGGTTCACTTTTCCAATGCCACTCTTGTTTGGGGGAAAAGCAACTCATTCGTTTGAGATTTGTTTTTTTGTTTTGGAAGTACACATGCAGAATATGAATAAGTACGTGCAAACTTATGCGTGTTTGCTTGTGGGCATGCATTAGGTAATTATGAATATTTAATGTTACGACACTTTGCGACTTAGATTATAGATTAAGTCGCACAGGCTCACGTTGAAATAACACTCATTTAAGAATATTCTGAATACAACATGTTGCACTTTTTTTCTTCAATAAATGTCAGAGAGAAGGATGTTTTTGAACGTTGAAGTGAAAATATAAGAAAATTAAGAATGATATTATTGTCTTCCTCGTCACGAATGATCAGGGTAGATATTTTTAAGCCGACACTCATTCTTGTGACAGAAATACCGGACAACGTGGAATTGAGAAAAATTTGAAGTATTCGAGTAGACTTGTAAAATATTGCGCAATATTTGTTTTCTTCTGCAATTATCACATACGCCCACTGACAACTTGCAAGAATATTGTAGGTAAGACATACAATTAGCACTTGGAAGAAAAACTAATGATTTGCCGATACTGTAGTTTCGTTTACCTGATGATGGTCTGAGGACCAAAAGCGTTTGTAATTTTTAATCAATATAAAAAAGTAGAAAAAAGCAGTGGGTACAAAAAGTTTTTTTTTTGTTTATAAGATTAATAAGTAATTTTGACAGCCTTTAAACACAAACCATTAAAAATAGTTTTTTTTTGCTTAAAACTGATCTTTTTCATCATTATGTTTTTGTTTCCAAGGTCTTCTGTAGCTTTTTAGTATTTCGATAAGTTAAATAATTAAATACAGCAATAAACATTTCCTTTTATTGAGGGGACGCCACTGTTGCCTGTCTGGCTACCTTAAGAACACAGATGCAAATGCCTTACTGTATTTGACTTCTGATTGTTTGTGTATGCTTGTATTCCAGTCTTCGCAAATCCATGGAGGACCTGGCTGATGCCGCAGACCCCGAAGGCGACATGCCAGAACCACTGGTGACCTTCCCAGATGGAGACACTCCTCCACCACGTGATGCCAGGTGTCCCCTCTCTGCACTGGACACCACTACGGGACAGCAACTCCTCAGCTCTCACAACTCCAGTGAGTACAACAACTAACCCCTTTGCTTAATTGTTGAGGCATTACCTTTGTATTGTATGCCAGAGCCGCTGGTGACCCTTCCTGATGGAGACACTCTTCCTCCACGCGATGCCAGGGTCTGAAGTCTCACTGAGCGTCAGTAGATCTTATCGTATCTATTTGAAGATAGAACGCAATGTAACATGGTGGTGTTGAGATGCTGCCATGTTACATTGCGCAGTTACAGCTGATCGCTGTATCATAAAAATGTATCAGCTGTTCACATGCTGCCATGTTTTACTGTGCTCTATTTTCAAATAAACAGGGTTAGATCTACCGACGCCCCTTGGAGAGTTCAGGCCAAGGTCCTCTCTCTCCGCTGTAGACACCAGCATGGGATAACAAGTCCTCAGCTCTCATAGCTCCAGGAAGTGAACAACTAGCCCCTTTACTTAATTGTTAAAGACTTAATAAGAATAAGTTGATGATTTCTTTAGAGCGCCATTTCGGGATGTGTTCAATCCAAGTACAGCATTTTCTTTAATCTTCTACTGAAGGTGGCGTTAGGCTGGTGGATCCACAGGTCGACAGGTAGCTTGTTCCAGGCGACTGACCCAGCTACCTCAAAGCTATCAGATAATTTAACAATTACTCAACGACATGATGAACCAGGATCAAAATTTGTCATCAAGGGACTCGATGGACTCAAACCAACTTTGTTTTTATTTCAAACACGGTAGGCAGAGTTACAGTCTTGACCTGCTTGGCCAAAGCGCTGACATTATAACATTTTTTCAAGATTATGCAGCTAATTATCTTGTTGTGTTGTCATTTTCAGAAGTGCATGTGTCGTCTTCAGCATCCAAGACCAAGTTCAGTGCCCAGGAGGCCTCAGCCAACAGTGTCCAGAGGCTGCAGCTCAACACCTTCAAGCAGGTCAGTTCTGTTTCATTACTCATGAAGGACGCTTCCAGCCATCACACCCTAGACATATTCTGCTACCGTTATGCCGGGTTTTTATTTCTATCCGGCATCGGGTTGAAAGTCAGCAGTGTATATGGAGATGGATGAAAGCTCTCACACATATTTTCCGGTAATCTATAGACAATTCAGACAGAATGTATTGTGTCTGAAATGGACCTTCTGCCCTTTTCATACAGGATAAACCCTGTCCGATTTATCTATGGTTTCCGATGGGATGGCTAGACAAACAGTGTGAAAACTTTCATACATCCCCATACACTACTAGATCTCCATTCCGGCACCGGATACAATAAACCATAGACAAACCGGATATATTTTTTTCTGTGTGAAAATACTGCTTGGATTTTAACATAAAATTAGGTATATTAAATAAAGGCATATATTTATTTTTGTAATGACATAATTACAGAGAAGAAATTTTTTAAATTTAAATTGGGACAACTTTTTCAGTTCCCTTTCTCATGCCTTGTAAGTACTTACTTACTTACTCAAAAGAAAGTTGCAGTTTTTCCTTAAAATTATTACAATAAATTCAGGACTAATTTGAAAATAGTTATTTTTCTCACATGTGTGACCAGAGTCCTGAGAAACCAAAATAAAATATTGGTTTTCCTGTTTTACAACAAAAATTTGCTGTGTATTTTATTATTGCATCCATTGTTCAAGACAAAAATCGCTGTATAACAATTTCCTGAAAAAGCAAAAGCTTTGAAAGCTTAAACATAGATGTCATTGCTTAACGTCAAACGAGAAAAGGGAGACAATCGGAAAACTGTTTTGCAAAACTTTTCCCTGTAAAAATAAAACGTAACATTCGCAGACAATAAACCAGGTTAAATATATCGATTTCACATAAAAAAATAACACCACACACCTTCAATTTTACAGCTCGCGTGACCACAAAATAAAATTAAAATGACAGGTGGGTGAATAAATGAGAATCTTCCTTATTCACACACGCTACAATTTACTGTACTCACTGTTCACACGCTATACGTAATTATATACCTACCGCTGTTTTTCTAAACATGATTAATTAAAATTGAATGTGAATCCAGATTACTTCTTAGATTACATAACAGCCAATTAGATGTATTACAAATTCGCAGTAATCGTTTTATTGTAGGAAATCTATTGATGTAGCAAAACCAGATTTGTTTACATTAAATACGCCCACCATTTTGGCAAACTGAATCTTATGTGTTCAATAAAATAATCTGATAAATTGGATTAAAGATTTGTGAATAATACCGTTCTCGTGAATTTACTCAATTAACTGAGGAAATAGTCGTGATAAAACAGGCGAAGAAGAAATTTCTACGGTTATTTATGGTAATATATTTTGTTTGGTTGCTTTGTCCTACTTTTTTTTCCGATTCTGTCATCAGCTGTTGATTTCCACCTGTACATCGCCTGAAAAATTCAGAATTTCACGACTCCATTGTATTTTAGAATATTTTTTTTTGAATCAAGCTGAAATTTTACATTTATTGTTGTATCGTATACTTACTTCATTTTTTCGTGGATATTTCGACCACCATTTCTGCAGAAATGTACTTACAATAATTAAAAAAAAAATGTATCTGAAATTCCTTGACTTATAGGTTGGTATGAGTCTGACCACCCATACTGTAAAAATTTGTTCACTTTGCCAATGTCACGCCTGTTTCAGGGAAGCTTGACAAAAGTTGCAGAGTTTATGTTCATTTGAGGTTTGAATTTTAATTAATTTTAAGCACACATGCAGCATTTGTAAGCGCGAATTTACACTATTTCAAATTCATATTATTAAGAAATGTTTGTAAATCTTTGCAACTTAGATTATAGATCTGAAAATCCCTAGTAGGTTAATGAAAGTATCTTAAATCCCTAGTTAAAAAGTTTCTGAATTAAGGTTCGAATTTTTCGCATAGAAACTTTAGGTATTTCAAACTAATTTATTTTGTTATTGAGGGAAATATAGTGCGCGAATAAACCATTTAAATTAATGAAGAAAAAAATGTCGTCACGGACTGTAAAGTGTAATGAAGGGTAAAGCGTGTTATTGTTTTTACAGGGACTAGAAAATATATTACACGAATGACCTTCAAATTTTATAATATCAGCTGTTTTTTTGCGCCTCTAGAGTGTGAAACAAACAGCTAAAGCAATTTTAGTCTTTCTTGGATTAGCTTTTGAGGCAATTTTGTAGTCCCCTTGTTATGTATGGTCGCCATCTTGAATTTGGAGAAAGGGGAGGGGTTGGCGTCGGCGCGACGCCGTTTTCAAAGTTTTAGGTCAGGGGGGCTCAACCGGGGACCTTGGCCATCTGAAAAATATGACTATTAAACCCATAACTGAAAGAAATTAAAATAAAATGATCTTACTATAACTACGCGACGCGAAGATTCATCTACGATAGTAATTTTTCATTTACAAACCATTTTGCTCAAAAATTGTCCACAAACAAATCTGCTCACTTCTGAAGAAGCTCCGAAGAATTGGCCAAAGCCCACAGAGGAGACGAAACTTCAGCTGAAAGTCTTCAAGAAGTATCAAGAAAGAAGAAAAGAAGCAAAAATATTGACCACGGTCAAAACCCGGAACCAAAAAATTAAGTATCCAGCGAAGCAACCATTGGATCTTGGAAAAGATGGTTGTGCTGACGAGCCCAAAGGGGCGCAGGGCAGTGGGAAGACCCAGATTAAGATGGCTGGACGGAGTGCTGGTTGGAGCATAAAACACGAGGAAGAAGACGATGGCATGCAGCAGTGGCTGCGATTGATCAAGCCATTGGATGATGTTTTTTTATGTTTTTTTTAGTTATTACAAAACTTATTTTTCTTCGTCATTTGTTTTTATTTCTTCGTGGATTGAATGGAAAGAGAATGTCGACAACCCCTGTGAGTCCCCCCATATTTCCCCCTACACTGGTTTAATAGTTTAATCCAGTAGCAGGCAGACCACCCTGTGCTGCGTACGTTACTTTCATGAAAAAGCCTTACAGTAAATATTTGAAACGTCAAACATGGATTTCTAGTATTTTTACAAAATTTCCTAGTGTATTTTTTTTAACTTGACACTTAATTTAACGATTGATATTGCAATTTTCAAAAATTGAAGCAGTGTTTCTCAGTTTATTTTTTCATTTTGCTATGACGTATCTATCAAAATACTTGAGGTCGCGACCTCTTGTTGATTATGTAACTTACTGTTGCCGTCGGAGTCTAGTGCTTATCGTTTCTGACTTACAATCAGATTCGAGTTCCTGTAAGAGCGCCAAGTTGATGTTTATATGTTAAATTACTAAAATTGTTTGTATTAAATACACTAGAATTGTCAAAAGTTTTTTTTAATCATGCAAATTCTACCAGCTCCTTAACTCATACGTTGGCATGAGACTGACCAGCCATTCTGTAAAAGTTGGTACACTTTCCTCAATGCCATCTTTGTATTAGTGAAATCGAGAATTACAGACTTCTACCGTCAATTTTACTTTCATATTATTATAATACGTAGTGTGAAGTGAAACATGTCTGATGTTGTAGGTGCTTGGAGAGTCAACCTCAAATGTTAATATATCTCTTCAATTTAGATTAGATTTTCATCTTTGTAATTCACGCGTCTTCTGGAACACTGCTTTAAATTTTGAATTATTATCAGCAACCCAGATTACTTACTCCCCTCGACTGCGTAAATCGATAATGTAAGGAATAAACGACGGCACTTCTAGATAGTGATTTAGATTTTATTCCATTTTGATTTACGTAATCGAGGTGAGTTTACGCAATGTTGTACACTCGGGATACAGAACATCTTTCAGTATCGGAAGTGCTGATGGCCGGAGAGGCCCGCAATCTCCATGATTGGTGATGTTTTCCCGCCGATTTTATTTTCTCCTCATGTCTACCAACAAGCCGCGGCCATGTCGGGCGTACTTCGGCCAGAGACAATCTTCATTTCCGGGACTAAGGGTCAGCAGAACTTCCAACTGTTTAAATAAAACACGCTTTGCAGCATCTCACGCTCTCGTCTTGGCTTTCACATGACATCTTCTACTCGCTTTATACTTATGATAACGAATGAAGCATAGCACACACATATATATAATGAGAATTGCATTTTTTTGCTACTTCAACCATGGATTATCATTGAATATTATCATCAGTAAAAACAACACGCTTTGCAGCTTTTTCTTACTCAGGTCTTGGCTTTCACATGACTCCAATAAATAGGATAAAGCACCCATGAAAAAAAGAGTTTGTTTTTTTGCGCCTGCAGTACTGCACGCTTTGCAACATACTTTAAGTAAAACTACGTGTTTAAAAAAAACATGCTTTTCAGCATCACACCCTCACATCATGGCTTTCATGTTTTTGATATTCCAATAATGCATTTTTTACTCATGTTATTAAAAAAATACCTACGATATATCTGTTACATCCGTACATATTTTTATCAAATGTAATGCTAATGATTTTCTGTTAGTGATTATTTCACAAGGCCAAAAGAGGTAGTCATTGAACTTTTGTGGCTTTCTTAAAGTGTTATTCACACACAGCCAATCAATGGTTCATCCGCCTCCTAACGCGAATTTTCCATACAAAAAAGGATGTTCAGACAACAATGGACTCGAAGCATTTTGTTATTTGGAATATTTTTCTCGGCAAGCAACGTAAGTCTTGTATGGGATTGCCGTTCTTAGCAACTAATATCAAAAATTTTGTATGCCTTTCCCCTAGCAACCCGGCCGCGTGGCCCACACAGTATTGTCTATTTCAATTCACGTGCGGACCTCATACCCGTGGTAAACAATAAAATTTTCAGAGAAAAAACAATTCAGCAACAGATTTAACGATCACCGGAACGGTCGTAACGTGGTTTGACGTACGAACAGTTTTTAGAGTGCTAACTTCTGTTTTCACACTACAATGACCTATTTGTAATGTCAAACAACAGGCCGATCGATAAATTTATTCCTTGACTGCTATGAACCGCGTAATAATTCGTACGAATTCAAATTTTAATACCTACGAAATTATTCAAATTTAGAATCTATAGGTTGGTACTTTTGTTGAAGTACAAAGACAATAAATGGACGTTACAATATTCAAACAATGAATTTCAGACATTGAAAAATAATAGGTGAAAATTTGGACATGCCATAATGTAATGATATTACCGTGATATTACACAATATGTGTTGTTTTTAACTTTCTTGGGGACCCGAAGGGCTAAGAAAAGAAGCCTTGTTTAAATTTAGTTAATTCCGTGATGTTAATTCCATTTTAGAGATGATAAAACCAATTTTATTATATACTTATCTATGTTTTTCTAATCATATATCATATTTATGTTTATGAAAACATGTGGTATGTATTTAGATTTCTAAAAACGCCTAAGATAGTTTGGCGCTTAGGAATGTTCATAAGATCGGTCGAAAAGCCATGCATTTTTTATTGTGGAAATATCAGTAGAACTGATTTAAAAATTAAAAATAAACATAGAAATAAAGCCATGAAATTTACATGATATTTGTTTCGAAAGCCTAAGCTATGTACTTATTTATATATCGAGACCTTAGGTTAAAAATATAAGTGACATATGAAGGTACATAGCATCCGGGTTTTTAAGATAAATGCACATTTTTCCCTGTTTTCTACGACAGAAAACACAAAAAATTCTGTAATATGTTTTACATGAGCACTTCCTGATAATTAGTTCAGTTACTATGAGAATTTACTCTCAATAATTGTTTTATTCACGATTTCTCAAATCAGTGAATCAGTAGGTACTTATTCAGTTTTTACCTTTAAGGTGGCGATATGTTTTACAATATCATACTTGAGTCGTATAGAATCAAAGGCAGCAATCTAACTTTTTTTCATGGGATAAATTTACGGAAATGCAAACATTTCCTTACTCCGTACAATGGGCACAGAACAATATTTGAAATCATATTTAGTTTCGACCAGCAAACGTCACCGTCCACAGGTCTATGGACTATGTGACTAGGGTCCTTAGCAACCCATAACAACATATTAGTTAGCCTTTTCCATAGCAATCCTACCATATGACGTCACAACTTCGTCTATTTCAATCAATGTGCGTACCTCATAATGTCCAATCTATAATTTAAGTTGCAAAAATATTTAATTTAAGATTCATATATCATGCATTCCCACAAGCAGACACGAATAAGTTCGCGGTGAGTTATGCCGTCTGTGGACTTAAGCACTGCAACTCTAGCCGACCTTCCCTGAAACAGGAGTGACATTGGCAAAGGGAACCACTGTTTACAGCGCAGGTGGTCAGCCTCATACCAACTAATAAGTCAAGGAATTTTAAAATGTCATTTCAAAATCTAGATTACCGCCTTTGGTTCAATGCGATTCGTGTAGTAGGTATTATAGATCATGGTCAATTTTGCTTCCATTATCTAAGTAACACGCTAAAAACACAACAGATTTGCATTTTGCTAACCGGAAGGAGGTTCGTGTCGAAGAAGCACTTTTTCATTAGAACAATGTACCGCAACAATAGCTCACAGTCTATTTATTTTATTTATAGTTTAGTTGATTTTCCGTGACCTGTTTATTTCGCGTAATCTTGACCGAATTCCCGGCATTATTTATCGGTGTGCACAATATGATGATTCACAAGCACAGATGTACACTTGGCAGTACATTATATTGGCTACCTGCGCACCACACATCAAAGTTCATCGATCTGCACTCATTTGAAAACCTATCTATTTCATTTTGATTTATTACCCATCTGCAATAACTCGAAAGCAAAAGAATCAACTTTCTAACAGGCGTTCGCGTTTTGACAGTCGTTTGTAAATGGAACATGTATTTTTCTCTAGGTTGATAATGAACACGTTTGTCTATGGATGACCATAGACAGTTCGAACAACTTAATTATGATATTCGAACTTAAATGACCCGCGTAAAGCGACTTTTCTTTTAAAGTGAAAACTTGATCATAGACAACCTATTCATCACCTTTTACCATTGAACTCCATGCCTTTTACATAAAATCTTTCTTTAACTTCACCAACCCGTCACTTATACTCTGTCTTACCGTCTCTTTTAAATTTTAAAAATAAATAAATCATCATTCTCATCAAGTGCCCAAACCAAAGTTTTCTGATCATAATCCTAAAGTTTTTCTATATTTGTGGGGGTTTGGTGGTTCACATAGTTAACCACGAAGTCCATTGCATTTATTTTTAAAATTGCACTCTCTTAATTTTTTTTTTGCTCAAAAATTTTCGTGGACTGGTGTGGTTTGCTTATGAATATGTATAATGTGAATGAAAATATTTGGGCAGAAAATAAAAAAAATATATAAAAAGTGAACTAAAACAGTGTAATTTTCTTATGTTTTTCATTTACAAGTTCCCGAGTATAATACTCATTGATGTATAACAGTCCACGCACAATACATCTTTCACATTCGTTATCACACTAATTGTTATTTGCAATCCGCAACGCTTGGTAATGCAAACGTCATTTTGACGTAAAATTTAAACAATACCATCTGTTTAACATATAATAATTATGAATTCAACTATTGGTGATAGAAGTTCATAATAATAATGATATTTGCTTGTACTTGCAATGCAAGCTGTGTACCTACAAGTATTCAATGCTAGAACGAATCTAACATTATTTCCTATTGATTCTTTCTGAACTCCATTGGAAATAAAATGGCAGGTGTGTTATGTGGCTGTTAGAAGTCTAGAACAGTATCCTTTATATTTGAAACTTATGTATAATTTCCTTTTTTCTTTCATGGTTAACGTTGTATGACAAATGATTTTGTTATTGTTTCGGGCTAGACCATGTTATACCTATTCGCAGCTTTTTTATCTGCCGACGTTTCGCTTCCATGAATGGAAAGCATTTTCAAGGCTGCTTATCAAAGCGACGCGGTTGCCTTTACATTCGCTTACTGCTGGGCTAGGGGTAAGATGCGCTGTTTTTATATCCATCGGCTTTAACCCTTTACAGTCAAATGTTACGTTTTGTATACTCACTTCTCTTAAAGAAATATTTTTATTTATTAAGGTAATTCTTCTAAGAAGTAGGAAGCATCCCATCTCATTATGTTCCGACATTAATTTTAATGTAAATTTTTCTACAAACATAAATGAATGAATTCTTTGAAAGTCTGCCGCCCACTTTGAAGAGGGCGGGGGCGGCGCAGATGTTCTGGCCATAGAGAAAATAACATGCTGCACTCCTCAGTCCTCAGTATGAAATCTGGCGCGTACAAGTGAACATCGCTATCACAGAAACGGAAAAAAATGAAATACAGACAAAAAACTGCCATAACAATAAATATTGCACAATATCTAACGATTCAAAAATAAAGTTTTTTGTGGCATTGCTTTTATGATTAATAATATTTATAAGTGATAATAATTTTGAGTTGAAAATACGTTATAAGTAAACTAGATTATTCGATTATTTGTTTTGAATATTTTATTGTGTGCAAAAATAATTTTATTTTAAATTGGAAAGGAATATTTTTTTTATTTCCATCAAAGTTGGTGTTGTCGTTGTGTAAAAATACGCGGAATTCAAATTACACGTTGGAAATTTTTCAGTCTTTCAGTGCTTCAGTAAAAACACACAGCCGGATGGAAGAATCTCGAGGATATTTATAATTTAAAAATATAACAGTTGTGTCCAAACAAATATAGGAAACAAATGTAGCGAGTGTGCTCTAAATACACAAATTGACATTTCTCGCTTCTTGTCGGCCGCGTGACGTCAATTGGTGACCTTGAAATAGAAAACATGGCGTCTGGAGGCACTTCTAGCACTAGTGGAGGGAATGCCCCTTGGCCTGTGAGACGCGGAGGACTCAAACTAGCCTGCCGGTTACCTGTCACTGCAGAACCAATCATAGAAACACCTGGATCCTTAGCGCCGCGCACTCCTAGAACACCAGTAACTCCCAACTATCAAACACCAAATCAACAAGCAGAAACTCCCAATTCAGGATTCTTCACTCCAAACACAATAGAAACACCTATGACATCAAATTCACGCAATTCAAGAGGATTCTTTTCGCCTGAGCCTATAATAGAAACTCCAAGCAGCATCGCACCAAGATCTCCTAAAAACCTCGATACACCCAGATCGTCAACGTCAAGTTCTTCTGGTTTCTTCTCTTCCGATCCAGTGATTGACACCCCAGTTTCACTATCTCCAAAATCTCCAAACACAGCAAGAATCAATGATAAGAATTGTGGGTTCTTTTCACCTGAACCAATCGTTGAAACTCCTGGATCTTTAGGTCCAAGTTCTCCGAATGCTACTCCTAAAATTGGGACTCCTGGATTTTTCGCTCGTCGTAACATGGCGGACATGTGTGAGAATGCGCCTGTTTTCTGTCAGACTGCCTGTGATCTTCCGTGCGCTCCCAGAATCAGGAACGTTCCCGTTTTGATCATGCCACCTCAAAGGTCTCACCAGGTTAATACAAATCCATCATTTTTAAACCTATATACAAACTGACCTAGAGACATCATTCTCCGAACTTAATTAAAATGATTGAATAATTTGATAAATAAAAAATAACACGGGGTACATATTTTAATCCTTTTAATAATTGAAAAATGTAAGATGCAATAGAGCATCATTAAATGTAAAAACGACTACAAACTTGATGAAGTCGGAATGTTCTCGGCAAGGATTTTTTAAATTTGAGTATGTATTTGCGGTGAGTACACGCCACTCATCCACACGTGGGTCCTTAGCAACCAATAACAAAATATTAGGTATTTTGAAGCTTTTACGGCCGGTACTTGTTGACACAACAATCACTTTTTTCAGATTTGTGGAAAGGAATGCAATCCACCAACCTATTTTGCCTGGCCAGTTGTCTTCATGCGAAAGCAGAAGCTTGTGTGCATGCAACGGCATCTGTTGAACCAGGGTCGAAGATCGTCGCGGGATTCGAACCAACGTTATCCGGTTCCAAATAACCTGACTCGATCCCCGCGGCGATAACACCGACGATTGCTTTACAAATACAAACAATAACAGCTATTAGCAGTAGAATGTTTATTATCGGCTAGATACGGCAGCTACTTTAAACCTTTTATTTTAATTATGATGCACTTGAAATGCTACTTACCCTACATATAAGTAAGTACTTTACTATGTTATCATTATTCTCAAAATAATGTATTTGAATATTCATAATAAGGCTTAATTTTTTTTTGATAATATATGTACCTACCTTCAATCTATATCTATAAAGAAGGATGTGTGTATGTATGTATGTATGTATGTATGTATGTATGTATGTATGTATGTATGTATGTATGTATGTATGTATGTATGTATGTCCCCTATAGACTCATAAACCGCTCATCCGATTTTGACGAAATTTTCAGGAAACATGTAACATATTCTTAGAACGAATCCTGTGAAGTTTGATGGTGATCAAATAAACAGTGGTTCTCAATTCTCGATATTTCAGCAACGAGGTCGGTAAATTTTGAAACCACCCAATAGAAGAAGACCATTATATTCAACTACAATACACAATCTTAGTTGCAAATATACATTTACATTAAAGATTCATATAAAATGCATGCTCACAAGTAGACACATGTAAGTTCACGCTTACAAATGCTGCATGTGTACCCACTCATAATTTAAAATCCAAATCTAAAATGAACAACCCAGTAACTTTTACTTTACGCCTAAAAATGGGAAAAAAAAAAAAAAGTTGGGAAATTTCCCCAAATGTGGGGAATTTTTTTTTTCCCCAAAAGTCGGGAAAAACCTAACCTAACCTAACCTAACCTAAAAATGGGAAAAAAAAAAAAAAGTTGGGAAATTTCCCCCTGCGCATTGTTCCCACTTATCCCCCTGCGCATGGTTCCCACTTTCAAATCTGGGAAAAAAAAAAAAAAGTTGGGAAAATTTTTTTTCCCCAAAAGTCGGGAAAAACCTAACCTAACCTAAAAATGGGGGAAAAAAAAAAAGTTGGGAAAATTTCCCCAAAAGTGGGGAAAAATTTTTTTCCCCAAAAGTCGGGAAAAACCTAACCTAACCTAAAAATGGGAAAAAAAAAAAAAGTTGGGAAATTTCCCCAAAAGTGGGGAAATTATTTTTTCCCCAAAAGTCGGGAAAAACCTAACCTAACCTAACCTAAAAATGGGAAAAAAAAAAAAAGTTGGGTAATTTCCCCAAAAGTGGGGAAATTTTTTTTTCCCCAAAAGTCGGGAAAAACCTAACCTAACCTAACCTAACCTAAAAATGGGAAAAAAAAAAAAAGTTGGGAAATTTCCCCAAAAGTGGGGAAATTATTTTTTCCCCAAAAGTCGGGAAAAACCTAACCTAACCTAACCTAAAAATGGGAAAAAAAAAAAAAAGTTGGGAAATTTCCCCAAAAGTGGGGAAATTTTTTTTTCCCCAAAAGTCGGGAAAAACCTAACCTAACCTAACCTAACCTAAAAATGGGAAAAAAAAAAAAGTTGGGAAATTTCCCCCTGCGCATTGTTCCCACTTATCCCCCTGCGCATGGTTCCCACTTTCAAATCTGGGAAAAAAAAAAAAAAGTTGGGAAAAATTTTTTTCCCCAAAAGTCGGGAAAAACCTAACCTAACCTAAAAATGGGGAAAAAAAAAAAAGTTGGGAAAATTTCCCCAAAAGTGGGGAATTTTTTTTTTCCCCAAAAGTCGGGAAAAACCTAACCTAACCTAAAAATGGGGAAAAAAAAAAGTTGGGAAAATTTTACTTCACTTTACCCACTTTACTTAACTTGAAATGGATGTTATTCAGCTCCTGAGTGGCTTGACACTCATTTCTTATGAAGGCTGAGTAAGCCTTGCCGGTATTTTATTTTGGGTTTAAAATAAACACTGAAACGGGAAATAATTTCTGACAACTTCGGTGGGATTCTAACTCGAGATCTCGGCATGGAATGCAATCTATAAAGAAGGATGTGTGTATGTATGTATGTATGTATGTATGTATGTATGTATGTATGTATGTATGTATGTATGTATGTATGTATGTATGTATGTATGTATGTATGTTCCCTATACTCATAAACCGCTCATCCGATTTTGACGAAATTTTCAGGAAACATGTAACATATTTTTAGAATGAATCGTGTGAAGTTTGATGGTGATCAAATAAACAATGGTTCTCAATTCTCAATATTTCAGCAACGAGGTCGGTAAATTTTGAAACCACCCAATAGAAGAAGACCATTATATTCAACTACAATACATAATCTTAGTTGCAAATATACATTTACATTAAAGATTCATATAAAATGCATGCTCACAAGTAGACACATGTAAGTTCACGCTTACAAATGCTGCATGTGTACCTACTCATAATTTAAAATCCAAATCTAAAATGAACAACCCAGTAACTTTTACTTTACGCCAACTTGAAATGGATGTTATTCAGCTCCTGAGTGGCTTGACACTCATTTCTTATGAAGGCTGAGTAAGCCTTGCCGGTATTTTATTTTGGGTTAGAAATAAACACTGAAACGAGAAATAATTTCTGACAACTTCAGTGGGATTCTAACTCGAGATCTCGGCATGGAATGCAGTTACTCTACCAACTAAGCTATAGACCGGACTTTTTACAAATATGGTGGATCGATATCGGTTTGGTTAGGGGTAAGCAACCTGCGGCTCACCAGCCACATGCGGCTCTTTGGGTGTGAAGTTACGGCTCTTTAGCTTCATACGCAAATATAAAAAAAACACAGAATTATACTTCTGATCGAAAAAAACTAAATCGTTCTGAATCGATTAACGATCTCTCCGCTACTTGTACTCGCTTTTCACCCCCCACCCTCCCCCCAACTACAATATAAAAACCCAATCTTCAATGAACATAAGCCCTGCAACTCTTGCCGACCTTCCCTGAAACAGGGGTGACATTGGCAAAGTGAACCATTTTTTACAGTATGGGTGGTCAGCCTCATACCAACCTATAAGTCAAGGAAAAACTTTGAAATTTGTAAATTGTAATTTTTGGCTCTTCCGACTCAAAAGGTTGCCGACCCCTGGCCTAGACAAAAGTTCCAAATTAAAAAATGTTATTCAAGTATTCCAAGTTGAATTTTAGAAATGTAAGAAAGCTTTTATATCCCGCACTTATAAAAAATACGATAAACAAAAGTTCGTAGGTCACAACTAGAAGACCATATTGAAATATATTATTATTATGAAAACCTTTTATTGAAACATACTTTTAATTAAAATATACATAATATAGTTGTTTTTTCAAAAAACGCATTTCTGTAAAATTATATACTCACCACAAATTTAAAGATCGTTTTTTTCTCGGCGGTTAAACGTCTTTCTTCTATGTGACAATGGTCCAAAGCAACCAAGATAAACAAAATGTTTGCCTTTTACCTAACCCGGCCGTGCGACTTACAATTTTGTTGTCAATAGAAAATGTTCCGTGTGCACTACCTAAAACTTTCACTTATTGAAATAATGGATAGAGCACATTTTAAATGTGGGGAAAAAATGTGAATTCACTTGGCCGGGATAAAGACAGGACAGGGAGTCAAAAATTCAACATAAATTAAACACTTTTATGGAGATAGTTGAAAAAACACTTAAGTGCATCATATTGTATGAAACATTTTCCCCAACTGCATACGTTTCACAGTGCGGTTACATTGAAAAATATTCCTGATTGTTTGGAATACATTTACTTCTTCACTTTGCTCAAAGAGTAAAGTGAATTTTATAGGTTAGTTCTTTAATTGTATGATTATAAAATTTAATTTATTGTTTATATTCTTTTCTTGTATAGGTCAATATGCATCTGACCAACTATAAATAGAAAATGGTTCACTCTGCCAATGTCACCCCTGTTTCAGGGAAGGTCAGCAAAGAGTTGCAGGGTGTATGTTCATTTGAGATTTGGGTTTTTATGTTGTAGGTTCACACGCAGAATGTGCAAGTGTGAACTTATACGTGTCTGCTTGTGGGCATGCACTTAATGTGAATTCCAAATGTAACAATTATATCCATGCAACTTAGAATAGATTAGATGAGTGACGTTACATAGCCGATTTTTTTATCTTAAATATAAATGGAGCACCGCAATCGATTTTCCCTATGCTTGGCTCTGCTGCTTAACAGTTGTACCTAGACCTTTTTTTTTAGAAAACGTGAAGATTAACCTAGAGATAAATTGTGTGAAGCTTGATTCCGATTAGCACACTTTTTTTTTTGATCCTGTTGTTTCCTCTTTTATCTGTAGAAAAAAATTGATACCACATGCTCAAATGGCGTAGTGAAACACGCCGGGTACTGCTAGTAATTTATATTCCTACACATTTTTTTTAAATTAAAAAAACAATTTCAAATGTTACATTGTGAATAGATTCAGGATTTTTTTTGAATTTGGAACTTTTTTCTTGGCGAGCAAACGTCAGTCTTGTATGGGACTGCCATCCCTAGCAACCTATATAATCAATAATAATAAGACTCGATAGGTTGCTAATTAAAACCAATAACAAAATATTTGTTTTGCGTTTTCTCTAGCAACCCGGCCGGGTGACGACACAATTTTGTCTATGTCAATTCACGTGTGGTCCACACGAACAAGGTCCTTGTTCACAAAATACGAATTTAATTATTATTACTCATTTTTCACTATTTCCCACGCCAAAAATACCTCTATGAATTTTGAAAATATTATACATTTCTAACATTTAAAAAATAAAGCTATAAACACTCGAGTATTATTTACTGACATCACAATTCACATGTCAACATTGGTGGTTCCAAATTTGAATTTCAAAATCTACTCGCGCAAAAACATAGTTTTCTTCTTCGTATTTTATTATCTATTAATTATGCTCTATCAGCAGATTTCTACTAGTTTATTCTTTTTTCTCGAATTATAATGCAAAATATAAGATAGTTTCAAATAAAAATAATGAATTCTGTCACACATATTATTGAATAATTTGGGGCCAATGTGATCACACACGTGTTCCCGAAATATTGCAAACTCAGCTCGCTCAAATTTTTAATGATTTCAGCAAAATTAAACATGCGTTTGTAGACAGAAAGCATATTTTATTGCAACTTATTACAAAACAACGTTTTTTCCCTGCATCTCGAAACACGTCAAAACATTCGCTAGCTATGTACCTACTTGTGTGTCCCACTGACTAAAATGCTGATCTCCCAGTCTGGCGAGCTACGTCAATGACTTACCTTCAGAGTTCACTTGGCTTTGTTTTGTTTTGTTTGTGGCACCCACGATCCTAAATCGATTCCTATCTAGGGACGATGAATAGAATAGGAAGGTATCTAGGTTCAATAAATAAAATGGGAAGGCATCGAATGATCCAAAATCGCCTCGAAACTAGGATCAAAGGGATGCATCGGAATGTAGGCACTTGCCTAGAACATAATATAATGTGTCTATAGCTACGGTATACATTTTGTTACTGGCCATTTTTTTGCATTTTTGTATGGCATATACAGGAATTTAGATATTCCTTCGCAAATATAGGTAATGCATTTATGCAGATGTTTGCGAATTTAAAACGTTTACTTTAATATGATTTAATGTAGGTAATCGCGGATTCTGAGTGTACTAGAGCTTTCTTGTAACGTTGCTTGAATGATATAAGCATTCGTTTCTCTTGCACATACTATCACCAATGAAATAAAAAATTACAGACAATATACACTAGACCAGAGGTGACGTGATCTCTGGTCGATCGCGGGAGGTTTTATGGTCGATCACCGAGGATAGCTAAAATTTCAGGGATCGACCTTAAACTGATTTGACATTTTGCGCTCAATATATTTTTACTTATGCTAATTTTTTTCTTAATAAATATTTATGCATTATCCTTTTATGAGTTATATTTGTTGGGCTAAACAGTTAAAATGTCGATCTAATATTCATAAATTTTTGCTAGGTCGATCTACTCAAGAAAAAGTACAGGCACCCCTGCACTAGACGCATTCTGCCCGGCTTGTCTGTGTTTTTTTTCTATCCAGCGCCGGGTCGGGAGTCAGTCAATACATCAATAAATAATAAGGAGATGTATAAATCTTTAACAAGCTTTGTCCGGTAATCCATAGACAATCTGGGCAGAATAGGTACGTAGTGTTTGAAACGCCCCTAACACTAGTATTCACTCATAGACCGTAGTATTGTTAGAGAATACAGGTGTGTTGGACTATTCCACCACGCACCTACGTCACTTTCTCTTGACAGCTCTAATGGGCCCTACCTCAATCGATACAAGATGGCGTCCCGCCATTGATGTTTTCTTTTTCTTCGGCGTTGTGTGCGACCTTGATTGTCTTATTTTAGGCAAGGTGACGTCATAACGCCTCTTCATGCCACACGTGCGAGGGAGCTGGGCCCGCCATTTCACAAGCGGCCTAAAATAATCCAAACGTTTTGTTTCCAACGCGTCATGCTAAAAATTCTAGCCGTCAAAAAATGGTGGGCGTTGGTTACTCAAACACTTGCTATTCTTTTTCATCGAACCAAAGATTCGGATATTTTCTTATATTAGGTCAAATGTAATCGGTGTTATGACTTAGGGCTCTAAGGCGGAGTGACCAAGCGCATGCTTCACCAAAGCTTTGCTGGGCTGGAAGTCTCATTATCACGGTAATTCTTACCTTCCGAATGTCGGTAATATTTGTATGAAGACCTGTCAATGTCCAATCAGCTGTTCTCTTGTGGCCATCTTGTCTTCATACTAATCTGAACGATATTCGGTAGGTACTTAGGTTCTACGTCGCTAGGGTGCAGGTTGGACAAAAACCAATGAAGTTTCTTCCTTTTTCAAAAAAAAATGTGGACTGCATGCCTTTTCAAAAATGTATTTAATGAATGTGTTCTTTTATTTTCAAAACTATTTTTAAATAGATTGTTCACCTTCATACCCTAAAAAAAACTCTCGGTGAGAATACGTCATTCTTGCATGGGACTGCCGTCCTAACCAATGACAAAATATTTGTTTGCCATTCTTCATAGAAATCCAGCTAGGTGATTTCACAATATTGGCTATGTCTGCGTACTTCATCACAACATGGTGTAATTTTTGTACTAAGATCTTCGTAAAGACTATTTCCATTAGCTTGTCATCGCTTTCAACAACAAAATTTACAGATTTTTTAATAGATACCTGGATTGAAAATATTAATCACATACCTACCTACATAAGCTTAAACTGTACCTATTTACTTGAAGTTGAAAAAATTTAACACGTCTAAAAAAGTATTCTTGCTGTAGTGTCCCGAGTCAAATAAACTGAAACCGTATTTTCGGAAGATTTTTTTATTTACCTGTACTTCTTACTGCTTTTCAACATGTTATGCAGGTATAATTATTATTTTCTTGATCAGTTTTCCGCGGCCGCATTTCTTGGCGCCGCCCCAAACCAGAACGAGCGCCTGTAAACCCATACATAATGTCAACAGTGCTATATCTGAAACTCTAATGAGTCGCGCGAACGATCGTCGCTCCCGCCGCGATTTCATTTGCAAAATCCTTTTTATAAAAAAAATCGTCTGCATCTGTGAACAGAATTACTAAACAATGTACAAACTCAAAGTCCACCCTGATCTTAAAATACGATGCGGCGAGGATATGGTAAATAGATAAATTACGGTTTTGGTTTGCTAGACAACAGCTGTATTAGACGATTTGTTTTATTACCTCTCATTAACCCTTAAACCACTGAAATAGAAATATGAGGAATTTTGTCATCAGAATTTTGGTTCTAGTTTTATTCATGTCTGACAAACATGACTGTGAAGTCCATATCTGAAAAAATATTAACCTGCGAGCGCCAGGTGAAAAAAATGAAAGACCGTCTGTAGACGGTCTTAGTGGGCTAGCTTATAAAAAAATTAAACTATGTGCCACATACTTTGTACACAAAAAATGGTTTTTATTCAATTTTAATGATTAATAAATACATTAATCCTTTACATGATAGTTTTTTAAACAGTTTTTCGCTTTAGAAAAGCACAAGTGGGGGTTACATTTAATACAAAATGTGTGTGTATCTGATTTCTTACAAAATTTGCACGATTTTTTTGAGCCCCATTCAGCAAAATGATCCATTCCATCGAATCTCACACTTGCCACTGGATGAGCTGCTTTTTTATCAATACAATTGCTGGTAGTTGGTTGTGTACAAGATGGACGGCCAACTGAGCGTTTTTCAAAAGAAACGCAGAGCTCTTTAGCAATGCTCACACGAAATACCTTCATCATCATGTCTTTTATTTTATCCGCACTATCCACAGTTTTATTACTTTCAGCGTTGAGCCTTCTGTATAAAATGAATGCATTTGTTATAGTCATGTCCAGAAAATTGTAAAAGATCCTTGTTGCCATGTCTTGAGTTTTAATTTTTAATCCATTGCGACCCAAATAAGAGTCCATTAAATCCACCCCGCCCATATGCGCATTGTACTCTCGGATAATTTGTGGACAGTCAATTTCTTGATATGCACTTTCCTTTTTATTGTATCGAGCTATTTTTGGTGGTTGACTAACTGCGTTATTCCTCTGGAAAGGCTTAGTGCCAACATAAGTTGAGCACAGTCTAACATTCTTCGTATCCTTCCACAAAACTGTGGCGATGTCGACACCGTAAGCCGATCCACCGAATTCTGTTGAATAACCTCGTAGTGCTTCTTTCAATTCTTCACTTTTGTCAGTAGGAAGTTTGCAGTTAGATATACGATTGGCTCTCACAGTGCCAAGACTATAAATGCCACGGGCTCTAAGATAAACCATAAGTGGCAGAGATGTGTAGAAATTATCAAAGTATAATATGTAAAGTATAGTATGACATGCGGTCCTGAAGCTTCTTCACTTGGTAATGGTGATCGAGCTCTTTTCTTTGGCTTAAATGAAGCTTTTACTTCAGTTTGCAGTCGTCCATCTTGAACTGCAACTTCACCCTGTGGTGTTGACATTGTCGCTTCTGTTTGCGGTTCTTGAAGTGCTGGAGTAGTAACTTCATTCTGTAGGATGGTACTATCTTCTGTATTGTCTTCAGGTTGAAGCTCGTCACAAAGATAATTTGGATCTTCAAAACTGTCGTCGAAATCTTCAAATTCATCATCAGTTTCAACTGAATCCATCAAATTTTCAATTTCTTCATCATTCATTGAAGAGAGATTGTACTTTCTCTGTCTATCGTTTTGCCGTGACATTTTCTAAAATCAAAAAAATGTAAAAGAGTGTTAAAATAACATAAAAATAGATGAAGCTAAAATTGCATAAAAGTAAAATAGGTGGATTTTTTTTCAGCCAAGCCACTAACACCGTCTGTAGAAGGTGTTCATAAAATAGTCATTTTGAACAAAAAAAACTTTTTTATAAATCAAACCAACAACATTTTATCAAAATATAAGATCAAACTACTTACCACAAAAATTCCTGAGTCAATGAAGCTGTTGTAATATATTATTTTGGTAATTTTAATTTGCACTGCAGTCACACAACATTAACACGTCCGTTCACCCGAAAGTCTCAACAGAAATGACCATAACAATCAAAGTACGCGGCCGAACGTGTTCAAACATGTAATCTTCGGTAGGGAATTTTACCAACGAAAAACGGTCTTAGTAGTTAAAGCGCAATTTTTTTTTAATTTCAGTTGAATAATATTTTAGTGATGACCGTCTGTAGACGGTCTTAGTTGTTTAAGGGTTAATAATGCGCAATTAGCCGCCATGAATTAAATTTAAATTTAAAAACAAAAACGTTTCCGGTTCCTGCCGCTTAAACAGTTTCCTGTTTTACTTGCAATTTTAGTGCTGTGGCCGACAAAAAAACGTTTCCCTAAAAGTACATTATTCAAATATATTTGCAATAGGGTATTTGCAATAGTGAGGAATTTGGTAAAAAGTGTATAATTTTGTAAGATAACGATAAACATATAAACAATGGCCTAATTTCAAGTCCTAAATAAATTTATATAATTTTAAATTTGAAAAAGATCTTTTGAAAATTTTGACCGGTTTTGAAACGGATGTGCGATCCGTCAACGAAATTTAGTATTAATTTGTAGCCCCCGTGACGTCATTTTCTTGTATCGACAACGCTGCTGGTATTGCGATGGCTATAAAAAGTCAAAGAAAATGACGTCACAGCCGAAAATTCAATCCAAGGAGCGTTTTGGCGCGTAAATTCAAAATTCATTTTTTGAACATGAATTACTTTGTAGAAAAAGCAAGTAAAAATAAAATTCAAAAAGTTTTGTGATAAGCAAATATAAAGGAATTTAAATCCACAATAATTTTTTTTTGCGAAATTTCCCTATTCCAAAAGAGAGCATCAACCAAGCGCGAACTACACGTGTTTGTTTGTGGGCATACATCTGAGAGCTTTAAATGAATATATCCTTGCAACTTAGATTATAGATAGATAGAACCAACAATATGAAGAAGAAAAAAATTAACAAAAATAAAAAACTTTACATATTTTTAAAACATTTTTAGTAATTAACGATTTTTGATTTTATTTTATTTTAAGACTTGTTATGTTTCCCTAAAATTAAGGAAACTTTCTGTAGTGTTGTTATTACGACAATAATAAAAATGGCGGTAGTTTAAAATTCAGGCTGTCAAAGATTAGGTCCGTTGTTTACTTTCTGCATTGACTTTTTTAAATGAAAATTCTCAAGTATTCTGTGTAGATTAGTTGTATGATAGTATTGGCGGTGGATTGATTGTTGGATTGTGTTATTTCGCAGGACAATCGCAGCATGAAGGTGGGCGAGCTGTCGCAGCAAGAGGCCACCATGAAAGTGCAGACAGATTCGTACAGCAGTAAGCAGCAGGCCACGGCTCAGCAGGCCAGGCAGACTGTGAGCAGCAGTGGACTGTTCAGCAGCCAGGAGAAGCATGTGGCGCAATCCAGCACGACGACCATCACATCCAAGGGCATGTGCACCAAGTCCAGCGTCATCTCGGAAGCCTCTCAGGTAATAACACCTTTTTCTTCTTATACATCTTCAGTAAAATTTGGCGATCATTATAGCAATGGATTGAGAATATTTCAAATGTGGGGAAAAAGGTGATGTCATATGGCCGAGTGAAAGACAAAATAGAGCATTATAATTTCAATACAACATTACGTGGGTAATTTGATAAAACACTAAAGTGCACAGTACTGCATTTAGAAGTAACACCAACTGTATTTATGGGTTTAGAAATAAATACGCTTTTATTTTTCACAAACATGTTCATTGACCAAGCAAATCAACCTACTAGCACATTGTTTCTTGGCATATTGAAATGCCGAATCAAGCTTCAGATCAGAGTTTTCTGTCATACTTACATTTTTTTATTTCAAAATTCATACCACTATTTTAACATGATTTTTTTCCCCATATATACAAACCATGCAATTTAGAAATGATTATCATCTACACACATGCAAGTATATTGTACTTTAAATATTATTCAAGTCTCATAGGAGTTTATTTTTATACTTCGGCAAATATCTACTAGCTCTAAGCATAGGAATTATATAAAAGTGTTAGAATATCCATATACTAACACTGTATATAGGTTGGAATGATAAAAAATCACAAAAATAATGTCATTTCATTGTTAGTACAAGAACATTCAGTGAAGAGCAGACATTGTGCAGAGTGCAAGAGCTAAATATCTCTAACAATTTTATTTGAATTGGAACAATTATAATTGCAGTTTCTTTTCATTTATTTTGTGAAACAAATGTTTTTTTTAAGTCGGTGTAAACATAACTTCCAGTACTGACAATAACCTTCTAGTAGAGTAAAGCATGTAATTTATTACATTGTTATCCTTTATTTCATTTTTGTATTTTACTTTTATATTATATATGGCTGGTCACATATTGGACCCACTGTCCCATATTATTTTAATAAATTTCCTATTAATTTATGTTTTAAGTGATTTCATTACTTAAGTAGTTTAATCGGTCCTTTTGTAACATTTCAGATAAGTCAACTCATGAATGGCTCAGCGATGGAGGACGAACTTTCAAACTTCACATTTGATGATCTGGACATGCTGTGTGCCGAGTCCAGTCCTAACGAGGTGGAAATGGCCATAACGAGGTACTCCTCGCGTTTGGATGCCTTTGTGCAGCGGCTGGGGAAGGCGTCGGGGGCCGACATGGCCGTATCGGCGACCAGAGACATTGGGAAACTCAATGAAATCATTCGGAGGGCCTGGGCCGTCCCCACCTACGGCCACAAGCTAGGCTACTCTCTCTGCAACACGCTGAGGAATTGTGGCGGCTTAGATCTCCTAATGAACAACTGCATGAACAATGAAAATAGAAATATTCAATTCTCGTGGGCACAATTATTGGAACAATGCTTGATCACGGAAAACAGAGATTATGTTGTGGAAAAGGGACTGGATAGAGCCGTTAAAGTGGCCTGCGCTTGCACCAAGAAAGCAAACTCAGTCGACCACTCCCGAGTCGGAACAGGGATATTGGAGCATCTGTTTAAACACAGCGAAGGGACTTGCAGCGATGTCATCAAACTGGGAGGCTTGGATGCCGTGCTGTTTGAATGCAGAAAAAATGATGTCGAGACCTTGAGACACTGTGCCGGGGCTTTGGCTAACCTTTCTCTGTACGGTGGGGCTGATAACCAAGAAGCAATGATCATGAGGAAGGTGCCCATGTGGCTGTTCCCCTTGGCCTTCCACAATGATGACAACATCAAATACTACGCCTGCTTGGCGATAGCCGTCCTCGTAGCAAACACAGAAATAGAAGCCGACGTGCTACAGTCTGGAACTTTGAATTTAGTAGAACCTTTTGTCACTTCACATAACCCGTCCGAGTTTGCCCGCTCCAATGAGGCGCACGCTCACGGCCAATCCAAGAACTGGCTGCAGAGGCTCGTCCCTGTGCTCAGCTCAAAGAGGGAAGAAGCGAGGAACTTGGCAGCGTTCCACTTTTGCATGGAAGCTGGCATCAAAAAGCAGCAAGGGAAAACTGAAATATTCCGAGAGATAGGAGCTATTGAACCTTTGAAGAAAGTGGCCAGCTGTCCGAATGCTGTTGCTTCTAAGTATGCAGTTCAAGCTTTGAGGCTCATCGGAGAAGAGATTCCTCACAAATTGTCGCAGAAGGTTCCCCAGTGGTCCACGGAGGATGTGCAGGAGTGGGTGAAGCAGATAGGCTTTGGCAGTTATGCCAATATCTTTGGAGAGAGCCAGGTGGACGGAGATCTGCTGCTGCAGCTGAATGAAGACAACTTGAGGAATGATATTGGACTCACTAATGGAATCAGAAGACAAAGGTATTTATTTTTTCTTTTTGCTCAATAATTTGTCTCCGTTCTGCCAAACAAGGTTTTAAGTTACTGTTTTTTTATTATATTGTAATTTCAAACGTGGAAACAACTGAAATAATTCTTCACTTTCCCCAAATTGGAAAATTACAAACTTAATTTTTCTCAAATAGTTAATTTCTTTTGAACAATATAATCATAATCATAAGGTCTTTATTGTTTTTATCAATATGTACAAAATATTACAATAAAAAAAAAAACGAATAACAATAAATACTCCCCAAAGTAAGCATAGCTTGTGTTTTGGGGAGGATATAAGAAAGGAAATCTGGACTCTCGTGTACCTATAAAAAAAATGTTTTTTTTTTCCATGGGCAAACATCGCAAGTCAATGTGACTACAATAGGGTCTTTAAATATCCATATCAAAAATATTAGTTAGCCTGTGCCCTAGCAAATTAGCCATGTGAATTCACATGTTTTGGTGTAGACCATTTAAAAAAAAGATGTTATACCCTAGCTTGTTTAGGTAAAATTTATAAATATTTCTATTCGCAAATTATTATTCTTGAATTATTCTTAGTCTTGTTAAAATGCAACAATAACCAGATACTAGTTTTGCAATATTTCAAGAGCCAGATGTGGTCACTACTCCGTGATTATTTTTAATATTAATAAATGCCAGATATAATCTAAAAATAACATAATGATTGGTTCTCATACTATCATTTCTGTCATGTTTCATTCCTGGGAAAACAGCTGGCACATGCACAAACTTCTCAAAATTTTGCATTGAAACATCTTGAGTGATGTACAAGTGGAAAACTGCAATAAATTTTATTTATTCTTCTGCAAACAGTTGTGTAATCTCATAAAAACATTCCAATAAAAGTATTTGTTAATTATATACAATTGTAAATACATTTTGCAACATTTTTATCATTTAAAATTATTGAGCGTTCATGGCAGTGAGTTTTGACTTTAATTTTCACATTTCTCTTCATTTTAAAAAGGATATTGCTCCGACACTAAATGTTTTGTGTAGCTGTTTTCTTAGAAACATCCTCATGGAGTTATTTCATCATTTTTAAATTTATATTTCCATGTTAGATATAATATTTTATATGATACAATATTTTATAACTCAAGTTCTTTTTACAACAATCAAATAGAAATACAATCTGTGTGTGTACAATTTTATCTTTTTTCAAAAACTCCCTTTTCTTTGATGTTTCATCACAAATGAAATATTCTAGATTATAATTATTTATTAAAAGATATTTTTACATTCTATTATTATTTTTGGACTGATCTCAGAGTACTGCTGTCATCCAATCGTCCTTGATTAAGAGCCACATCAAGCAGACTTGGCAAGGCTTTACTGCACCATCTTACCCAACGCCTCTGTACCTCCACCTTTTTACATGCATGCTATGCTATTACCCCTAGTGCCAAGCATTGTGTAAACTCCCCTAGATTACGTAAATCAAAAAAATATAAATGAAAACTAAGTCACTGCTGTCTGCTTAGAAGTGCAGTCCTTTATTCCATATATGAAGAGTTGCTTTTCGGTCTGTAGGAGCTGGAGCTTCAGGACGTTTTGTGCATGTCTGCGATGGGCTTCTTCAGCAAGAAGGTGCATCACAGTCATGGGTGAAATGTTTCGAAGCTGGAGCTTCCATTTGTGATTTTTATTTGTGTCACAGCAACATATACCTGAAAGCAACTCTTCAGTAGCAACAGCCGATCATGTAAGCCTAAAACTCTTCTTCTATACATTTTCGTTTCATACGTTAATGTTTTATACTCAAGGTACTGTGATAGAAAATTTCCGCATCTTTAAAGGCCAACCAGTTTTAATTTGCAATTTTAATTTACTAGGTTATTCTTGTGGTTTCCAGGTTCCATCGGGAGCTGCAGAATCTGAAGCGCATGGCAGACTACAGCTCCTGCGACCCGGGCAACCTGAACGTCTTTCTGCAGAACATTGGCGTGGAGTTCAGCAGCTACGCGTACTCTATGCTGAATGCGGGCGTGGACAAGGAGACCCTGCAGGAACTCACGGAGGAGCAGCTGGAGAACGAGTGCGGCATCAAGAACAGCATACACCGCCAGCACATACTCAACTCCATCAGAGGTAACCACATAAATGTGATCTTCAGTTCTTCAATTCCACCCTGGTATTGCTTTAGTGATGTTTCAGGTTGATTATTGCTTAACACTGTAAGAGTTCAAATATCTGGGCCATATTCATAATGAAAACTGTACTGATTACGCAAATACTGTCAATGGAGAGTAGTCCGGTCGATAGCTCAGGTGGTAGAGTGCTTGCATTCCATGCCGAAAGCTCGGGTTCGAATCCCACCGAGGGTGTCAGAAATGATTTCCCGTTTCGGTGTTTATTTCAAACCCCAAAATAAAATACCGGCAAGGTTTACTCAGCCTTCACAAGAAATGAGTACCAGCACTTTCGGGAGCTGGGAAACCTCCACTTCAACTGAAGTGGTTGGCGTAAGGCCGGCCCCCTTACCTGTAAAAATAAATAGGTTCAACTCGCCACGTGCGACCCCTTCGGGGATAACGCGGCAAGAAGTTACACTATATGTGTAGCTTAGTTGCGTAGTTGCGAGTTGCGAGGCCACAGGAAAGGCATCGTGGCGGGACTTATCAACTGTAAATGGGAATCGAAGCTGTGGAGGTCTTGGGCTATTATAATTTTGATTGGGATTGCAACAATAATTATCATTTTGATTTTTTTTTAAGTCAATCTATAGAAGGCCAACAAAACGTTGAGAATAATGTAAGTTCTCCCATAATGGTTTGTCTGATATCCGAAACGTAGAATTAACCTTAAAATTTATGATTTTTAAATATGTCAACAACCATAACTCTAGTTTAAACTTGACCTTAAGTAGAAAACCATTAGGTAATTGTATAAACTACCTGTTACAGTCTCCCTGAACAACATGAAGGAGCTGCGTCAGGACAGCCACAACAAGCTGCTGGATGTGTTTGTGAGCTACCGGCGCAGCAATGGCTCACAGCTGGCCAGCCTGCTGAAGGTGCATCTGCAGCTGCGCGGCTTCACCGTGTTCATTGATGTGGAGCGCCTGGAGGCTGGCAAGTTCGACAACAACCTCCTGGAGAGCATCCGCCAGGCCAAGCACTTTCTGCTGGTGCTGACACCCAACTCGCTGGACAGGTGCGTCAAGGACACCGAGTGCAAGGACTGGGTGCATAGGGTGAGTCTGCTTTTTGGTTTTGTTTCCATTGGAGATTGGTTGTCATTGTTGCAATTTTTTTTACTTATATTTTTTTTACTTAAAATGCTTGACATTTCTTGCACAGTGCAAACTGCAATCTGTGCTCAATGCTGCAGTGCAATTGGTCTGCAATTTAAATGTTATCACATCTTCTTTCTGGGATCAGTTCCATTGGCTGAGAATGAAAAGAGGGTGATGGACAAGGTCTGCTGAGCTTAGCTCTATTTTAGTCTATACAATACATTGCGCAAATATTTTTTTCCGAGCTATGAGTGGTGGACGCAGTAGGGTGTAGGTGAGGACTTGAGATCTGTTTGTGCCCTGATCATACTTTCTGCATTAATGTGGAACACCTTACCGCACAAGCTATATGAAGGCTATGGACAGTGCTAATGTTTTTGAGTCACAATTAAAAGTGTTTTATTCAGGAGATGCTATGGCTGTGCAGTGCCCTTGAAAGTTAATTCACAAAAAGGCTCTTTAAATATTGACATAATATTATTAATATATTTTTAGTAACATGTAAGGAGCCAAGCCTTTGCAACCCACGCAATGCTTCAGAAATGACCAGCCTCAATGTGAACACCTTTGCCTTTAAGTAAACTAAAAAGTATGCACTCTCCTACTTTCATAGCTAGGGCTTTAAATTTTTAAGCTAGAAAATAATCTTAACAATGATTCTAGGCGATTCTTCTTCATTTTATTCCTCAATGCTGAGGGCTGTGACCCTTGTGGAAATAATCACTGTTCTCCAGTTTTCTCTTGATCGTGCTACAGAGTGCCTTCTACTGTCTTTCATTTGATGGATCCATGGTGAGATGGATCTGCCTCTTCCTCGCTTCCCTAGAATGGCAATGCAGGCGTATAATATGAATGTTGTGTGTTGCAGGAGATAGTGGCGGCGCTGCAGTCGCAGTGCAACATCATCCCCATCACAGACAACTTCAACTGGCCCGAGGCCGAGGAGCTGCCCGAGGACATGAGGCAGGTGTGTCACTTCAACGGGGTGCACTGGGTGCACGACTACCAGGACGCCTGCGTGGACAAGCTTGAGAGGTAACCTAACTTCAAACCTAGCATAACAACTGTTGTGAAGCTTATGTAGAAGTCTGTCGCCATCTTTACCCTGCTGCCCGTCACTTTGTTTATGAGATTATTGTACCAAAAGACGTTATCGTCAAATTATCAATTGTCTGTAATTTAAATCCCATCAGGACTCTAACTTAATGAATTTACTTAAGGCTTGAGATGCTGTCTTAGTTTTCATACAAGTGTTGGTGAAACACTGGTCAAATGAAATGTAAAGTTGTAAACTCGAGGTACATATACTTTTATTACTAAATTATCAGTGGACTTACAGGAGAGAGTTGCTATCTGGGATCAGTTGTCATGGTCCATCAGAGCGGGATGTTTCCCCCATGTCTGCGATGGCTTCTTCGGCTTGATAATGGTGTGATGTGATGTTGATGAAACTGTTACAAGCCCATCACAGATATGGGTGCTCAGCAACTGATCCCAGAAAGTAACTCTCCAGAGTGAACCGCCGGCCGTGAGAGCCTAAATCTTACTTAAGCCTAAATCTGTTGGATTGATTGGCAAGCTGAAATTCAACATGCTGCAACAAAATGCCTGAGAGTTTCATTTTGTCAACAGCTTTAGAAGATCCCAATATTTTTTCAATTGAAAAACACCGACAGACTCACTTATTATTTATAACTAAAAATGCCTCTGTTTTTGTGTTTGCCAAATAATACTTTTGATATTATTTCATTTATAAAGCCATATCAAGCAATAATGCCGGAGTAGAAATCCCATTGTTTGTGAATCACTAACAATTTGTATTGTTTTTTGTGTGAAATAATAGACCAATTAAACCCCAATAAATTATACATCCCGGCAGCTGTAAAATATAAATAATTAGTACATTAAGTAATTTACATATTAAATAGGCCAACATCTGACTTTCTGTATTACAAATTTTCACTTGAAGAAAAATAATCATGTTTATTGTAGAAAAATATGTGCCACCCCGGTTTCAGGGAAAGGCGGCTGGAGTTACAAGGTTTATGCTCATGAGAGATTTTGTTTATTTGTATGCACACATGCAAAATGTGTTGTCGCGAACCTACATGTGCCTGTCTGGGCATGCACTTTATATGAGCCTTAAATGTTAATAAATCTTTGCAAAAACTTTGAAAGCACATTTATTCGCTCTAGGATCTAATCTAAAATCTTCTTCAGATATGTTCTTAAATCTTTGCAGTGGTCAAACATTATAAACAATATAATCTGTGAATATGTGAATACCTAAACATAAATGTATTCAGTGATGTGTAAGACATACTTATCATGCAGAAAAGAGCTTTTAGTACTGATTCAAAACAAGTTTGTTCTAGTCACGTTTTGGGCCAGAACCTGATTTCCTATTTTCCAAGGTCTTTGTACAAACAAGGCCAACTCTTCATTCGTAAGGAATGAAAATGCTCCTTCAGAAGCTAGGAAAGCTCTTTTTACCAATAAAGTAGTGGGCGTATGCTGATAACACAGGGCGATGTGCCATGTAAAACAACTCTGTTCAGGAGATGCTATGGCTCTACAGTGCCCTTGCAGTGAATTTACAAAACGGTGCTATATGAATTATCGTCTTATTTTTGTGAATGAAAATGTAAACCCAAACATACATGTACCTGGTTGTGGGCATGCATTAAATATGAGCCTTAAATATCAATCTATCTTTGCAACTTAGATTATAGATTATTGTAGAGTGATAAACTTAGCGTTTAGACAGGTGGAATATGAAACAGAAAGTCAGGGGTTGGTCTTGCAGAGTGTCAGCTGGCTGAGGTTTTGGCGTGAGTAAAGTGGGTGGTTTGGTGTTTGTAGCTTCATCAATGGTCGCGGCTGGATGCCCAAGCGCGTGCCCCAGCACCCCGGGTGTGTTCCTCAACTTACCTACTCACACCACGCACTAAAGCACGCTCATGATGTGTGTAAATATGTCAAACAATGTCTAGTCACCTCCTCCTGCTACTCATCCTCCCATGCTCCCATACACAGCACACAGATACATCTATAGCTACAGTACCCCGAGGATAAACCATTTACATATATGTACTCCCCTTGACTGCGTAAACCAAAAATGTGTGTATGCTTTTAATGGCTTTAGTATTAATACTGTGAAAAATGAGGTTTTATTTTACGAATGACTAAAGAAAACAATTTTTTGTTATGAAAACACTGTTTTATATAGTTCCTTTCTTATTGTATACATTACAAACTACAAATGTTTTCGGTCCTCAGGTTATCATGAAGTAAACAAAACTTGAAAAAAAAACAAGTTTTGTTTACCATTTGTAAAGTCAAAAGTGTATGTAAGATACAACAGCACTGCTGGTGAGTGATTGAGTTTTCATACATTTTTTCAATTAATATGATTGAGTCCTTGACTGATAGGTTGGTATGAGGCTGACCCCCGTGCTGTAAAAATTGGTTCACTTTTGCCAATGCCACCCTGGTTTCAGGGAAAGGTAGCAGAAGAGCACATACAAAATATGTATTATCAAAGGGCATGTTTAGCTCAACGCACCATATTTTGGGCTCGTAGCAGCCTACACCTGGGAATATGAATTGTATAAAGGTCCTGTCTGGAAAATATGCACTCCATTAGAGGGAACCACTCGTAATATTAATTTTGTTGACATGTAAAAGTATATTACTTAATATGAAACAGATGCGTAAAAAAATGTGAAAAATTGACCAGACCTTTGAGACCAATCACAAAGGCTACCCAGCTTTATAGCAACTGGGTTTTATTTTAGTTTGCGCTGATTAATGACAACCGAGCTGGCACAGGGCCTTTGAGGTGTGATTCACACAAAACCTGTACTCTAGACTATATTACTTGTTCATTAGGTGGTATCACACCATACATTAGAAAGCACTCATTATATCACGCTTTTCCCTTCTTTCTCACATATTTTATTGCAGCTTCTGCTTTTTGTTGCTAACATTACTGTACCAACTAAACAAAAATTATAATTACTTCTTATAAAACTATTCTTTCCACCAGAATGCGCAAGGTCTTCCAGCACAGATATACATATGTATTATGTTCATATTCTTCATTTACACCATCAATGTCTGTCATGCATGATGCTGCACAACTGATTTATATTCTTTCATTTTGTCTTGCACTTTTTATTGTTAACAATTGTACCAACACTCTGAGGTCTACTTCGGGCTAAAGATTTTATTACATAGACCAATAGTTTTGTAAGAAAAGGACCCTTTTCATATAAAGTGTGACGTTTGTCCGCTGAGAAAAATATCTGCAAAAAATGATCAAACTCCATTATGTGCAAAATGTATATTGTAACCACGCGTTACAATAAGATGATGCATTTTCAATACTTATTCAGAACCCTTTATAACTATCTGTCTGCATAAAGTCTTCAGTCTGTTGGGACCCAATCAGTATGTAATTATATTATCTAGATTTTCAGCAGTAGCTTTGTGAAAGTTCATTATTATAAATTTAAATAAAATCCAATTTTGTTTATTTAAATTTATTTCATAAGCAACCAGTTTCATTTTACCCTTGAAGATGGGAGAGGTACTGCTTCTCCGAAAACTGGTTGTGTACAAAATAAACTGAAAATGTGAATTTTAACAAAATTGAAGTTTATTTAAAAGAGTATAGATTTTACCATCATTTATTTGCCTTAAAAAATTGAGTTGTTGTCTTTTTTATAATTGTATTTGCCTCATTTTAAATATTTATAATATCTTTGAATAGACACAGTCTAATTGTTTGCGATGAAAAATGACGCATTAATTTTTTCCTTGTATGACAGCTTTTTAAAAAGCGTCCAGTCATTATATGATCCAAACAACCAAGCTAAAGTCATAACCTAGTATATGTTTGGCTTAGCCATCGTTGGCTTGCATTTGTAGATTGACTTTAGAAAAAAAATGACGGTCAAATGTCATTGATACATAATTTGTATCCTCACATTAAGGGTGCCACAAGTCAATAACTGTCAAATTAATCAAAATAAGTTTGAAATTTCTGGCATACATACATTTAAGTAAATTGAAAAAATAGGATGCCACATGTACCTCTCATTTTATTAGTAAAACCTCTTTTAGACTGGCCGCACACGCACATTTTCCGTATTCGTTTTCCATATTCGGACATACGAACGCATGGAATCAGTAGAAAATACATTAACTGACGCACACGTTCGCTTTTTTTCCCAACGGAATAAATTCCGCACATACGTCTCGAGTGCAAGCTGGCGCGTTCGGAGAAACCTACTGGAAAAAACCTATTGACGTCATGCGGAACGCAGCGCTTGCACACATTTTGTTTGAGCCGGCGCATACGTTCGGAAATTTCTATTCAGTATTCAGTACTATCTGTACTGGCGTGTGGATATTCCGAATGAAGAAAAATAAACGTTTGCGCTTGTCTCGCGGAATTCCGATTCGAAATTCCGCATTAGGAAATTGAATACAGAAAACATGCGTGTGCGGCCAGCCTTAGAATGGCAGTGTATCAACACGCAGAGTGTGCAGAATATTATCAAATGGCATATTTAACTCAAAACTAAATATTTTTGACTGGTGTCGACCTAGATCTGTGGATACAAAAGTTTCCAATAATTTTGGGATAAATAACTTGAACTATTCATCTATACTTGTCATCGACCAATATAAAAGACGTAGATGGTGTACGTCTCTTCCTTCCCATAGTAACAAGCGTGGCATGAACACTAATGTGTAAACAACAACAAAATGAGACAAGATATTAATGTCATAAGTCAAAAAGAGACATAAGTATGACGGTTGCCTGGAAACTGATTATAACAAGACCTCCTTTGTATGAAGATGACGCCCTAGGGCGCACTCATTTTTGGCACACAAATTGTCTCTGATGTTCCATCTACATCTTTTATGTTGATCGATGATACTTGCCTATCTCTACATAATTTACATTGTCATCTTCAATTAGTATGTCTTACTTACTGTTGATTGTATGTTTAGGTTCATGCGTGGTGAGGCGCTAGGTCGGCCTGCCCTGGGGGGCAAGGGGGCGGGCAACCCCCCCGCCACCCCAGCCCCCGCCCCCCGCGCCCCCCCCGTCTACCAGAGGATGGCCTCCTCCGACAGTGGCAAGGGCAGCGACAAGGACCAGTCCAACGGGGGCACGAGGGATTGACTAGAGGGCACCCAGGCACACACGGCCGTACTCACAAGGTGACTAACACTGCTTGCTGTCGGGAATACAGCTTTTCTGATCATCTCTCTATCTTTCTATCATATTGTGTTCTCCGCTGGGTTGGAAAATACATTTGACTATACCAAAAAGTGGTCACCAAAGGTCCATCCAGCCTTACAACAATTGAGTCTTGCTTGAGAATTGACGCTTTCTAAGCGATGACCTAGCTTTCAGGGGCTCTTAAGGTGTGATTTTCATGTAAACGAAAACAGCGCTCACCAAATAAATCATCCTAATTTATATTTATTGTCGAAGGTCTAAAAAATGGACCATCATAATATCTAATCTTCCAGTCTTGAGTGGCTCCCTTCTAATCTAAGTTCTTCTTGATGAACTTATTGGTTTGTCATTTAATCCAAAGTTGTCTTGTGTAAGAAGATATTTAATTTTTTTGTATAATTGCAGGCTGCGTACACCAAGTCCCACGCAGTGGTGGTCTCGAGGTGGAGCGCCCGCTACAGCTCCCCCTCGCCTCCCGCGCGCCCCCCCGCGCACCCTGGACCGCCCCACGCCCCTCCCGGCCCCCCGCCTGGCCTCGGAACATGCCCCCCACCCACACACAGCCCGACACCCTCCCAATCTCATGACCAAGAGCTGCGACAACCAGCTGGACCGCTTGGACGAAGAAAACGAAGATCTCGAAACAACAAAACGACGATCAAGAAGCTGCGACAGTATTTTAAATGATTCACACAGTGGCTACGCTACGCAGAGTTGTGAAAGTGACTTGGATATTGAAAGTAATAGTGAAGTGGCGCGAAGGAAAACCCAGAGCTGCGAAGGACTTGTAGATGATGGTGACTACTCTTGGAACTGTGAAGAGCGGGATCGTCTACAAGAAGAAAGTGAAGTTGTGGAAGTGCCAAGAAGAACCAAGAGCTGCGAAGGCCTCCTGGAGGAAAGCCACCACCAGGCAGACTCCCTGCTCTCCCTGCCTGTTCCCCTGGACTCCCCCAGCGGCAGCAAGCGCAAGAAGAATTTCATGGATCGTTGTGTCAACAAGGTGCGGTCGCTGGTCCTGCGGAAGTGAAACAACTGGCCTGTACGACTGATCTGATGCTTTTATCATAGTGCGACCATCCATTAAACAGTTCTTTTTATATTTTTGATGGTTTGTGTATTGACACTGTGAAAATTCATTATTAATTTTACAAAGAACTCTACAGAAAACAAACAAAACAAACGTTTTTCAAATTTCATATATGTACCTGATGATGGTCTCAAGACAAAAAACGTTTGTAATTTTTACAACAATAGTGATCATAATCAGTGTTTCAAATAAACAAAAAAAAATCTCTAAAGTTCTTTGTAAAATGTTTTATTTATTTTTATTTTTACATATGATGGTAACCTTCTTATCTGTATAAGACAAAGGCTAACTATAAATTGTTCACATTTGGTTGAAAGTATTTTATAAATACTGACTCCACAAGTTTTATCCTCTTTTTATGTTTGTTATAAACTTTTGAATGAACTTTCCAATGATGTTACCATTTTTGTAGAAAAGTGTTTGAATGTCGGCAGGTTATGCCGTTTATGTGATTTGTTTTTAGATGTTTTAATTTATAACTTTTTAGCTAATCAAAAAAATAATGAGTCGGAAGATTAAAACAAAAATGCATATTCCTTCCATTCCAAAAGTTAGATGTTTAAATTTGAAGTGTAGGAGGCCTGAGAGTCCAAGAGGACTGTGGGTATTGTTTATGTCACGCAAGTTATTTATGTTTATCTTTAATGCACGACAATGTCTGTCGAGAACAATCACAAATTTTATTGAATTAAATACAAATCATGACACGAGGAGCAGCTACTCGCGGCTATTTTTCTAGGTTAGGTTTATACGAGTTTTAAAATGTATGGGAGACAATGTACTTGTTTTTTTTTAAATATTTATTTTCTACTGGAATGTTTGTCACATCAGTTAAATATTAATGTACAATTTATGTCACTAGATTTTGGCTAAACAATACTTTTACAAATTTATCTACAGAATTATTATGTGTAAAAAATAATCTCTACCTAAAACACTGGTGAAATTTTATCCTATTGTGAACATATTTGAGTGCCAGATTTCATTCTTTGCTCCATTTCACCAACTCATCTTAAATTTTAAGGGATTACCTTAGTGGCTTTTTAAACAAGTTTTGGGAGCCAAAGATTGTGTTTGTTTTGAAGTCTTCTCTTTGAAACTGTGATGGGTGTACTTCCATCTTTAAAGTGTTCAAGTTGTTATTTAAATTCAACTAAGGGAAAATTCGACCGGTCCCTAGTCCAGTGGTTAATGCTTCAGACTCATAATCAGAAGGAGTGATGTTTTCCGGGATCTGTTGCCGTGGTCTGTGGGAGCTGGAGCTTCCGGACGTTTCGCCCATTTCTACGATGGGCTTCTTCAGCGTGAAGTATGATGAATGAAGATGATCTTGATGAGAACTGTGATCCTTATTCATAATCAGAAGGTTGTAAAATTTGAATGAAAAATTCACATGCTTTTCAAAGACTAGTCAGCAATAACAGCAATTGAGTCTTGTTTGAGAATTGCCACTTTCAATAGCGACAATCAAGCTCCCAAAGTACTCTTGAGCTGTGATTCACACAAAAACAGCGCTCACCAAATAAATCAATATCGTAATATGAGGGACACTTGAAACTGAAGAGGTGTTGGTGAATTGCAATTGTGCAATAGAAATGTTAATAAACTATTGGGAACTTGAAAGCTCTGGGGCTCACTTATCAACATTCATGTTGAATGTTTTTTACAATATAATTAATTATGGTCATTGTTATGTGCACCCGAACTTCTTACAAGCTGAAGGTATAACCAAAATAATGCAGTCAGATGAGTGCTACTATTTGCATAAGAAATTAAATGTTTCACCAGTGTTAAAGGTCTGCACGCTTATGTTCACCATGTTTAGGACCATGTAGACAACTGATAGTTTAGTCGGGTTGTTGATCTGTTAAATAACTTTACAACCTGACTAAACTTCAGAGTAAGTTTGCAGTGTTCTGAATTTATGTAAGACAAAACGCAAGCCTATTGCTTCTGTAAAGCAAAACATGAATCTGTAAGTATCAATGTTATAGAAATGATTACTCCGTGAATAAGATACAATCATGTTATAAACTAAAGACTAGCGGGAGGAGGCTAAATGAACCATATTGTGAGTTGTTAGTCGCATATTTTCTTATTCATTTTCCATTTATTAAAAAATAACACAATAATATTCCGTCCGATTGCTATCTCAGTTGGTAGAATGCTTGCGTTCAATGGCAGAGGGCTAGGGTTTGATCACCACCGAGGGTGTCAGAAATAATTTCCCATGCTGTCAGATATTGGTTTCAAGCCTAATCTAGAAAAGTTTGTTTTTCGTATTTACAAATGCTGCTATGAGAAGTATCCTACATTTTTTGAGTGTCTGGTCTTCACAAGACATGTGTGCATGAATGCCTATCTTGCAAAAAAGTGGTTGGTATAGGACTAACCACCACATCTACAAAAAAACTTAAAGATTTCTTTAAATACTAGCCCATTCAAAGTAATTGGGTAAAGTTGCACGCAAAAAGTGTAACTTTGAAACAAGACTCGCCCCCCATATTCACCAATTCTACTTATACTACCCTTAGGCCTCTCACTAGGGCTTTAAATGCCCTACACATCAATTAAAAATCATTCTCAACACTTGTGAGGCCGAAGGGAAGTATTAGTAGGATTGGTGAATATAAGGATAATACACAAAATTCAAATGTGATACAAGCCTAACTTTTATAAGAGATCTAATGTAATGTATTGTGCAACTCAGCTCCCAACATGAGGCCTGTTTAGCCCCCACCCTTAGTGTCAGTGTAATGATAACAGCCTTTTATGAATTAAGGAACATATAAGAATATTTTTAGACTTTATTATCTCCTTACAAATTAGCCGGATAGGACTGGAGGCGGCAATCTAGGATTCTTTTCGTAAATCAGATAAATATTTGGAAATAATGTCAAAGTGATTTCCTGTGTTTCCATGTACTTATCTCATTTTCAAAAAGAATTATAGATTGTCGCCTTTGGTTTTATGTGACTTAAACGAATTATCTATCTATCTTTTTTGCCATTTAATATTTTCATAATGATTATGAATAAATAAATGTATATATGACAAGGACATGTGTTTTCTTTACGTGATTCACTGAGCGAGTTTCAGACATCAAAGTAGTGAAAATAGACAACTTCAGGCTTGCCTATAAGAGATCAAAATAGACAACTTTGGGCTTGCCTATAAGAGATCAAAATAGACAACTTCGGGCTTGCCTATAAGAGATCAAAATAGACAACTTCGGGCTTGCCTATAAGAGATCAAAATAGACAACTTTGGGATTGCCTATAAGAGATCAAAATAGACAACTTCGGGCTTGCCTATAAGAGATCAAAATAGACAACTTCGGGCTTGCCTATAAGAGATCAAAATAGACAACTTCGGGCTTGCCTATATGAGATCAAAATAAAGAAGATCGGGCTTGCCTGTAGAGGTCAAAACAGGCAAGATTGGGCTGGACAATAAGAGGCCAAAATAGACAAGATCAGGCTTGATTATAAGAGGTTAAAACGAACATAATTGAGCTTGAAAAGAAGAGGTACAACAGACAAAATTGGGCTTGCTTGTTAGAGACAAGATCAAGCTTGAGTATTTGATGTTAAAACAATAACTATTGGGCTTGACTATTTGATGTTAAAACAATAACTATGGGCTTGCCCATAAGAGGTCAAAACAGACGAGATTGCGTTTGACTGTAAGTGACCAAAATAGACGAGATCAATGTGAGTGATCAAAACATAGTTTTTCTACTCCCATTTGGTAATTTACTAATTACAAAACGGCTAACGCAATCACAATGCCATACATTTCTACACCCGTTGCATAATGTTACATTCAAAAAGAATTATAGATTAATTATAGAATTATAATGTTACATTATGCAACCGGTAACCGTGTTAAAATGAACATGTGCGCATGCGCATTGTCAGAATTGGAACCATTTTTTAATTTCAAATGTCAACCTTGTATGGGGGTATGAAGACCTGTCAATCCAAGATGGCCGCAAGCGATCAGCTGATTAGGCTTCATACAATATTAGTGATATTCGGTAGGTAGGAATTACCGTGGTGATGAGACTTTCAGCCCTGTTCAGATGAAAATAAATAAGTATATTTTATGTGTAGAGTCAAATAAAAATTGTTAATAGTGCTAAAATTTATCGAATTTATTTATCGGATTGCTCCAAATAAAGCTTTCCTTTTTTCAATGGAAAATAAAAGGCTTGAAAGGAAAACAATACAAAAAATTTCACCGCAAAAAATAAACAAACTCAAAAAGTTACTTGGTTAATAGGTGAGTATGAGGTTGATCACCTATGCTGTACAAATTTGGTTCACCTGCCAATACAACTGCAGGGCATATGTTTATTTGAGTTTTGGGTTTGAATGTTTAAGCTTATATGCAGGATGTAAAAGCGCGACCTTATACATATGTGTCGGCTTGTGGGCATGAATTCAATATGAAACCTAAATATAATTTATTTTTACAACTTAGGTTAGATTAGATAATCGAAGGGAATGATAAATCACACGTTTTGACAAAGGTAAGGTTTTAATTACTTCAAATGGACGAGTACATTATAATGACTATTATTCACTATTTTGTTAATTCTCTCATGGTCGTAGAAAAAGTATTGTATGCCACTGCACGTAATTAGTCTTTGTAACACTCGTGCTTTCTATTGTGCCATTCGGCTGCGCCTCATGGCACAAACTAGCACTCGTGTTAAAAAGACTATCATTACTTGGCAGTGGCATAAATAACTATTGTAGCTTTGATGCCACTAAAATGACAAGCCTCAAAACAGCAGTGTAAAAATTTGAAGTTAAAGCACTGAGAGAAACAGTACAAGTGAAAGGTTACTGGTTAGTATACAAATAAAATGAATTCTGGTAGGATAAACACCAAAATGAATGAATAATATTACAATAGGGTATTTGCAATAGTGAGGAATATGATAAAAAGTATATTATTTTGATAGATTTCAAAAAATCAAATAATAATATGTTGTATTTATTTTTATTATTATTATTATTATTATTTATGGTTTGTGTTTACACTGTGAAAATTCATGTTTTTTTATTGTTATTTAATTAAACAACACTTTTTCAATTTGAAAACACTGTTTTATTTCCACAAATATATAATATATTTAAAAAATATATATAATATATTTAAAAGTTAATAATTTTTAAATATATTAAATAAGTATTTGTGGAAATAAAACAGTGTTTTAAAATTTAAAAAGTGTTGTTTAATTAAATATCAAAAAAAAAAAAAATGTTGATTTGAAGCCGAAAATATATTTTTTCGATTTTATATTTAAAAAAGAAAATATAGAAATTTAGACAAGTTTTTAAACGGATATAAGATCTGCTTCTTGTATTTCCGGTGCTGTGACATCATATGTTGATGTCACTTTATTTTATTGACATTCCATACTCTGTTAACATGTGTTGTTGTGACAAATGAAAACAAATGAAAACAACAGAAACAAATGAAATGTTTTTAAAGGAACACACAAACTTCTTGAAAAAACAACAGCCGCAATGGTGTAAACATGAAAAAGCGATGTTTGAATGACATGAATGGGAGGGCTGTCAGTTGATACGGCGATGTTTACAAGACCGTGACGTCAAGCGAGAAAATTTCATCTAGTAGCGTATTGGCGCGAAAATTCAAAAATCTATTTTAAAATGCTTATAACTTTGCTAAAAATACAACTAAAATTAAAAATCAAGAAGTTTTGGGCTAATAAAGAATAAACTAATAAAATCACAAAAAAAAGAAAAATGTAAAAATACCCTATTGAGATGTATAGAACCAAAGGCAGCAACCTGGGATCTTTTAAAAAATGAGAGCTGTGCATCTATGTGTTACCATGTATTTATTTCATTTCAGAAAAAATCTAAATTGCCATCTTCGCCTCAGTTTGACTCAATCTTGAAGTAAAAAAGAAAAATTTGGAATAATAAAAGGATTGAGCTTAGCGTAATAATCGTGTATTTGGTAATTGTTCTTTCACAATAGATTGTTACAATTATAAGGTAGAATTGCAGGAATTTCAGTTTTGGTTTCCTAAAGAGTGGCCTTCAAACGACAAACTGAACAGCAGATGACACTACGGACCAGTACGCCGAGTATAAAACGTTACGTAAACACTCAACGAATGCGTAACATGTATGGAAGATACAAAGAAGTAGTTTGGACTTAATACTTGCCATAAAATAGACTTAAACATGCTATTCAGTTGCAAGTTGACAAGACACTAACTGAAATGTTAGTAAATAAACAAACATTTACATTTTTACTAATAGGAAAGAACAGGCCGTCATACAACAAAATGACATAATACATAATAGCGTATTCAAAATACTTTTTGATTTTCTTAAGAATGGCATGTGGTTGACCACCCATGCTGTAAAAAATGGTTCCCTTTGCCAATGTCACCAATGTTTCAGGGAAGGACGGCAAGAGTTGCAGGGTGTATGTTGTGTATGTCCATTTGAGATTTGGGTTTTTATGTTGTAGGTTCACATGCAGCATGTGCAAGCGCGAACTTGTATGTGTCTGCTTGTGAGAATGCATATAATGTGAATACCCAATTTAACATATCTTTGCAACTTAGATCAGATTAGATATTGCACATTGTGATGTGGCAAGTGTTTTACAACAAGTAAAGACAATTTAGATGTGCCAAAATAAAATCCAAATATCATTTTAGAAACACATTGAAAGAACCAATTTCTGTAAAAGACGAGCGCATATTGATAGGAGGAAAGTAGATAAAACAAAAGTGATCAAAATCAAACTTTGTGTTAAGCAAGCTCAAATGTGATTTTTTTGAGTTGTTTACTATCAAAGACAGCATTGTATGATTTTTTCTGAAAATAAAAAAAAAATGCATTTCTATGTCACCATGACATTCTCTGTGTTTCTTTACATACATTAATGCTGGATTGCTGTTCTTGATTATACAAGACACATGTGTTGTCACAATGAAACTATTATTACTACCCATTTTTTGTGAAAAATGTAAACGCAACTAAAAAAAATGTAAGTTAACATTAAAAAAAAAAAAACAACTTCAGCCACCATGTAGGTAAATATATTTGTTAGGGTTTGGTGATTCACACTGTGAAAGTCCATCGTATTTATTTAAAAAAAAACACAGTTTGAATTCACTTTTTATTTATTTTATGCTCGAATATTTTCGCCTTAAAATGCATCATCAGGAGCAGTGACTCTTGCAATATTTTTTTTTATTGCAAGAGTCACTGCTCCTGATGCCTTTTAAGGCGAAAATACTCGAGCATAAAATAAAAAATAGTGAAAAAAAATTACCATGCAAATAAGTCAAATCCACAATAATAGGGTGCCACAAATAACAAATTGATAAAAATGAGTTGAATGCGTCTTGGAGTTGTACAATTCAAACAAAATAGGGAGCTGCATAAGCCCCTTGTTCATAATAATGAAGACCTCTTTGAGTTATGGCAGTTTATCAGGTGGTACTTAAGAAATATTGTCTTGTAACACCCTAGATCTGGGGATACAAAGTCATAGCTGCTTTTGTATAAGCCATAGTTTTATTAAGAGGGGCTCATATGTAAAGAAAACACTTTCTACACATCTATCTATAATCAAGTTGCAAAGGTATGTTAACATTTAACACCAGGGTGGCATTACCAAAAGTAAACATTTTTTTACAATACGGGGGGTCAGCCTCATACCAACCTATCTGTAAAGGATTCAAATAAAACAACCTAGGTTTACTACAAACTTTGAAGGATTGCAAAGTTAATGCCTAAACAATATATAAAAGTGGAAGCTTTTAAATTAAGATATTTGGTCAAAATGGTTTCACTGTGATTACAAGTAATAGACAAACACAATAATAAAAATTATAAATAATTATGATGGAAAACATACCAGTAGAGATTCAGCCACACCTTGGCAATGTGAGTATATTCAGGTACACACCAGGTAAGAAACCTGAACCACTCTTCTTCAGTCTTCGATCGGACTTAAAATTATTACAAATGGAGTTTTCTCTAGAAAAAATGAGAATTTCTTGCAGGCATACAATTTATAAGTAACAACCAAGTTTTAATAAATACAAGCAGTTTTTTAAATAAGTTAAATGTAAAGATATATTGTTAATGGTTTGTGCATTAACACTGAAAATTCATCGTTAATCTTAAATGTACAGAATTGAAAGTATTTGAGCAGATTAATTATTAGAGAGAACTCTTTTAAATACAACTTAAATGGCGTCGGCGATACCATGAAATTAGTATCTAATGAGCTGTATACATGAATCAATCGCTCCAAATTAAAAAGGTATTGGTCCATCAACCTCAGTCCAGGAATGGAGGCTTTTTAACACAGAATGCAAATACAGATATCATTTTGTTACTGCGATCAGCTGGGTTGAGCCCTTTCGATGTTTATTGAATGTTAACCCTTTTAGTGCCACGGAGCGCTATCGCGCTGCTATCGCGCTGCTATCGTTAGATCCGAAAAATGCCAGCGTCGCGACAGCGCTGCTTTTGACAGTTCACTTTTGGCGAGCACAGGTGACGGTTGTGTTACCGCATCCGTATTTTTATTCATTATATTGCATTCTTCCTATTTTCGATCGCATATTTTGTACATAAACATCGTGATTATTATTTTTTTAATATTTCTAATTTTGATTTCTTTGAAGTGCACTAAAGAAAAAATGGATAGATGGAAAAAATAAAGCTGAAACACATACTTCGTCGAAACCGACTTTTGGTTGGGAAAAATTGCCAGGACGAAATTTACGACGATGTGTGGTATGCAGCAGTAAGGACAGAAGTGCAGTGAAAAGATCAAACTTGATTAGCTCCATGTGTAAAAAATGACTGCATGGTGTTTGTGTAGGAAAACACGTTTGTAAATTAATTTTCTTTATTCTTCATGTACTTTCTGTAATTTTCTTGTCATTCAATATGTAGTATTCAATTTCTGTGTTTTTATTATCATAGTATAAAATCTTCTGAAGAGAGCTTTGAAAACATTATGAATATTGGAGAATTGTAACGGAAATGGTGAATATTTCTCTTGTTCATATAAATTATCTATAAAAATGCACTTTTTTACTGGCATTATTTGCATATATTGGTAAAATATGTATGGCACTAAAAGGGTTAATAGACGTACAGGTGATTTTTTTACAAAGCGGTATTATTATGTCCATTCGCCAAAATATTGGTACACCCTTTTGGAACATGGAGGAATTTACATGTCTCCATCTAGCCATGTTTTTTTCAGTTTTGAGGGAATTAACCTAAGCTAAGAATTTATTTTTCCTGTACTTAAGGGTGCGCTCCACGCATATTCAAGATTTTTTTTTTTAAAGTATGTTTTCATTTATTTTTTTAGAGCATCATTAAGACATAAATTAGTATTTCAAAAAATTACCTAAGATTATTCAACATTTAAACTATATATCATATTTTTTTCAAAAGTCAAATAAATTATTTACGTATATAAATCAAAGCTTAATCTGGACTTGTTTTTGCTAGTTGCGGAAAGAGCTTTGCTAAAAAGCATATCCTCCAAAAACAAAAAAAAAATCTTAATTTTTTCTATGATAGAATAATTTTAAAAGAGTTTGTTGAAGGCATGATCAGATTACTTTTTTAAAATTTGATATTGTTTTCATTATTTTACCTTTTGAATATTGCAAAATTTCTTTTTTTTTTGTATTTTTCGTACACGTTTTTTTCCGACATTCAATGTTTAAAAAAAAAAATGAAAACAATTCCATGTAGATAAAGTCTTTTTTAAACCTATAACAACAAAACAAATAGTCAAAATATTTTTTTTCATGGATTTTTTCCTTATTTCGCAAACCTTTAAAATTCTGTACAAAATGAATCAGTCTCCCTTTGTTCTTCAAGGGGCTCGGACGTGGGATCTGTGCCGCTTGCTTGTCCAACCTCTCTACCGCACGGTACTTCTCCCTCACACACGCAGAGCATATGGGTTAAAGACAACGTGAATTACAAAAACTCTCTCCTCGTCTGCTGCGATACGAGCGTAAAAAAATACGAATAAATATTGAAAATAACACATTAAAACTTTGAAGTCGGAAAGTTTTCTTTCTTTTATTAGTATTGTTTGTAAACACAAAGCAATTGTATGTGGTCAAATAGGTTCAAAACGCACATCTAAATCTAAGTTGCAAATATATGTATCATTTCAGATTCATATTAAATGCATTCCCACAAGCAGACACGCATAATTTTACGCTCACACATGCCGCATATGGACCTACAGTATAAAAAACCCAATCTCAAATGAACATAAGCCCTGCAATTCTTGCCGACCTTCCCTGAAACAGGGGTGACATATTGGAAAAGTAAACCATTTTTTTCAGTATGGGTGGTCAGCCTCATACCAAATAATAATAATAATATTAGGATGATTTATTTGGTAAGCGCTGTTTTTGTGTGTATCACACCTGAAGAGCCCTCTGCGAGCTTGGTCGTCGCTGTAGAAAGCGCCAATTCTCAAGCAAGACCCAGTTGTAAGGTTGGATGGACCTTTCAGCGACCGGTCTTTGGTAAAGGTTTATGAATTTTTCGACTCAGCGAAGAGCACATTCGAAAGCACACTGGTATATTTTTTGTGCTCCGCCGGGATTCGAATCCACAACCTTCCATTAACGAGTCCGGATGGTTGCCACTGCACTACGGACCGGGGCAAGATGCCAACGACACGCGGTGTACCTGAGCGGTAACCCATCCAAGTACTATCCGCGCCCAATGTTGCTTAACTTCGGTGATCTATGGGAACCGGTGCTTTCAACATGGTAACGTCGTTGACCTATAAGTCAAGGAATTTATATTTTACACATAGGTGTAATAAATTTACAGTATGGGTTACTTGATTAGTACGTTTATTAATTTATTTAATAAAAAATATTAAAACTGAATAAAAAGTTGATATGCGAAAAAAGTGTTTTTTTTTGCTCCTGGCGAGAAATTGAATTTTATTTATTGGTAAAATTGACCGGTCCGTAGTTCAATTGTCAACGCTTCGGACTCGTAACTCGAAGGTTGTGAGCTCAAATCCCGGCGAAGCACAAAAAATATACCATTTATATTTTCAAATTTGCTTTCGCTGGGTTGAAAAAATTCATAAACCTTTACCAAAGACCGGTCATCAAAAGGTCCATCCAACCTTACAACAACTGGGTCTTGCTTAAGAATTGGCGATTTCTATAGCGACGACCAAGCTCGCAGAGGGCTCTTGAAGTGTGATTCACACAAAAACAGCGCTCACCAAATAAATCTGCCTATTTTTTTTAAGCCTACAGCTCCACAGTAATAGGGGCTTTCTTGAGAATAGGTGCATTCCATAGCGACGGTAAAGTTCGGCTCTTGAGGAGTGTTTCGCATCACCTTAGAATAAACACAACTAAGCTGCACATATGGTGTAACTTCTTGCCTGCGTTAACCCCGAAAGGGTCGCATGTGGCGATTCGGGACCTATTTATTTTTACAGGTAAGGAGGCCGGCCTCACACCAACCAGTTTCAGTTGAAGTAGGGGTTTTCCAACCTCCGGCTGGTGCTCATTTCTTGTGAAGGTTGAGTAAACCTTGCGATCGAACCCTTGCTCTCGGCATGGAATGCAAGCATTTTACCAATTGAGTGATTCCTTGACTTATAGGTTTGTATGAGGCTGACCACCCATACTGTGAAAAATGGTTCACTTTGCCAATGTGTCAGGGAAGGTCGACAAAAGTTGTGGGGCTTATGTTCATTTGAGGTTTGGATTTTATTTGTAAGTACACATTCAGCATTTGTAAGCGCGAACTTCACGTGTTGGTTTGTGGGCATACATCTGAGAGCTTTAAATGATTATATATCTTTGCAACTTAGATTATAGATTATAGAGCTATCGACCTTTTTACGAGCTTGGTCGTCGTCGCTACAAAGTGCCAATTCTCAAGCAAGACCCAGTTGCTGTAAGGTGGGATGGAGCTTTTGTTACCGGTCATGAGTAAAGGTGTATAAATTTTTCAACCCAGCGAAGAGCAAATATGAAAATATAAATGGCATACTTGTTGTGCTCCGCCGGGATTCGAACCCACAAATTCCATTCAGAGTCCGAAATGTCACCACTGAACTACGGACCGGTCATCACCAGAATAATTTCTATCATAAGGATTATGAAAAAAAAGACATTTTTTTGTGCAAAATATTTTACTATACTTTATTATAATATTTTTCTATTTGGTCGTCATTGTAATATTATGTCTTTCAATGGAAATAGGATAAAATGTTAAACAATGGTTCTTTGTTCAAATTTTACCTACCCCCATAAAAAGGATTCTCGATTTTTGAAAGACATTTTTCTATGACTTATGCTTACCAAGTGATCTTATCTAAACTGCAAGGATATGTTACATTGGGGATTCACATTATATGCATTCTCACGAGCAGACACGTACAAGTTCGCGCTTAAACATGCCGCATGTGTACCTACAATATAAAAACCCGTATTTCAAATGAACATAAGCCCTGTAACTCTTGTCGTCCTTCCCTAAAACAGGGGTGACATTGGCAAAGTGAACAATTTTTACAGCATGGGTGGTCAGCCGCATACCAACCTATAAGTTAAGGAATATACACGACAAATTACATTTTTTAAATCAATTGTTAAAATTTGGCCAAACGCTATATTTTTTGTGCTCCGCTGGCATTCGAACCCGCAACCTTTCATTCAGAGTCCGAAGTGTTATCATTGGATTACGGACCGGTTTTTTTTACATAATATAAATTATATTCCTTTGCACTCCGTGGGGATTCGAACCCACGACCCTTCATGTCAATTTATTTATTTTTAGATTGCCGCCTTTGATTCTATACGACTCATCTATAAGAGACTTCAGGTAGAGTCTTTTGAATTACCAACAAAGAAATTAACAATACATTAGTCCGACAAGTTAAGCTGATTCCTAGAAAACCCTGTCTACCTTAGGAATCATTTTGTTGACATAATGACTTGTGTTTATAGTTACTTGCAGATTGTTTTTTTTTGTTTTCTGGTTTTTATTTGGTTGGCACTGTGTGACTGTATAGTCACAGATTTCAGTTTTTAAAAAAGAAAAATATATTTTTTTCCGGTCGATAGCTCAGTTGGTAGAGTGCTCGCATACTACCCCGTGAGCTCGGGTTCGAATCCCACCGAGGAGGGTGTCAGAAATGATTTCCTATTTCGGTGTTTATTTCAAACCCCAAAATAAAAATACCGGCAAGGTTTACTCAGCCTTCACAAGAAATGAGTATCAGCCCCCTCGGGAGCTGAGAAACCCCTACTTCAACTGAAGTGGTTGGCGTAAGGCCGGCCCCCTTACCTGTAAAAATAAATAGGTTCAACTCGCCACATGCGACCCCTTCGGGGATAACGCGGCAAGAAGTCACACTATATATGTAGCTTAGTTGCGTTTTAATCTAATCTAATCTATATGACTACTAGCAGTACCCGGCGTGTTTCACTACGCCATTTGGGCATGTGGTATAAATTTTTTTCTACAGATAAAAGAGGAAACAACAGGATCAAAAAAAAAAGTGTGCTAATCGGAATCAAGCTTCACACAATTTATCTCTAGGTTAATCTTCACGTTTTCTAAAAAAAAAGGTCTAGGTACAACTGTTAAGCAGCAGAGCCAAGCATAGGGAAAATCGATTGCGGTGCTCCATTTATATTTAAGATAAAAAAATCGGCTATGTAACGTCACTCATCTAATCTATTCTAAGTTGCATGGATATAATTGTTATATTTGGAATTCACATTAAGTGCATGCCCACAAGCAGACACGTATAAGTTCACACTTGCACAGTCTGCGTGTGAACCTACAACATAAAAACCCAAATCTCAAATGAACATACACCCTGCAACTCTTTGCTGACCTTCCCTGAATCAGGGGTGACATTGGCAGAGTGAACCATTTTCTATTTATAGTTGGTCAGATGCATATTGACCTATACAAGAAAAGAATATAAACAATAAATTAAATTTTATAATCATACAATTAAAGAACTAATCTATAAAATTCACTATACTCTTTGAGCAAAGTGAAGAAATAAATGTATTCCAAACAATCAGGAATATTTTTCAATGTAACCGCACTGTGAAACGTATGCAGTTGGGGAAAATGCTTCATACAATATGATGCACTTAAGTGTTTTTTCAACTATCTCCATAAAAGTGTTTAATTTATGTTGAATTTTTGACTCCCTGTCCTGTCTGTATCCCGGCCAAGTGAATTCACATTTTTTCCCCACATTTAAAATGTGCTCTATCCATTATTTCAATATGTGAAAGTTTTAGGTAGTGCACACGGAACATTTTCTATTGACAACAAAATTGTAAGTCGCACGGCCGGGTTAGGTAAAAGGCAAACATTTTGTTTATCTTGGTTGCTTTGGACCATTGTCATATAGAATAAAAACTTTTAACCGCCGAGAAAAAAACGATCTTTAAATTTGTGGTGAGTATATAATTTTACAGAAATGCGTTTTTTGAAAAAACAACTATATTATGTATATTTTAATTAAAAGTATGTTTCAATAAAAGGTTTTAATAATAATAATATATTTCAATATGGTCTTCTAGTTGTGACCTACGAACTTTCGTTTATCGTATTTTTTATAAGTGCGGGATATAAAAGCTTTCTTACATTTCTAAAATTCAACTTGGAATACTTGAATAACATTTTTTAATTTGGAACTTTTGTCTAGGCCAAGGGTCGGCAACCTTTTGAGTCGGAAGAGCCAAAAATTACAATTTACAAATTTCAAAGTTTTTCCTTGACTTATAGGTTGGTATGAGGCTGACCACCCATACTGTAAAAAATGGTTCACTTTGCCAATGTCGCCCCTGTTTCAGGGAAGGTCGGCAAGAGTTGCAGGGCTTATGTTCATTTAAGATTGGGTTTTTATATTGTAGTTCCACATGCGGTATGTGTGAGCGCGAAATTATGCGTGACTGCTTATGGGAATGCATTTGATGTGAATCTCAAATGATACATATCTTATTTTGGATTTGGATTTGTAAAGAGCCACCAATGTTTTTTTGCCAACAATAAATAGCGTCGATGGGGCGAGGGGAGGGTGAAAAGCGAGTACAAGTAGCGGAGAGATCGTTAATCGATTCAGAACGATTTAGTTTTTTTCGATCAGAAGTATAATTCTGTGTTTTTTTTATATTTGCGTATGAAGATAAAGAGCCGTAACTTCACACCCAAAGAGCCGCATGTGGCTGGTGAGCCGCAGGTTGCTTACCCCTAACCAAACCGATATCTATCCACCATATTTGTAAAAAGTCCGGTCTATAGCTTAGTTGGTAGAGTAACTGCATTCCATGCCGAGATCTCGAGTTAGAATCCCACTGAAGTTGTCAGAATTTATTTCTCGTTTCAGTGTTTATTTCTAACCCAAAATAAAATACCGGCAAGGCTTACTCAGCCTTCATAAGAAATGAGTGTCAAGCCACTCAGGAGCTGAATAACATCCATTTCAAGTTGGCGTAAAGTAAAAGTTACTGGGTTGTTCATTTTAGATTTGGATTTTAAATTATGAGTAGGTACACATGCAGCATTTGTAAGCGTGAACTTACATGTGTCTACTTGTGAGCATGCATTTTTTATGAATCTTTAATGTAAATGTATATTTGCAACTAAGATTATGTATTGTAGTTGAATATAATGGTCTTCTTCTATTGGGTGGTTTCAAAATTTACCGACCTCGTTGCTGAAATATTGAGAATTGAGAACCACTGTTTATTTGATCACCATCAAACTTCACAGGATTCGTTCTAAGAATATGTTACATGTTTCCTGAAAATTTCGTCAAAATCGGATGAGCGGTTTATGAGTATAGGGAACATACTTACATACATACATACATACATACATACATACATACACACATCCTTCTTTATAGATATAGATAGATAGATTGCATTCCATGCCGAGATCTCGAGTTAGAATCCCACCGAATATGTCAGAAATTATTTCCCGTTTCAGTGTTTATTTTAAACCCAAAATAAAATACCGGCAAGGCTTACTCAGCCTTCATAAGAAATGAGTGTCAAGCCACTCAGGAGCTGAATAACATCCATTTCAAGTTGGCGTAAAGTAAAAGTTACTGGGTTGTTCATTTTAGATTTTTGGATTTTAAATTATGAGTGGGTGCACATGCAGCATTTGTAAGCGTGAACTTACATGTGTCTACTTGTGAGCATGCATTTTATATGAATCTTTAATGTAAATGTATATTTGCAACTAAGATTATGTATTGTAGTTGAATATAATGGTCTTCTTCTATTGGGTGGTTTCAAAATTTACCGACCTCGTTGCTGAAATATCGAGAATTGAGAACCACTGTTTATTTGATCACCATCAAACTTCACAGGATTCGTTCTAAGAATATGTTACATGTTTCCTGAAAATTTCGTCAAAATCAGATGAGCGGTTTATGAGTCTATAGGGGACATACATACATACATACATACATACATACATACATACATACATACATACATACATACATACATACATACATACATACACACATCCTTCTTTATAGATATAGATATCAATAGGTACAAAATATTTTATTATGTATTTATCTACTTTTAATTAGTTACTCTATTCAAATATCACTATGAAATATGTAATCTAATGTCGGTGTTATAGCCGCGGGGATCGAGTCAGGTTATTTGGAACCGGATAACGCTGGTTCGAATCCCGCGCCGATAACTTCGACCCTGGTTCAACAGATGCCGTTGCATGCACACAAGCTTCTGTTTTCGCATGAAGACAACTAGCCAGGTAAAATAGGTTGGTGGATTGCATTCCTTTCCACAAATCTATTTAAAAAAAAAAAAAAATACTATAGTAGCCATTTATAAAAGTTCAATATATCTCAAATTCATAAACCTACCTGCTTACATTTTCGGGATAAAAATAAGTACAAAGTGGAAATTATGGGAAGAAGCAATGGATATAAATGAACTGAGATCAGTATGTAAGGATAGAAAAAAGTAGAGGAGACTTTTCTAGAGGCTCAGGCCACACTTAATGTAAAGACGAAAGCGTTATAATTTTTTTTTTTTTTTTTAAGAAATCCTGTCCTATAGTCCGGTCGATAGCTCAGGTGGTAGAGTGCTTGCATTCCATGCCGAAAGCTCGGGTTCGAATCCCACCGAGGGTGTCAGAAATGATTTCCCGTTTTCAAACCCCAAAATAAAATACCGGCAAGGTTTACTCAGCCTTCACAAAAAATGAGTACCAGCACTCTCGGGAGTTGGAAAACCCCACTTCAACTTAAAGTTGTTGGTGTAAGGCCGGTCCCCTTACCTGTATAAATAAATAGGTCCCGAATGGCCACATGTGACCCCTTCGGGGATAACACAGGCAAGAAGTTACACTATATGTGTAGCTTAGTTGCGTTTTTTATTTTGCGTGATGGGAGATCCACAAAAGTCGTATATAAAAAAAAATCTTCAAACGGCAATAGCAAGTCGAGCATATTTTGTGGGGCTAAATCCATACGGTCTGAGGCGAAAGGGGATGGGGGGAAACGGGTCGCAACTTTGACAGCTTTCGGCGCGGTGCAACATGAGAGCGCCCCCTTAAGATAAAAAACAGTGAAATTTCCCTGATTGTTTGAAGCGCTTCAAACCAAATGACAATGAATTTATGAACATAAAATGTCATTTTGGATTATTCAATAATAACTGTCAAGTGAGCGTGGGTTTACAGATTCTTTTAATACAAGTACAAACTTTTTTTTTCTGTTTGTGTGATGTTGAGTTTTTACAGAATGTTTAAAAAATAAAGATTGGCATGATGACACTCCCTATATCGTTAATTTAAAATTGTACAAGTGACAGGGCTATTTCTTTCAAAGGATAGTGCAGTATTGTGGCAAGAATAAAAACATTTCAACATTCTAATTTGTGATTGCATAAGAGGAAGACCAATGTTCTATTTGCAGCTATATTATTTGCCGATGATTCCCTTCCACAAGCAGGAAACATTTCCATGGCTGTTTATCGACATGAATACGACCATTTCTAGTCCAGCGATTACAAAGGAAATCAGCAGAATAATGTGTACCAATAAACAAATAAAGGAAAAACTCAGTTCCCTTTTTAAAAGCAACTCACACTCAAATAAATTATGCACTCTCAACATTAGGAAAAAAAATCTCAGCCTTAATACATATTAAATTAAATATCATACTAAATAATTTTTAGACTTTAATTATTTACTAAGTTGACATTTGTTTAGGAACATTTTGACACAGTAGTCTTCTAAATTTAATGTGCATTAATTACAATAATTGTGAATACATAATTAAGACATAGACTTCACTCATCTGGCAATATTTGTACATCGGCTTCACTCAAGTTTTTCAGAATTTGAGATCTCTTAATCAAATCTATAATGTTGATCTTGAAATTATCATTTTCAAAATGATTAGCCAGAGAAAAAGCGTGGACAGTTTTAAGGTGAATTTTTATATCTTTTTTGAGCTTCGCGGTGAAACCACATTCACCACAAGAGAAGGGTTTCTCGTCGCTGTGAACAGCTGAATAATGCCGCTTGAGATTAGATGACAAAGCGCAGGAGTACGAGCAGAACTTGCAGCCGTAAGGTCTGATGCGAGTGTGCGTCTTCAAATGCCTTTGTATCAGTTCAGGGAGAGCAGCAACATAACTGCATTCTGAGCAAGCGTAAGGTTTGATAACTGCGTGTGTCGCCAGGTGTCGAGTTAGATATCCTTGTCGAGCACAGACGTAGCTACACTGATTACAAGAAAAGGGTTTTTCTCCCGAGTGTATCGCCATGTGTCTTTTCAGGGATCCGCGATGCGCAGTGATATAACTGCACAGCTCACACGCAAAAGGTCGGTAATCGCTGTGCGTTGCTTTATGTCTCCTCAAATTTCCGGGGTCCGAGGATACAAAGCTGCACTCGTTGCAAGCAAACGGTTTCTCTCCCGTATGCTTGCGGAGGTGTATTTCCAAACGCTGCGGGTATATAGTTTTGTAATCACAAATGTCACATGTTGTTGATGACCTATTTATTTTAGTCGGCGGCCGGCTGAGCGTGGAAGTATTTTCTCCCTGAAGATCAATGAGACTAATGTCGGGCTTGATGTCCTCATCCATCGCAGAAGGTGGCTCGGCTTCGTGCATAGCTTTATGTCTTCGCATGTTTCTTGGTTGGGAAGTCGTGTATCCACACAGATCGCAGCTCTCGTATTTCTTCTTGTGTATCTCCATGTGCTTCTTCACATTCCTGGGAGTGAATGATTTGTAAGGGCAGAGCTTGCACGTAAAAGCTTTTGTAGCGAAGTGGTGCTCCATGTGTCGCCTCATATTCTCCATTCGAGCTGTGGAGTAATCGCAGTGATCGCAGGAGAGTGTATTCTCTACGTTGTGAAAGTTGTAGAAGTGTTTCTCGAGGATGTCGGCCCTCGTGGCCTTATAGTTGCAGGAGCCACACGGGAACCTCTTCTTGTGTCTCTTGCGGTGGCGCTCAAAGCTCTGTGCAGTCTTGGTTTTGAAAGGGCACTGCTCACACTTGTAGGGCTTCCTTTTCTTCTTGGATTGCTTTTCATTTCCTGGAACTAAAGATTGATAAACAGTGTTATAGATTAATGGATATTGTACAGAGATAATTGAATGCACAATGTACCTACATAGACCCTTTAACTGAAACTGTCTTTGACAAATACCTATTCTTATTGATATGTTAAAGTAAAACAAGTGACATGATGAGATGAGATGCATACAAAACTTGGACAGGTTGTACTGAACACGTCTACACCAGGCGCGAGCGGTTCGTACATACGATGGATTCACCGAATCCCTTAACCTCAAAGTGTTAATGTATGGGAAATGATATTACGAGTATATATTTTGCTCAAGAGAATCGCATTTATACAGCGGCGATTACAAACATTTTTATTATTGTTATACTTTTTACATCTCGCTATCGCGCGTAAGCGAGACATTATATTTTATGTATGTATCTAACTACATACATATGCCATGCAGCATATATTATGTCTATACCGTAAAGTCAAGAGTCCAAAACAAACGAATCATCATAATATGCGAATACGGGGAGCTCAAACGCGTCCAGAATCAAAGCAGATATTTTGTTTTCGCGCATGCGCAATACGATCGATGGGATTTCGCTACTTGAGTAAAATACGGCAGAGCTTACAGAATCCAATATACGAAAATTGACCTTATTGTCTTCAGACATACTGGACAAAATAGGGTATTGCAAATTGGGCGGATTTGACTCTTACTTTTATATTTTCCCTTTTGTATGACATCAAATAAATAATTTTAACAATAATATGAATAATTATTCTTCATTCATGTATTAGTTTACGTTGACTTTTTAACGCACGGCCACGGTGTGCAATATTTTTGTTCTTTGAAAAATAAAAATATGGATCCATCTTGTTCTCAGGTTATTGATTCAAATAGTAGATGTGACTGTTTAATTGAATCATTGTTACGTAAAAGTTTTTTGTCTAGACAATTTGCGGAAAAAAACATATAGTGGATACTGGAAAACCAACTCCAATTTTAAAAATCACCAGGAAGAATAAATCGTTTGTAAGACATTTCCAAAACTCAATATATTCGAAAGTCTCCTGTCCTTAAAGGAGAAGTCAACCTTTCACGATGCTGTAATCGACGACTTTATGAAGAAAGAACGTAGAATTAAGCTCAAGTATAAGTAAATGAATATCAGGTGAATAATTTTTACAATAAAAATTTGAATTTAATTTTATAATTTTTTGATTAATTAAAAACACTGTTTATTTTCACGGATAAATTTATTCAATAAGATTAAAATCTTTAAACAAATTACTAACGTTTTCGACCTAGAAGGTCATCATCAGGTATGATTATTGGTTACAGAAAAGAAATTTTATTTTATGAAATTTTGTCAATAGGTATAAATGATAGTCAGGTAGGTAAAAACATACAGTAAAATTTTAAATTAATAAAATAAAATAAATTAGACAAGCAAGAGAAGATCTATTTGGTAATAACTAATTAATTTATTATAAGTCTATTTTAATAATAAAAAATAAATAAAATTGGTCAAGAGGTATAAAATTCAGTTAGGTAGGTAAAATATTCAGTAAAAATTCTATTAACATTAAAATAGTTTTATATGGCAATTATGAAAGAATATGAATTAATAGATTAAATTAAACGTCATTTGGTGAGACATTATGTATACAAGACAAAGGATAGAATAAAATAAAAATAAATTAAAGTTGGAGGCTAAAAAGATCAAAAAAGATCAAAAAACATCAGAAAACAAAAAATAAAAAACAAGAAACAAAGATAAATGCACCACCACACCAGTCATCTCGAAGAATCAAACAATAAAACCAATAAACCAGAGTGTCATCATACATAAGAACATAATAAACAAAGTAATCAGACAGTCTTGTCCTCGCACATAAGCAGCGGGGAGACAGGAGGGATCTGGATATTCACAACTTCTTCTCTGTGTCTGTGGATCTGGAGTGCCTCAAAAGCCATCAGACGTCTACCAAAACACTCAGAGTGCAGGACCAATGTATTGGCCGTGTCAAACGTGTGGCCATTCTCGATACAATGGTCCGCCATCTCCGAGTATCCTGACAGACCCCTGAAAGCTCTGGCATGCTCCTTTAATCTGGTTGTGATGGCCCTGCCTGTCTCGCCAATGTATATGGCTTGACAGTCGTTGCAGTTAAGCTGGTACACACCACTCCTGCTAAATTTTCCCAATTTATCCTTATCATTGAATATTATATTACCCAGATTGTTATTCCAAATGACGTTTAATTTAATCTATTAATTCATATTCTTTCATAATTGCCATATAAAACTATTTTAATGTTAATAGAATTTTTACTGAATATTTTACCTACCTAACTGAATTTTATACCTCTTGACCAATTTTATTTATTTTTTATTATTAAAATAGACTTATAATAAATTAATTAGTTATTACCAAATAGATCTTCTCTTGCTTCTCTAATTTATTTTATTTTATTAATTTAAAATTTTACTGTATGTTTTTACCTACCTGACTATCATTTATACCTATTGACAAAATTTCATAAAATAAAATTTCTTTTCTGTAACCAATAATCATACCTGATGATGACCTTCTAGGTCGAAAACGTTAGTAATTTGTTTAAAGATTTTAATCTTATTGAATAAATTTATCCGTGAAAATAAACAGTGTTTTTAATTAATCAAAAAATTATAAAATTAAACAATATGAATTTTCACAGTGTTAATACACAAACAATACAAAATATAAAATATGAATTGTTTATTGAAATCATTAAAATGTAATCAGGGAAATGTTCGCACATATGTTTATTTAAGACTTTCGGAGCAGAGCGTTTATTTGGATATCTTTTTAGTTACAGCTGTCAAATACAATAAGTACGTGCCATCGATATAAATAATATACATAGATGGAGCGCGTGAGTGTTTACCTATACAAACGGTTGTGCCACAAAATTGTAGAAAGAAAGAGAAAGAAACATTAGAAATTTTGTTATGTTTCTGTCTCTTTCTGATCTCCATGACAACACAACAGCTGAGGCTGACGTCTCACAACATACGTTTCCCAAAATGTAAGGAAAAATAACTTAATACGAATAAATTCACATTTAAAAAAAAAATCAGTGCATTATATTTAAGGTTGTGTAGGAACTAAAAAAAAACTTAAACAAAAAAGACGCATTACTGACTGTATCTTACTTTTATGTAATAGAGTATTTTTTGATAATTTTATGAATATCATCTCTGAAAGTTGTCTTATATGCTTATTTACATTTTAATATCTTTATTTCTTTTGTATTTATATCTAAATAAACCTTAAAAAATACGATTAATGCGTCTAATATAAGAAAAAAAATCTATCGTCAAATAATGGGTATAAGTATGAAGAACTGAGTTTTTTTTTATATTTTGTGGTTTTTTACTGTATGCTTTTGTTTGTAATAATTCATCACGCGCTTATCATGAGTTTTATTTCATTAAATTAACTTATTTCTATTATATGGGGAAATTTGAAAATTTGATGAAACTGTCAGGCTATCTTCGCATGATAGTTGTTTTCAATTTACATGTAGGTACCTCGATGTTTCCTTGCCGACGCTTGGTAAACAACTGATTGCAAATGGGGCGTACACTATCATTTAGGGCAACAATGATGTGGATCGGATATATACGCTAATGCTACATCTATATATTTTATTTAAATCAATGGTACGTGCATTTCGTTTGTTGGCTAACAATTATTTTTATAGAGGTAGGTATATGAATCTATGTTTTTCTTCAGCTTCCCATGGGGAACAGATCACGGACCGCCACTGGTCTACACCCGTCAAACAGAGCAAACACGCAACTAGTATGCAACATCTGTTGCTGCATTCGGACGCCCTGTTATATTTTGTTGTATATTTTTTATTTATAATATGGTACCTTTAAATGTGCGTATTATACCATGAATAATTAATAGAGGTAAAATATTGTTCAATAATAAGGATAAGATTAAGCATACAATTGTTGGTGGTTTATATCGCATTTCATGTAATGACTGCAACTCCGTGTATGTTGGGTAAACCTTTAGGTCTATGAATTTAGGTTAAGAGAACATAAAAAGGCATTTAGGGGTTAGTCTGATTACTCAGAGATGGCGGACTGTTGCATCGAAAAGGACCAGTCATTTAATAATGACGGTGTTAAGACTCTCCATTCTGGGTGCAGGGGCAGACAGCTAATTACCCTTGAGACTTTGGAAATTCATAAACATAAAAAAAATGTTATTCTTGTAGTTTGGTCAATAAATTCAGATTCCTGCTGCTTCACCTTTGTTATTACCTAATTATACCTACCTCCTTGGGGCCGTCCATAAATTACGTCATCGATTTTGACCGATTTTCGACCCTCCCCACCCCCCCCCTTACAATCATCCTATAGTCATTATCTAATGACCCCTCCCCCCCCTCTTGCTGTAATAATGGATCTAAAATCTAAATCTAAATCTAAGCTGCAAAGATATATATCATTTGAGATTCATATTAAATGCATTCCCACAAGCAGACACGCATAATTTTGCGCTTACACATGCCGCATGGATGGGCTTAATAATTAATAATGTTATATTACTTACATAATATTTTGTATATTTTGTAGAAATTGGTATTTACAAGAACGACGTCACTTTTGGTACTCGTACATCATTTGCCATCATCCGCAGACCAGACTCCCCCCCCCCTGAATGCGAATGACGTAATATATGGACAGCCCCCTTGTCGTAACTTATCCTTCTCATTTCTCTATGGTTTTTGTCTAGTCAATTTTTTAAGAGTGTACAAATGACGTAAGAAAGTCAAAAGTACTTGAGGTAAAATAAATGCTCAACTTGTGAAAATAAAAAATATGTTTTTTTTATTTCTTTACTTTCTCATAACAATAATTTGACTTGCTTGAGAATTTGTGCTTTCTATAGTGACGACCAAGCTCGCAGAGGGCTCTTGAAGTGTGAGTAACACAAAAACAACACTAGTGTAACTAACATACAAAAAAATCGTCCTTATATTTTCCTGTTCGCCTTCTTTTACATTCAGTCTCTCTGTGTATCCCATTCTCTCACAATGTCTCAATCTAATCAAGCCATCCTTTTTTTGGTTTTCCCGTTGTCTCATATATTTATTTATTTGTGACGACAACTCACCTGGTGGTGCTCTGGTACATGTGAGGTCCTCCTTCCCATTAGTTTCCTTCGGCTCCTCCAGGCCTTCCCCCTGCTCTCTCTCGACCTTTACCTCGACCTCTGGATTGTCCGCCCCTTTGTTGGCTTCCAAATCCACATAGTCATTTTCAATATCTGAATCATCATCAAATACTTCTTGCTTCACTTTCACCTCTCCAAAGTTGAAGCCATTGCTAGATTCTGGGGGCAGGAGGTTATAGCTTGCAGCCTGGTAGTCGCTGCAGGGAGCTGGTACACCAAGGTTCAATTCCCCACTCATGATTATGACTTTTTCCTCAGAAATCTTTCATAAAGATTGAAAGACTTGACTTTTTGTATTCACATGAAAATCGCGTATTTATGCATACAAAAAACGCATAAAACTAATTTCAGCTAGTGGATAAGATAATAGTTTTGTTTTATTCTTTAAAAAATGTGTTTGAATATTTGAAATCGAGTTGTTTATCAATTTTCAAATACAAAAACTGACATTTGTAAAATATAATGATGGCTGATGATTTTTCTTCTTCTTTGTCATTGTAAAATGATGTGGCTACTAGCCACTGGCTAGTTAGTTGACAAAATTTTCCCAGCTTAGTACCTACTGGCGCCTCGTTATCGGAGCTCGCTCGCGAAGAAGAAAGTATTTTTCTTTCAAATAAGGATATTACCATATTTGGGATATTATTTAATTTAAATGACATCACTAGAAAATAAAATGGTCGTTTTGACGTTTGACGTTTAATCACAACAAAATTTAAATTTATTTTAGTTTCAATAAAATTAGCAGGAACATATCTTTTGAAAACTGTGATATAACAATATCGAAATGGCTGAAGCACAGGACGACGACAGAATTTTAGAGGGGTTTCTCTGCCCGATGTGCAAGGAGGACCTGAAATCGGGCAACCAGTTGGTAACCCACTTTCAGTCGCAGCACCAAGAAGAACAAGACGTTTTAAAATCGCTGAAGACGATGTTCGGAAAAGCGAAGAATAAAATTTTGAATTTGGAAGAGTCTGATTTGCAGGAGACGTTCGATACTGCTCTGAAGTTTGCGGAATATGATTTTTATGCTCCGCAGGAGATAGGCGCGACTCGGAGTGTTTTTCAGTATTATAAAGCTCACAGGGCAGCGAAATTGGAGAGGTACGCCGCTGAGACTAATAAGCTGCTGATCCGTTTGGATAAGCTGATGGCTAAGATGCCCAAAGAGCAGGCGCAGCGCAAGCAGTTTGAGCAGCAAATTGTGCCTTGGCTGGATGGGTCGCTAGTAAAACTCTGTCCAGGCTGCGCTAGGCCCTTCAACATCACGCGGCGCCAGCACCACTGCAGACTATGCGGCTCAATCCTCTGCCAGGACTGCTCGCAGTTCTTTGATTTGAATGTCGCAAGTAAGTTTAATTCAGTTCATATGAAATAAGGTTTGTTTTAATACCTTTAGAATGAGGTCCGCACGTGAATTGGCATAGACAATATTGGGACGTCACCCGGCCGGGTTGCTAGGGAAAATGTATATTGTTATTGGTTGCCAAAGACCGCAGTCTCATACAAGACTGACGTTAGCTCACTGAAAAAAATATCCCAAATTCAAAAATGTTCTGACCCCATTAAAAATGAAAAAAATGGTAACACGGAAAGTATTTTTTTATGTTTCCATTTATCTATCTCATTTTTTAAAACAATCCCAAATTACCGCCTTTGATTCCATATGACACATTTAATCTAAGTCGCAAAGATATATTAACTATGAGGTCCTCACCTGAATTGTCATTATCAAAGTTGTGATGTGATACGGTTGGGCCACTAGAGAGAAGGCTTATTAATATTTTGTAATTGGTTTGCTAAGAATGATGTGTAAGGTTTGCCCGCCAAGAAAAAGAGTACTAAATTCAAATTTGTACTAAGCCCATTCTTTGCCACTGCTCTCTATTTATTTTCGCATAAAACGAGGTCAAATTCTCTGCCGTAAAAACAGGTCTGCACAAAAAAACATCTTCTTATTTATTGCGAAGGTCAATTAAATTTTGTTGGGAATGAGACCTTAGTTTCAAGTAAAGACCGAAACAGTTAATCATTTGGAATATTTTACAAGTGGTATGTAAAGGTTGGGGCTAGCAGGACAAGTTTACTGGAATGCTAGGCACTCAGATTCCCAGATACATCCACAGGAAGACGAAGAGTAGGAAAGCCAAAACCGAGATGAAGTGGAAAGGGGTGGTGCACGGCTTTTGCTGATTGCAAATAAGAGAACGGTATCAAAGTGTAGTGATTTTGTACCTAACAGGGCTGTTAATTTTGAATTTTAGAATGCTGCTTCTTTTGTTCCCAAAAACAATAGCTTGGAAAAAACAATAAAATTTGCGTGTAAGAAAAGGGCATGCAAAAGTTGTATTTAATAACACCCAACACCCAAAGACCTTTACATTGGTGACCCCGACTTGGAAAAACAGTTAAAAAGGGTGTTATTCCAATTAAATTGAAACAGCTGGCGGGAACAAACTCAGCAGATAGCACAATCGTGAAAAGACTGTGGTTACATCGATTACCACAATCCGTCCAAGTTATCTTATCTGGGTCAAATAACCAACCGCTGTCAGAGCAGGCAGCAACGGCAGACCGGATCATGGAGGTATACCAAAACAGCGAGCATACTGTTGCTGCGACCTCCCAGTCCTCCGCTCTCACTGCATCTTCTACGTCACCCAAGACTGAAGAATCCAACATGCAGTATATAATTAAACAACTGGAAGCAATCAATAAAAGGTTAGAGCGCCTTGAGCAGTGCAACCGAAACCGCAGCCAGAGCCGTAACCGAAATCACAACCGTGACCTGAAAAATAATCAGAACGGGAAACAGAACCAGCAGACAGGTTACTGTTACTTCCATAATAAGTACGGAAACAAAGCGTACAAGTGCACCGAACCCTGCAAGTTTCCGGGAAACTTCACAAGCCCCCCACAGTAGCAGCGAGTGAGGAGCTAAAGAAAAATTGCTGCAGACTTGTCATCAGAGACCAGCGGTCCAACAAAAGGTTTTTGATCGATACTGGGTCTGACATATCAGCGATCCCAAAAACAGTAAATACACCTCATAAACTAGCATCACCAACACTGTATGCTGCAAATGGTACAAGAATTCAGACGTATGGCACGCACACCATCTCCATTGATGTAGGCTTGCGCCGTCTCTTTTCATGGACGTTCATCATTGCAGACGTCACTCAACCGATTATAGGTGCGGATTTTTTAAGCCACCACAATCTTCTCGTGGACCTCAAGAAGAAACAACTCGTCGATGGTACCACAGGGCTCATAGCCATCGCTAACCGGTTGCTAGGCCCATCAGATGGCCTGTCAACTATTGACGTGAATAACAAAGACGATTATAACATGATACTTCAACAGTTCCCAAGCATCACGAGACCTCAAATCCATCATGCATCTACACGACATAGTGTCAAGCACGCCATCCAAACAACTGGACGCCCTGTTTTTGCGAAAGCTCGTCGACTAGCACCAAAACAGTTGGAAGCTGCTAAGGAGGAGTTTAGAAAAATGTGTGAGCAAGGTATCTGCCAACCATCAAAGAGCAGCTGGTCGAGCCCACTGCATATGGTCAGTAAGCCCAATGGAGGTTGGCGACCATGCGGCGACTATAGACAGTTGAATGCTCAAACGATACCGGATCGATACCCGATCCCGAGTTTACAGGACTTCTCACACAAATTGAACAAAATGAGCATCTTCAGCACTATTGATCTTACTCGAGCGTACCACCAAATTCCAATTGAAGATGATGATGTAGAAAAAACCGCAATAATCACACCGTTCGGGTTATTTGAATTTAAAGCGATGCAATTTGGATTGTGCAACGCTGCACAGAGTTTTCAACGGTTCATGCACAAAGTTCTGCAAGACTTGGAATTCTGTTTTGTCTACATAGACGACATCCTCATAGCATCAAGAGATGCAACGCAACATAAAGATCATCTCAGACAACTGTTCACAAGACTCACCGAATATGGACTTGTGATCAATCCTGACAAATGTGTCTTCGGTGCTCAGGAAGTAAAATTCTTAGGCCAACTCATCAACAAACAAGGGATAAAGCCCGCTGAAGAGAAAGTGAAGGCAATTTGTGATTACGCGTTGCCCACAACTGCAAAAGACTTGAGAAGATTCTTAGGAATGATAAATTTCTATAGAAAATTCATCCCCAAGGCAATTGAAAAACAGCAAATACTCTACGACTCCATCGCGAAAGTGAAAAAAGGGGACAAGAAACCGATCACATGGACAGAAGAAATGATTCACGCTTTTCAACAAACAAAAACTGATCTGGCAAACGCAACATTGCTAATACACTCTGATGAAAATGCAGAAATCTCCATCATGGTGGACGCATCCAACACTGCAATGGGAGCCGTCTTGCAACAATGGACCCACAACCAATGGTCTCCCCTGGCATTCTACTCCAAGAAATTTTCAACAGCTCAATTGAAATACAGCACATATGACAGAGAGCTGACAGCACTATATGAAGCTGTAAAATATTTCCGCAGAATGTTGGAAGGTAGAAGCTTCCATATTAAAACGGATCATAAGCCCATAACTTATGCATTTAACAAAAACAAACAAAACGCATCTCCACGACAAGAGCGACAATTGGATTATGTGTCCCAATTCACCACGGACATAAGATATGTGCCAGGTGAGGAAAATGTTGTTGCAGATGCACTTTCAAGAGTGGAAACTATTGCAATTCCACCGCAAACCGACTTCGAGCAAATGGCAGAAGAACAAAAACAAGATTCAGAACTAGAAACATTTTTCACTGAAAATTCTTCACTCCAGATGAAACAACTATTAATTCCCGGAGGCAATAAAATGATTTGGTGTGACACATCAACAGGAACTATAAGACCATTTGTTCCCAGAAGTATGAGAAAAAATATTATACAGCAATACCATGATATCAGTCATACTGGACCAAAGCCTACGTACAAATCAATAAGAACAAGGTACGTTTGGCCCAACATGCAAAGTGACATAAAAAAGTTGGTAAAGACATGTATCAGTTGCCAAAGGACTAAAACATCCAGGCACACAACAAGTCCACTGCAAGAATTTCCTACACCAGACGAAAGATTCCAGTGGATACACATAGACTTGGTAGGACCACTCCCACCATCTCAAGGACAAACCTACTGTCTGACCATCATCGATCGATATACAAGATGGCCAGAAGCTATACCAATAAGTGACATCACAGCCAAAACAGTGGCTGCCGCTCTGATCACAAACTGGATAGCAAGATTCGGCGTTCCTGCAACTATTGTCACTGATCAAGGACGACAGTTTGAATCCCAGCTATTTTTCGAAATCACAAAAACACTAGGAATCAAACACAACAGGACAACAGCCTATCACCCTCAGTCTAACGGCTTAATTGAAAGATGGCATCGTACCCTCAAGGCTGCTATCAAAGCTCACACAACAGTGAAATGGACCGAACATCTCCCGATGATTCTCCTTGGCTTGCGGAATGCTATTCGCGAGGACATTGGACACTCTCCAGCAGAACTGACGTATGGAACTACCCTACGACTGCCAGGTGACTTCTTCCAAGATACAACACCAGCAGAACCAGGTTCATTCGCAAGAGAACTACAGCAGTCATTACAAGAAATAAGACCAACACCAACAGGCAATCATGGGAAAAGACGGACCTTTGTACACAAAGCACTGAAAGATTGTACACATGTGTTTGTGCGAACTGACGCTTCTCGTACTCCACTACAAGCACCGTACGAGGGACCTTTCTCTGTTGCCAAAAAGAGTGAAAAATACTTTTCAGTAATGATAAAAGGTCAAGCTAAAAACATCACCATAGATCGTTTGAAACCAGCTTACATGCCTGAAGATACAACAGAAACTACAAACGCAGACCCAAAACCAGTACCAGTAGTAGCTAGAGAAAACACACCAACAACTGCTACTCCTGCAACTCCTGGGACTCCTACTACTACAACCACTACAACAAGATCGGGCCGAAAAGTACACTTTCCAGACAGATTCTACTAAAAACCTAAGAGAAGTCAAGATTCACCGATCACCACTTTCATCGCATCTGCCCTTGGCAAATGCTGGAGGGGACCTCTGTAGTGATTTTGTACCTAACAGGGCTGTTAATTTTGAATTTTAGAATGCTGCTTCTTTTGTTCCCAAAAACAATAGCTTGGAAAAAACAATAAAATTTGCGTGTAAGAAAAGGGCATGCAAAAGTTGTATTTAATAACACCCAACACCCAAAGACCTTTACAAAAGTACTGGTGGAGTTAGAGGCAGAAGTTAAAGAGAGAAAGGCTTGGATTGGGCTGTAGTGCTACTAAAGAGGAAGATGAAGATTTTACTAGTTGTGTAATGTATTTTGACTTTGCCGTTTCAGAGCGCATGATAGACCCTTCTCTAGAGCAGTGGGCTCCCGAGGAATCAGATAAAGCGGAGAAGCGCGAGGGTCTGAGGCTCTGCCAGCACTGCTACAGTCTCATAGACCTGCGGAGACAGCTGCAGGACAGCCGCAAGTCCAAGACTATCCTGGTCACTGGGTATGAGCAGATGAGGAGTATCATGGAACAGGCACAGCCAGCTGCAGCCATGTATGTCAAGGTGAGAGAGAATCAAGACTCCTAGAAGTGTCATGCAATTTTTGTATTAGATCTTTGAGGGGGAGTGGGGTGGACATAAAAAGGTGAGATGGCGTTCATTGATTGCACAATCATAGTTTATTTATTTATTTATTTATTTATTTATTCACAATCATACACCAACAGGCACAACATAAAAATAGCACATTAGACAAATTAACAAAGGAAGAAATCATGTTGCACCCCATTACCGGTGTAAGCGTAATACAATGTGATAAAAAAAGCACACAAAAATATCAAAATAATTTCACTTACATACTAAGGATAAAAACATTTTTTTTAAAAACGGAATACAACATTCAAAAATTCAAACAACAATAATAAAATAATATAAATAGAAGTAGTAGGGAAGAAAGGAAGGGGAAGGGGAAGGGATACTCACTGCTCAAGTATAGCTAAAATTGATCTTTTAAATAAATTAGAACTACCGTGAAACAGATCGACATCTTTAAATTTATTGTTATAATTTTTAGTCATTCTTAGCAGAGGATTTCGCAAACCTGCATTGGTAACGTAACGCTTAATGTGAAAGGGCCAAAATGATCGTCTAACTGTTGGGACCGCGAAGTCTATCAATTTCAGTAATAGGGGTGTGTCTAGTGCAGACATACAAATTCTGCGTAGAATACAGGCATCTGCAAGTTCACGCCTCGACGAGAGGTCTATTAAGTCATTGAAACGGGATGTTCTGAATCTGTGATTTCCAATTCGTATTAGTTTATGTTGGATTTTTTCCAATGCAACGTTATATTTGTCATATAAGGGATTCCATACTGGGGAGCAATACTCGGCCCGAGAGCGTACAAGTGAGACATACAAGGTCATAAGAGATGTGGGATCTCTGAACTCCCTGGTCACCCTTAGGATAAAACCAAGCATTTTGTTACATTGTGTTAGAATCTTATCGATGTGATCGTCAAAATGCAGTTTGGAGTCAAAGATAACACCAAGATCCTTTACCGAGTCGAGTCGTTGCAGCATGGTATCAGCAATCGCATAATTATGAGAAATAAGGTTTTTGTTTTTAGTGAAGGATATGGAAAAACATTTTTTCAGATTTAGTTCCAATCTATTGCAAACACAGTAGTCATGGACCCTACCGAGATCCTCTTCCAACAAAACAGCGTCCTCCTCAGTTCTTATGGTACGATAAATTTTGAGATCGTCTGCAAATAGTAAAAAATCTGAGTGAATGAAGCAATTTCCTATGTCATTGATGAAAGCTAGAAATAACAGAGGGCCCAGAACAGAACCCTGGGGTACCCCCGACGTAACACACACGTATTCTGATTTAAACCCATTAAGAGTTACTGTCATAAGTCTATCGCTTAAATATGAACTAATCCACCTCAATAGGTCACCGTGAATACCATAGTATGAAAGCTTTCGAGTCAGTAAAGCATGATCAACCTTGTCGAATGCCTTCTGGAAGTCTGTATAGATTGAATCAACTTGTATGCGTTGATCCATAGCCCTGAAAAGAAAGTCTGTATACACGAGAAGATTTGAGGTGGTCGATCTATCGGTCATAAAACCATGTTGTTCCTCTAAGAGATAAGGTTTGAGAAAATTATAAATGTGATCCTTGATTATCATTTCAAAGACCTTGGATATAGAGGAGAGTATTGATATTGGGCGATAGTTTGTAATATCATCCTTATTGCCTGCCTTATGGATGGGGGTAACATGAGCTGTCTTCCATATGGTTGGAAAGCAGCCCTCCCTGATGCTCCTGTTAAAGAGAATACGTAGAGGTTTGGTCAGATGAGACGCACATTTTTTGAGAACAATGGGAGAAATCGAGTCAGGTCCAGCACCTTTATTAGTGTTAAGGTTGATAAGTTTGTTATAAATTTCGGAACTTAAGATGTTAATCGATGAAAGTGAAGATGTATTAGTATGATTTGGTGGATTGTGATCTGTGTCAGCTATAGTGTTTTTAGAGAAAACAGATTGAAAGTATTGACAAAAAAGATTGGATATATCTTTAGGATCGTCAGATAAAATATCCTTGTAATGCATGTTTTTGGGATATGAGTTTGATGTCTTTAAGTTGTTAATATAGGAGAAAAATGGCTTTATATTTGTTTTGATAGATTGTTCAATATTAGCAATATAGTGTCTATGGTCGTGTCTGTGTGCAATTTTGAGTTTAGATCTAAAGTTAGAATAGGCAGCATAGTCACATAGATTATTATATTTCTTCCAACGGTCCCAGTATTTATTTTTGTCTCTAACCAAAGCAACCGTAGAACTTTTATACCAAAATGGGTACTTAGGTTTTTTGGCTAGTTTCTTGGGTGTATACAGATCAATAATACTTACCAAGGTATCATAGAAAATGTCTACAGCAAGATCAGTAGTTTTGTCATCCAACAGAGCATTCCAATCAATTAGGCTGAGCTTCATTACATACACTGTAAGCAGCATCTAAATAAAAGAGTAAACAGCTGATCTTTGTTTTTATAGAGTGGACCGATAGATGTAGGGCAGCTTTTGGCAGCCAAGCACTTGTTGATAACACTAGAATAAATAAAACTGTCTAGTGTACACAGCAGCCTTGCTCTCTGTGTATCTAAATTGTGGATAAATTGAATATGATAACACTGCCACATCTCTTTTACAATCCGACCTTGCTCCCATCTAAAAAAAAATCCATCAGATCAAAAAATACCAGAAAAAGTATTATTAATTCCAATGGGTAGGTAGCTTTGATAAGGCCCCTTCTCAGCCATTTAACAATGGAAAAAATGCTGGCAGCGATGTGTTGATGCCCAAGGATCTATCTTTAAGAATTTCTGTTCATTGTAAAAAAATGTTTCATAATTTTTGAGTCATCAGATCTGTCTAGTAAATGCAAGTGAAAGATCTGTTTATAGTCATTTTTAGTTAATGTTGGATTTAGCAACAAAGCTCGTATTCAAGATGAAAAAATCCCCATGTGAAAATTATCTATGTAGTGTTTGCCTGATAGTTTAATGTTGATGACATCCACATACATTACAAATGTTCATTCATGACATAATAACCTTTGAATTGCAGATGTGTGAAAGTTTGAAGGAAGGCGAAACCACCTACAACTTGTCAGACGCCAACGTCTTGAAGTCTCGCATTGCCAAGTACGCAGAAGGCATAGACAGTCTCAGTAAACAGATGGCAGCACTGCAGATAGCCCCTGCCGGGAGTCGTACCAACCGTCTGCAGCTTGCTATACGACAGGCGGCCATTTGCTTCACAAAAGTATCTATCATCATTATTTTTCTTGTAATCTTTTCCAATTGATAGCTTAAAGTGCAAAACATGCCATCACCAAAAGGGTCAATGCTGTTTCATACATCTAAGTTAATTTAAGAAATTAAAAAATCAAAACAATTTTGTATAACAATGTTGAAAATGAAGGGTTTAAAAGTAAATGCATCATGAAGTGGTGATGGTAAGTTCACTTATTCTAGGAGACATTTCTGTGTCTTTTTATCCAAATTTAAAATAGATTATGGCATTTCCCATTACTTGTTTTTAGAATAAAACTTATTAATTGATGAAGGACTTAGTTTTCTCCTTCTTGTTTGTGTAGATCCTGGTATCTGCTTGAACAAAATATCATTGTTCGACCTGTGACAATGATAATGCCCAACTTTCCATCCATCTCCTAAGCAATTTTCTTTGTGGCTTATGATCCTTTGAAGTCTCTTTAGAACTGTCACCTTCAAATTCATTTCACCTTGCCCTCTTTATTCTTCATTCTCATCTGACAGCTTGATTCCACCATGCCCACTATGCCATAAATATCTTTTGACTATATAATATACTGCTGACTGTGTGTTACAAAATTTCAATCATTCCACTAAGAACATTTTTCTAGTTAGTGGTAATTAATATTTTCATTCAATAAATATTTATAATTTTTACTGTCATTATAGGAAGAGCTTCTGTCTTTATCTCCTTTACCGAGTGAAGCGCAGATCAATGAAATCAGGAAGGAGAAACGAGAGCAGGCAGAGAGGAGGATTGAGAAGGAGAGGCAGCAGGCTCAGGCTAATGCAGCGCGGAGACAAATGATGGACATGTCACAAGCTGGGCCTCCATATCAGCAAGATACATGGATGGTAAAACAGATGATATTTGTTTCTCTTCAATAGTTAGAGTTCTTGCAATTGATATGTTTATTTAGAAAGTTTATTAAGCTTAGAATACAGGTCAGGGGACGATGTACAGAAGATTATCATAAGCATTGTTGTCACAGCCGACAAAATAAGCGACAGACCCTCCTATTTATCCTATTTCATATCACTATTTGAATGTCATTTGACAGCAATCTCACAATTATTTTGGATAGTTTATGAAAACTATTTATTCTCATTGCTATATTCTTGAATATAGCAAGATATTTGAAAGGCTATCTAAAAGTAGGAGGAATGGCACTCAAGATTACATTTTAACACAGATCTATAGCTGCGTGCCAAATCTTGACAGTGGGCTGTTTTGACAAGTTTGAAGTGCACTCTAAAAAAGTTTACTTAAAATGTGCAATTTACATTAGATCAAATGATTTACATTTGCTTTGTTGTTTCAGTCTCGTGCCAATGATCCCATTCCAGACAACACAGACAACCCCCTGGTAGAACAAATGAACATTGTACGTAGCTACATCAAAGAAGCTAGGGAAAAACTCAAATTTGAAGAGGTCAGTTGTGTTTCACTATTATGGTAATACTATCTTGCCATGTTAACGAATGTGATGGCATTTGGCCCGATAACTCAAGAAAGATCTTACACTCCTTTATCAATCGATGCCAATGTTTTGTATCGATTACTGGGCAAATGCAACTGGGTGTTGCCAGCGACCATACTATGTTGAAAGCACAGGTTCTCGCCCGATCACCGAAGTTAAGCAACATTGGGAGCCGATAGTACTTGGATGGGTGACCGCTTGCGAACACCGTGTGTCGTTGGTATTTCTTGGACCGGTCCGTAGTCCAGTGGCAACACTTCAAACTTGTAAATGGAAGGTTGTGGATTTTAATTCCGGCGGAGCACAAAAAAATATATCAGTTATATAAATACGCTCTTCGCTAGGTTGAATAATTCATAAAAAACCTTTACCAATTTATCAAAGACTAGTCATTAAAAAGGTCCATCCAGCCTTACAGCAACTAGGTCTTGCTTGAGTATTGGCGCTTTGTAGCGACGACCAAGCTCATAAACACCTCTGCGGCACTACAACAAGTGTCATAGACCCCTAGAGTCTCTGAAATCTAGGGAGTCTTCCGCACAGGATTTCTTAAAAAAAAACTTCCTTGGTCTGAATTTATTATCAGCCATCACAAAAATACACAGTCACACTCAGTTATAGCAATCACAGGAATAGCCACTTCACAGCCAAGAAAAAGAAAGTTACCTGGCCAGCTTTGCAGCAGACTTTCCGTAAATGGAGGCATTCAATCCCTGATATAAATTGTATCTGCTTTTCCCGAATTCATAAAATCAAAAAAATATTTTACTTTATAATATATTCAAGATTCCATACTTAAATGTATAATATAAGCAAGATTTCATACTTTCTTGAGGCGTAAATAGTAAGATTAGTAGGTAGGTACTTTTTGACAGACTCAAGTTGAACGCCGATAAAGAGCAAAATGGTTTGGTCTCTTTGTGCTCGTTATAACTGCATTGGACTGTATTTAAAATGGAACATTTGTTTGATTGCCACGACAAAATCTATCTTATACATGTAAATTAAGAAAACATCTCTCTCTTCTAACTGAGCATGACTTCAATGCACAAAACCTTTCATTATAAATATAGAACAGGCCGCCATTGCAGTGTCACCATAAATATTTTTTACAAACACCTTTTTTTTGGCTAGTCAAAATATGTAACTAAGTACCATTTTAGATTTCCCCGTATGCATCGCTAGTAAATTCTAAAAAAGGGCTCATGTTTTTCAGGTGGCGATACTTGAAAGGAATCTGAAGGAACTGAAGCAAGAGTACTATTTTCAAACGTCTCGTCCTAATGACTAACAAAAAGAGTGTTGAAGTGTAACTAAGAGATTATTAATGTAAATATAAATAAAAACCAGTGAAATATTGACAAAAATTCAAAATACGTGGACTCAAATATAGCAGAAAATAAATGACAAAATAATGCATTCATCAAATGAATCGTTTACAACCAAAGGTGTCCATTTAGGATTTTTTATAAAATGGAATAAATAAATGAAGACACAGATGAAACATATAATATCTGGAGTTTTCCATATTTTTCCATATTCCAGGGATTAACGAACGAGTCCGGTCAATAGCTCAGTTGGTAGAGTGCTTGCATTCCACGCCGTGAGCTCGGGTTCGAATCCCACCGAGGGTGTCAGAAATGATTTCTTGTTCGGTGTTTATTTCAAACCCCAAAATAAAATACCAGCAAGGTTTACTCAGCCTTTACAAGAAATGAGTACCAGCCCCCTCGGGAGCTGGGAAACCTCCACTTCAACTGAAGTGGTTGGCGTAAGGCCGGCCCCCTTACCTGTAAAAATAAATAGGTTCAACTCACCACATGCGACCCCTTCGGGGATAATGCGGCAAGAAGTTACACTATATGTGTAGCTTAGTTGCGTTTTTTTTTTTAACGCTAAAAACTCGTCACTGGAAGTTCGTTGGTTTAATTTCCGGCAGACCGCAAAAAAATTGACATTTAGTTTTCAAATTTGCCTTTAACAAAGCTGGACACCAAAGCTTCACCCAGCCTTACAGCAACTGGGTCTTGATTGAGTGATTGGCACTTTCCATTGCGACAAAACTTTTCTCACAAAAAGCAGCTCTCACCAAATAAATAGGTATAACTCGTCTTAATATTTATTTATATCATTTTAAAAAAAATCTTAGATTGCTGCTTTTGCTTGAATATGAATCAAATGCATGTGAAAAATTTCAATACATATTAGGTTGATGGGAAATATTCCATTAAAATTTTCCACAAATATATTTTCACCTCATAAAGTCACCCCTGTCTCAGGGAAGGACGGCAAGAGTTGCAGGGCTTATGTTCATTTGAGATGGGTTCTTATAATGTAGGTCCACATGCGGCATGTGTTAGCGCGAAATTATACATGTCTGCTTGTGGGAATGCATTTGATGTAAATCTTAAATGGTATATATCCTTGCAGCTTAGATTAGATTAGATTAGATATTTTAAGATTTCACAAATTATGTTAAAAATTAAATCACTTTTAAAAAATATCCATGAAAAATGGATTGTATTGCTTCCACTTCTAAGTCTGCCAGTGATTATGCATTTTTTATACAAGATTTCTAAAATGCAGCTTTCTGTACTGAAAATGAATATCACTTTGTATTTATAACATGATACCATTGTATTATTTCATAGTTTATCTTACTTTAATGATTTGTTATAAAACCATGATATTAAAATGTATTTTTTAAGTTTTTTGTTATTTTATGATTTTAATTTATTACATCGAACATTTATATTAAAGAAATGCTTACATTCCAAAGAGTCTTTCATTTCATACTCTGTTCATCACCACACCCCACAGTTTCATAAGGGTTGTTAATAGATGTCGTTCCTCTTCCACATAAAGGGCATGTAAGGTCTCATCTTTTTCTCGTATCCCGAGTGAACTCATAATGTTCACAACAGTTTCGTCGCTATCAAGCTGAAGAAGCCCATTGCAGGCTTGGTTGAAGAAACTCTGGTTAAGAAACTCCGGCTCTGATAGACCATTGCAACAGATCCCAGAAAGCAACTCTGGGCTTTCATTTATCAAAATATGTATTCTTTATATTTTCAGGAATCTACATTTTTCAATTATTTTAGTATAATCTATAATCTAAGTTGCAAAGATATAATACATTTAAGATTCAAATTACATGTATTCCCCATAAGCAGACACATACAAGTTCACAATTACACATGTGGAATTACATCAAAATCCAATCTCAAATGAACATTAGTCTTGCAACTCTTGCCGACCTTGCCTGGAACACTGGAACAGGGGTGACATTGGCAAAGTGAACCATTTTTTACAGTATGGGTGGTCAGCCACAGACAAACCTATTAGTAAAGGAAGTACAATATGGGTGGTCAGCCTCAAATAGTTATGATTATAACTCCTCGTAGGCCACACTAAATTTATGGTAGAAATCTGTACTAGTACGCAATTATGCCCGTTTTTGTAATTCAATGTAATTCACATTTCAGATTAGTTACATAAAATGTACTCCAGGATCCGACGACAACTATTCAGCTTTAAGATAAGCGACAAGATAAAATAAACAATGCGTTTAATATTGAAATGGAAATTTAAAAGCATAGTTCCATTTTTAATGTATTGAGCAATTTGTAGGATACTTAGCTTTTATTTTAGTTTGTTTTGGAACTTAAAACTTTTTCAAACTTCTTCAAAAGTTCAGGTTTGATTGTGAGCGCCTTAGTCAGAGAAGTTTCCAGAACCTCACACTGATCTCCAGGAGGCTCGGCAAGGCCTATCAACGAGTGAACATGAACTCCACCTTTTACATCAGACAGTATTATATTTTTACCGTCATTCGTAAACTGCAGGATTGTAAGTTTCTTAAGATCTTGTGGTAAGGACGTCTTGCAAGCTAGCATGTCAGTTTTTTGCTTCAAATCCCAAAGGTAGACGTCAGTTCCACTTATTGACGCTATGATGGTGGAATGTAAAGGACAGAAAGCTGCACCCAGTATTGGATAAGTTAAAGTGGAGAACACTATCAGTGGTTCTAGGACGTCTTCCACCCATATTTTCACCGTCCAATCAGCTCCACAAGTCAAGAATATCTTGTTGCAGAAATGTGAATATTCCATGCAGTAAACTGGACCATTGTGAGCTCTGAAAACACTCACGTGCTGCTCTGTAAAGTTCGTAGTGCATTTGTAAATCTTCCCGTCAGATGTGCCGACGAAATATATGTCTGGTTGCGTTGGATGTGGACAAAACACTAAGCAAGGAGGGTTCCTTAAAATTGGGATGTTGTTTGTATTTGAATCATTGTCACCATCATCTTGACGTATATTTATCTCCGAATATGTCATTCTCATCATTTGTTGACAGGCGAATTCATTTGTTTTCAATTGTAAGTATTTGTTTATTCTTCCATCATTTCCGATGGCGACCACTTGTTCTATGTCTGAATGAAAATTGTCGGAAGAAAACCAAGAGAGTTGCCACACTGGCTCAAATGTTGGCGATGTCTCTCTGCTACTCCTAGAGACAATGTTATTGTTTTTTAGTGTTATATCTAGTATTATCACGTCGCCATTTGAGAATCCTGCCGCTACTAAGTTAGGATTACGTTTGGAGAAAGCTAAGCTTGTGATTGGGGTGCAGAAAGGGTATATTCTTTCAGGTTGTGTCGGATTTTTGATAGTCCAAATGCATATGACTCCTTTGTTTTTATCGGAATAGTTGAACTTGCCGTAGCCCACGGCGAAGATGTCGTTGTTATGATGGTTGGCGCACATGGACGTGACGGATATGTTGATTGTGTCGACACATTGATAAGTCCATAGCAGCTCCAACTGCAGCATACTTGTATGATGCTCTTCTCCGTTTGTGTGCAGACACTCCAGCAGTCCTTTGTAAAGCTTCTGTTGTCTCTTGTATGTGTTGTTTGCCAGAACTCTTTCCATCACAATTGCTGCGTCAAAGAAACGTGGACACTGTGCGAGCACTTGCAGCTCATCTGGGTGATCTATTTCAAATATTGTATTCCTCCTTCCTTTGGGTGGTGTATCATCTTCAGAAATGATTTTTTCTTTTACTTTGCTTAATTTGGCATTATCAGATACATTGTAAGAGTCAAACATATCCCAAGCTGATGCAAAAGCGTAATTACTTTTATTTTTCACTGTCGGAGCTAGAGTCTGCCTTGTCTTCATGATACAATCAATTGTTTGTGATTCAGTATTTATAGTCTTTCTATTCCTCCCTTTTCCGATGGTTAAATATACATATTTTTCATTTTCCTTCTCGACTAGCTCAGCTTCTTCTGTGCCTTTGGGAACTGTTACACTAGGCATTTCAAACAAATATATTGTTTCAGTTTCCTCGAGGACAACGTTGATCTCTTCGGGCATTGTTTTGTTTGGCTCCATATTGTCTTCGCTCCCTCCTTCGTTCTCCTCACATTCAATAATTTCTTCTGAAGATTGTGAGCTGAGAATTGCAATCTTATCTAAACCTGCATAGCTAGTCGATGAGGCACGACTTTTATTTTTGTTTAACTTATCCTCTGACATTAAAGTGCTGTGTGTACTTCTAGATTTACCTCCTCCACTTGTGATCTCCCAATACGGAAAATCCTGCTTTCCCTCCAGGCATTCATATTTGGGACTGTATAATTTTAATGGAGTCACATCTGTGTGTTCATAAATGACACATTTTTCAAGATTCGGTATTATTCCAAAATTAATAGTTTGCCTTGCCTCACCTTTGGATTTGGATTTAGTATTAATTGTCTTGAGTGATGGATATTTTGATGAGGATTTTCCATCGGTTGTGCTTTTTACATTATCCATGAAAAGAAACAAAGCAAGAAAATTAAAACAATTTTATGATAACTAAGAAATAAAAGTTAGGAAAATTATATTTCCTTCATTTTGAAAAATTGTAATTTCAAATATTGTTCCGTTTTTGAAAAAATATAAAAATGATTTTTTTAAAGCTACAAAATTAATTTAAAAATAAGAATAGGTAGGTATCTATGTATTCATTGTCATTTAAAAATAATGTAACTTTTTACAAATATCATGGATTTATTAAGTTGAAACTAGTAAGGGAATTGGCATTTTATCAAGGGTACAATTTTGTTTTTTTTTTTACGATTGGAACATTTTTCAATTGGATCTTTTTTCTCGGCTAGCAAACGTCAGTCTTGTATGGGACTGCCGTTTTTAGCAACCAATATCAAAATATTTCTATGAATTTTCCCTATCAACCCGGCCGGGTGACGACACTTGTATAATATGCCAATTCACGTGCGGACCTCATTTCGGTCATGACTTGAAAAACCGCAATAATTTGTGATTCAGACTATGCAAGTACAAGTAGGTTAGTAGACTAATAATAAAATAAATATTTTTGCTTACCAGTGAGACAATATTTTTTTTACGAAAAGCGACTAAAGTGGACCAATTCTTCAATGTAGTTCACTAAAGTTATTTCTATATCCCCATAGTTACACTAATATAAGGGTCATTTACCTACATGTCTAAGTAGGTACATCGATTTCAGTCAGGCACGTCATAGTTTCATCTACCTCTTACTTTATAGAAGTTGGACAAATAATGAACTTGGCACATCGATGGACTTAGACAATGTTGTGATGTCACACGGCCAATTTTCTAGAGAAAAAGCAAACAAATACTTTGTTATTGGTTGCTAAGGACGGTAGTTTCATATACATGTGATGTTTCCCCGCCGAAAAACAAGTTCTAATTTTTTTTTTCCGAGTAAATTAATAAGTGGGCACCGACGATGATGTTTAGTACCCATTTATTTTTACAGCAATAATAACATTCATTATTAAGTTGCATAAAAAACATAAAGTGTGTGTATTATTTTTAAACTGACAATGAATGTATTTCGCATTAGAGGAAGATCAAAAAGTAGGTACCTATGGATGGACAAGTTTGATGTAAATCCGAGCTTACACATGCTGCATATGCATTTACACAATAAAGACCCAAATCTAAAATGAGCATAAATCTTGCAACTTTTACCAACTTTTTTTGAAATAGGGGTGACATTGGCGAAGCGAACCAATTTTTACAGAATGGGTTCATACCAGTCTATAAGTCAAGCAACTAGAGGCACATATTTGTATGAATGGTATTCCTTTGTTCCCGAAGGAGTATGTTTGTGCTAAGTACCTACTACATTATACATGTTCACGCCTTGGTGACCGCGCGCGCCGATCTCTATGGCGCCCCTCTGTAATAGGACCATGGTAATGTGGTCGTATGGCCACGGACCATGGTCCACGAGAGTGAGGTGTGACCGCCAAGCGTATCCGCCGTCAGCCGTGCCATATGGATGCCATTTTACGGCTTCGAGTGCAGGACCGGTCAAGAAATATAAAAAGAAAACATCGATGTCAAACAAGGCTTCCTAGAATGTTCCTAAATATAAAGTAAGTACTTCACTACTGTCCTATTTTGCGCAGAATTAAAGTAGGTAGGTACAAGCATCACCTACAGTCTACAGATCTTTTAAAAAATATGTTTCTCTATTTGGTTATATTTTATTTTAATATTCCATTTGATGTTTTTTTTATAAGGTTAACTACATATTATAAATTATGTTATAAGTCTGTCCACCCATACATAGTACCTACCTATGTATAAAATACTTCACTTTACCAATTCCACCCCTGTTTTAGGGATGGTCGGCAAAAGTTGTAAGGTTATGTTTATTTGAGATTTTCGGTTTTTATTTTATAAGTAGGTACACATAAGTGTAAGTGTAAACTTACACGTGTCTTCTTATAGGAGCCTTAAATGTCAATTTAATATATTTGCAATATAATATATTCTATATTATAGATTAAAGAATATATCAAATAATTACTCTAAAACAATGTTAGGACCATTAGGGATTGTATTCAAAAGTATACTTGTAAATTAAAAATATGGCGGACTGGTCGAAAGCTTAGTTGGTAGAGTTCTTGCATTCCATGCTGAGAGGTCGGGTTCGCATCCCACCGAAGGTGTAAGAAATGATTTCCCATTTCGATGTTTATTTCAAAACTCAAAATAAAATACCTACCGTTTTTCAGCCTTCACAAGAAATGAGTACTGGGAGTGAGTAAGAAATGAGAGTGGGAATGAGAGAATGAGGAAATGAGTACTCCCCTCGGGAGCTGGGAAACCCTCACTTTATCTGAAGTGGTTAGCGTAAGTAAAAATATTTATTTTTACTTAGGCTAACCTGTAAAAATAAATAGGTTTCACTCGCCATATGCGAAACCCTTCGGGGTAACGCGGCAAAAAGTAACACTATATGTGTAGCTTAGTTGCGTTTACGTTATTCCAAAATAACTTATAGGACCATTATAGGGGCTGGGCTGTATTAAAAATGAATTAAAAATATGGCATGCAAAAATATTGTGGGTAGGTTTCAAATAATACTTTCAAAAATTTAAACTTACTACTTGAAGTAAAGTCTTCGATTCCACTCCTGTCCAAGGTCACTCAAGCATGATTCCTCCACATCTTCGCGGCTTACTGGAGCCCGAGTGATTAGCATTGCGGCAGACCGACGTCCAGCAGTCGTAGTGGAGTCGCGAGCCGGTAGCGGAGGCCTAGGGCTGCACAATAAGCCGCAAGTCGACGGCTTTCATGTCAACTGTCCATCTGACAGACCGTCCAGTGAAAGTTCTGTGTCCATCTGTCAAAATTTACGCAAAATTTTAGATGTGAAAGTCGGTAGTAGATACTATTATGAAATATCGCGGTAATTCCCCATATATAATATTAAAATCATTAATCTACGTTGCAAAGATACATTGACGTTTTGATTTATTTGGCACATATTTAATGCATGCCCTCAAGCAGGCACATGTAAGTTCGCGCTCACACATGCTGTGTGTGTACTTACAAAATAAGCCAAAACTCACATGAACATAAACCTTGCAACTCCTGTCGCCTTTTCCTGAAACCAGAAGAGCTATTCTGCTAAATTACAGCGATTCGTGTTTAAAATTAAGGTGTACACATGGTGTACAGTGATTTTTAATCCATGGAGTTCTTTTGCAAGCGCTAGCAAGCTCTTGGATTGATACGCAAAGGCTTCAGGGTGGCATTGACCAAAGTGAACTAAGTTTTTACAGCATCAGCCTCATATCAACTTATTAGTCAAGGAACATCATGGCGTAAATAGAAAAATGTATCGAAGATGCAGCAGCACCCCTAGTGAGAGATTTACTTTTCATGCTTTCTTTCTATTTACGCGATTACGCCGGGAGTTACCGCAATGTTTTTTTACTTGAATACTGAGATTAAGTTTATCGCTGGGTACAATTGCTGTACCTACTAGCGCAGACAAAAAATGCATGTTTGAAAGCAGCTATGAACTTTCACTGACAAATTAGTATTAGTATACTGGCTGTGCTTGCACTTATTCCACTCATTTGTAATGCTCAAGAAAGCCCGCCGATTTTTCCAAGCTTACAAGTCAGGTGAGAAAAGCATTTCATTTTTTATACATTTTGTTCTTCATTTGAAATTGGGATGATTATTTGGTGAGCGCTATTTTTGTATGACACGTAAGTACGCCTATGGTGCCCGCCACCCTACAGATATTATAGAATGTGTTCTATAGTACAAAAAAGTTGGAAACCCCTGCTGTACACCTATGTTTTTACTCAATTCCTTTTCCACTTACAAATCCTAGTTTTATGCACACTGCATCTATTTTGTTGTAATAGCTTCTTCTTCTTCTTGTGCCTCTTCAGTAAATATTGCAGATCTATAATCTATAATTTAAGTTGCAAATATATTATATGTTAACATTTAAAAAGCTCATATCAAATGCTTGCCCACAAACAAACACGTGTAGTTCGCACTTAAAAATTCTGAATGTGTGCTTACAAATAAAATCCAAACATCAAATGAACGTAAGCCCTACAAGTTTTGCCGACCTTCCCGGACACAGGGGTGACATTGGCAAAGTGAACCATTTTTTACAGTAAGGGTGGTCAGCCTCATACCAACGTATAAGTCAAGGAATAGAAATTTGCACCTTTGATAATGCTGCACGAAAAAAAGATAAATGTAAGGATCATTCATTTGGTGAGCTCTGTTTTTGTATGAATCACACACCAACAGCCCTGTGCAAGCTTGGTCGTCGCTAAGGAAAATGCCACCCAGTTATTGTATGAATCACACACCAACAGCCCTGTGCAAGCTTGGTCGTCGCTAAGGAAAATGCCACCCAGTTATTGTATGAATCACACACCAACAGCCCTGTGCAAGCTTGGTCGTCGCTAAGGAAAATGCCACCCAGTTATTGCAAGCCTGAATGGACCTTTTTTGACCGGTCTTTACTCTTGATTAAAAAGCAAATATATTTTTTACCCAGTGAAAAGCATTTTTAGTTTTTTTTTGTTCTGCGTGAAATCTAAACCAAACTTTCTGATAACAAGCCCATAATGTTGATCACTAGACTATCTATAATAAAAAGTGTAACGAAATGTTAACATTCTCGCTTATATTAGATGCATGTGTAGGTACTTACAAGATAAAAAAAAAACAAATTTCAAATGAACATAAACTATTGCCCATTCCCTGCGACAGGGATGGAACTGAAAAAGTGAAACATTTTTACAGCGTGAGTCTCACACCAACTTGTGAGTCCAAATAAAAAATAGTGAAAAATAGTGAAAAATCATATAATTGTTTGTACGACAGAGGGATAAATATTATTTTGTGTCAAATGCCACTTGTTTCTTTTAATAGATGTCGAATTATAAAGTGTCAGATACAGATAAGTATTGGATACTTTTAAGTATCAGGTATTGCGAGTATCAGTTGTTATCCCGAGTCCCACGGCGCAGCACATGGCGAGGGCTGCTGGGATGTTGGCCCGTCTTAATTAAAATGGTGGGGAAACATCGTGACGGTCCGACTTATGAACTAGAGGTTACTTATTGCCTGTATCGAGTACGTGCCCTCACAAGAGTATCAGATACAGATAGTCACCGGTAAATATTGTTATTAACATCTTGGAATCAATATACTGATATTTCAGAACAGTAAAAAACGTGACTAAGCTATACGTATAGTGTAACTTCTTTTTGCGTTCTCCCCAAAGGACTCGTATGTGTCGAATGGAATTGAAAAATGGTATTTTTTTCTTAAATAGATTTGTGATTGAGGAATGCAACTCACCAATCTATTTTGCCTGGCCAGGAACAGTTTTTTTTATTAATTATTAATTAACAACTGCCCAATGGCATCTGTTGTACCAAGGTCAAAGTTATAGTCGATAGGACACGACGCAGGCGGGGTTCGACCTGGTGATTGTCTTGATAACGCAGATCGAGTGCCGACGCCTTACTCCCTCGACCATACCAGCGACGATAGAACCTTGCAGATGCGTAAGTCTGAATCCTGCTCATTCCCCTCTCTTTATTTGCTGTTTTCATTGTGCTGGTGCTGTTTTTTTAAGGCTGCTCAAACTGTTTCAATTTTCATTAAATGTCTTTAGATTATGATTATGATGACGATAAAAAATAAAATAAAATCCGTGAGGCTGACTGTAAAAAATGGTTCACTTTGTCAATGTCACCCCTGTTCCAGGGAAGGTCGGCAAAGGTTCGTCGGCAATTACTTACACGTGATTGTTTGTGGGCATACATTTGATATGAGCTTTGAAGGTTAATATATCTTTAAAACTTAGATAATAGATATTATAATAGATTATACTTACCTTTTTTTTCCTCAGCCTTTTTTAGTCCACTTCGGACGTAGGCCTCCTCCGATCCTCTCCATCTCTGTACACTGGCTGCTGTGTTCAGCCATTCAGGGGTAGCACTCTCTATAGGAGGTAAGCTGATCTAGCCTTCCGATTCGGTGAGACTCCTAGGAATCTTACTGGATCGGAACCTGACATTGGAAAGGCAAATAGATGCCACAATAGCTTCCTCCTTTTTTTCACTGCGCCAAATAAAGGCGATTAGAAAGTGTCTTCCGTCAGATGCGGTTAAGACCCTGGTGAGTGCGTTTGTGATGTCTCGGATTGATTATTGCTCAACGCTTTATAGTGGGCAGCCAAAGAAGCATTTCAACCGCTTTCAATCCGTGTTAAATTCAGCAGCAAGGCTCATATTCGGGATATCCAAATTCGCTCACATCACTCCGCTGTTAAAAAAACTACACTGGCTTCGTTTCCCGGAGAGGGTGGTCTACCGTGTTTGTCTGATGGTATATAAAGCCATCAATGGCGTGGCTCCACCTTATCTGACTGACATGATTTCGCCTGTTGAGATGGGTGTGAGGAGGCAGACACTCAGATCTGCGGGCGATGGTGCGATCAATTTGGTTCAGCCGCACCGTCAGATCCGTACAAATTTTGGATACCGTGCTTTCTGTGTTGCGGGTCCGGTGGAGTGGAACAGACTGCCACCCGGAGTGAAGAACTCCAAATCTATGGGCATATTTCGCGGAGCTCTTAAGACGCACCTTTTCAAAAAGTCTTATCCGTGATCGGAGAGGGCCCTTGAGGTGTGACACACACAAAAACGGCGCTCTCTTATCATGTGCAATTAAAAATAAACTAGAGGCGTTGCCCCTGGCTGCTACGCAGCCCAACCCCTTAACATTTGGTGAATGTGTATATTGCGCATAGTTTCCTCGCGTTAAAATTCGGAAAACATGTAAAATAAAAACATGCAGCCTTTGTAAAAGAAAATCGACCACCCATAGTTTAAAAAATGGTTCACTTTGAAGATTTCAGCTGTGTTTCAGGGAAGATTGGCAAGAGTTGCAGGGCTTATATTAATTTGAGATTGGGTTTTTATGTTGTAAGTCAACATGCATTATGTGTAAGCGTGAACTTATAAATGTCTGCTTGTGGGAATGCATTTAATATGAATCTCGATTGGTATGTATCTTTGCAACTTAGATTATAGAACTTAACAAAATAATTTCCTTGACTTATAGGTTAGTATGTGGCTGACCACCCATACTGTAAGAATGGTTTACCATGAAAATTTTATCTCTGTTTGAGGAAAAGTCGGCAAGAGTTGCAGGGCTTATGTTCATTTGAGATTAGTTTTTTATTTTATAAGTCCACATGGGGCATTTGTAAGCGCGAACTTATACCTGTCTGCTTGTGGGAATGCATTTAATATGAATCTCAAATGGTATGTATCTTTGCAACTTAGATTAAAGAACTAAACAAAATAATTTCCTTGACTAAAAGGTTAGTATGTGGCTGACCACCCATACTGTAAGCAATGGTTCACAATGCAAATTTTATCTCTGTTTGAGGAAAAGTCGGCAAGAGTTGCAGGGCTTATGTTCATTTGAGATTAGTTTTTTTTATTTTGCAAGTCCACATTGGGCATTTGTAAGCGTGAACTTGTACCTGTCTGCTTGTGGGAATGCATTTTATATGAATCTCAAATGGTATGTATCTTTGCAACTTAGATTATAGAACTAAACAAAATAATTTCCTTGACTAAAAGGTTAGTATGTGGCTGACCGAACATACTGTAAGCAATGGTTTACCATGCAAATTTTATCTCTGTTTGAGGAAAAGTCGGCAAAAGTTGCAGGGCTTATGTTCATTTGAGATTAGTTTTTTTATTTTGCAAGTCCACATTGGGCATTTGTAAGCGTGAACTTGTACCTGTCTGCTTGTGGGAATGCATTTAATATGAATCTCAAATGGTATGTATCTTGCAACTTAGATTAATGAACTAAACAAAATAATTTCCTTGACTAAAAGGTTAGTATGTGGCTGACCACCCATACTGTAAGCAATGGTTCACAATGCAAATTTTATCTCTGTTTGAGGAAAAGTCGGCAAGAGTTGCAGGGCTTATGTTCATTTGAGATTAGTTTTTTTTATTTTGCAAGTCCACATTGGGCATTTGTAAGCGTGAACTTGTACCTGTCTGCTTGTGGGAATGCATTTTATATGAATCTCAAATGGTATGTATCTTTGCAACTTAGATTATAGAACTAAACAAAATAATTTCCTTGACTAAAAGGTTAGTATGTGGCTGACCACCCATACTGTAAGCAATGGTTTACCATGCAAATTTTATCTCTGTTTGAGGAAAAGTCGGCAAAAGTTGCAGGGCTTATGTTCATTTGAGATTAGTTTTTTTATTTTGCAAGTCCACATTGGGCATTTGTAAGCGTGAACTTGTACCTGTCTGCGTGTGGGAATGCATTTAATATGAATCTTAAATGGTATGTATCTTTGCAACTTAGATTATGTAAAGAAATACACAAAATAATTTTCTTGACTTATAGGTTGGTATGAGGCTGACCACCCATACTTTAAAAAATGGTTTACTTTGCAAATTCACCTTTGTTTCAGGGAAGGTTGGCAAGAGTTGCAGGGCTTATGTTCATTTGGAATGGGCTGTTATGTTGTAAGTACACATGCAGCATATGTAAGCGGGAACTTATACATATCTGCTTGTGGGAATGCATTTAATATAAATCTTAAATGATATATATCTTTGCAGCTTAGATTAGATTAGATTAGAACTTATACATGTCTGCTCGTAAGAATGCATGTAATATGAATCTCAAATGTTATATATGTTTGCAACTTAGATTACAGATTGAAATCCATTTTTATTTGGCTTTTTTTTTATTTTTAATTTGCATGAAATAAAAGAAAATGTAAAAAAAACTTTTACGTTTTGCCGCTAGATGTCAATATTGTTCCATACATTTTTAGTATGAACAAACAGATTAATTCCTAAAAGTTTTCATACATTTGTAAACACACACGCGTAAGCTCGCCGCATTGCAGCATATATACAAAAATTAATTTGCTATAGAGCATGAATGTGTTTCATCTGCTGTGATGGCATTGATTTTGAAAATCGAAACTCGACGACGAATGACGACGACGAAGGGTAATATAATAAAGGATAAGCCTGATATATATATATATCCTCTGCCTGCAGTGTTTTTGATGTCGTCCAGCCACCTCAGTTGTGGTCTCCTAACTCCACGCTCGGGTATCGGCATCGACCGTCACCGGTTCCGAGTATCTCTCTCGCGGCGCATCCCTGCCCCGCAGGTAGGTAGTGCTGGCCTGGGGCCGCGGGCCTGGGTTGCGGGCCAAAGGTTGCGGGCGCGCGGAACAAAATATTGGCACCGCCCTCCCTAATTGTCGAGCGGAGATGGACGCCTCAAAGCTCGCGGGCTCCACGCACAGCTGCAGACTGGAACTAATATAATAATTAGGTATATTGAAAAAATATTCATGAATTAATTAGCAAATAGAGAGGTGACTGGTGAGGTGAATGAATCTGAAGACATGTTTTTCTATCGATGTACACATGCAGCATGTGTAAGCGGGAACTCTACGTGTGGAAGTGCATTAAATATCCTTGCAATTTAGGTTATAAAGTATTATAGTTATAAATTATTATAGTCAGGTGGATAGCTCAGTTGGTAGTATGCTTGCATTCTATGCTGAGAGCAAGGGCTCGATCCCCACCGAAGGTGTCAGAAATGATTTCCCGTTTCGGTGTTTATTTAAAACCTAAATACCGGCAAAGTTTACTCAGCCTTCACAAGAAATGAGAACCAGCTTCCTCGGGAGCTGGGAAATCCCTATTTCAACTGAAGTAGTTGGTGTGAGGCCTACCCCCTTACACGTAAACATAAATTGGTCCCGAATCGCCACATGCGACCCCTTAGGTGATAACGCAGGCAAGAAGTTACACTATATGTGTAGCTTAGTTGCGTTTATATTTGGGTAATCACGTGTTAAGTTTTGTAAGCTTGATGCCGATTGCGTGTAAATAAAATTCAAGAATTGTAAGCACTCTATAGAAACGGAAATGTACCTTTTTTTTTTTTTAATTTTTTTATTAACATTCCTCTTCAAAAATACAGATAATTATACAAATTTTCAAAAAAACTTTATAGAGAAACCCACATAGGCATAGCCTGTGCGTGGGTAATGTTTTTGTAAATAAAAACTTATTTAAAATGCCATTTTGACGTAGGAAGTATTGTTTATAGATATTGAAATACTTTGGTTATATTCCAATACTAAAAAAAAATACCGATAAAATTTACTCAGTCTTCACAAGAAATGAGTACCAGCGCCGTCGGACACTGGGAAACCTACACTTCAAGTGAAGCGGTTGGCGTAAGGCCACCCCCCGGTTTGTTCCACTGGTTTTACAGTTGGTTCCACAAGCTATATGCAAGCTTCCAGGGACAACGCGGTAAGAGGTTGCACTATATGTGCACTGTGCAGCTTAGTTGCATCTGTATGAGTGGCCCATGACAGTTCAAGAGTACAAACACAGTGACATTTTTAAAGCATTTATCTGGTATCTCCCTTTCTTTCTAAACTTTTCATTCTGCAAAGTTTCTATCTTCAGCCAGATCAGATATGAAAGTATATGCGGAGCTCAGTCGCGTTCCACACAGGCTCTCTTAAAAAAATGAACTATCACTGCTCTTAGCTTGAACACCGCGAGCCTTCTCTTGGTCGTGATCCCGTGGCTCGCCTTCCTTGTTATACCCCGAACACCCTCCCGCTGTCCTCTCCTCCACAACTCCTCACTTCTCCTCAGCAACCCGGCGGAGGACCGGCATCCACGCATGCCGATTATCTAAGCTCATATTAAAGCCATCCGTCTCTGGGAACGGGCAGCTGACCACGGCATTTTTTAGCAGTTCCCACGGATCGATGCGTCGATAATACCTGCCTATGTGATGCGTGCCTCCAACAACAATCGATAAAAAATTTAGTGCGTTAATTCATCGTTTTGAGAGGTTATCTTGTCATACACATGTACCTACGTACTCATATTTAGACATTAGAGCGAAGCAGTGGAAACGGTTCCGGAGAGGTCGCATGTAAGTTGAAGGTCGCAGTTCGAAAGTGTAGGATAAAAAATGTGAAGTGGACCGGTCCGCAGTCTAGTGATTAACACTTCTGACTCGTAATGAAAGGTTGTGGCGTTGTGGGTTCAAATCCCGGCGGAGCATACAAAAAAATATACCATTTACAATTTCAAATATGCTCTTCGCTGCGTAAAAAAATCACATACCTTTACCAAAGACCGGTTACTAAAGGTCCATCCAGCCTTACAGACCTGGGTCTTGCTTGAGAATTGGAGCTTTCTACAGCGACGACCAAGCTCGCAGAGGGCTCACAAAAGAAGCGCTCACCAAATAAATCATCCTAATATTATTGTTATAACTCGGATTGTATAAGTTGTCTACCAAGGCGACCACCCAAAAGATGGAAGAAAGAGAGTAAAGGAGTTACGAATAAACAAATCTACGATAAGAAGAAAAATAGTTCTACTTGTGTTTCATTTTTTAATTGGCCTGCATCACTGTTCATCCATCTTTCTCTGTATTCATCCCAGTCCAAGGCAACCCTTTTGAGCTCCCCGTCGAAGAACAGCAAATATCCTGCCATTACGTAAGAACTCTCGGCGTGGTTATCCTCGGGAGTTTGTCTCCTCAATTTTGGTATTTAAGAGACCTTCATGGCGTTTAGTGTGTCCCATCCATCTTGCTCATTCTGATTCTTCCGTGAACCTCTTCTCTTGTGAAGTGGTTTTGGAAGGTATTGGAAGAAGATAAATAATGTCGTTTAACCCTTATCAATGACTTTGTTCTTTAAAACTAGAAGTAACTTCATAGCAAAGAGCCTTGAAAATGATGACTGTATTTTTGTGCAATTTTCCTTGCGGCCCATATTTTTTTTCTGTATTAAAATAGCAACGGTGATCGTCAATTACCGGTAGAAGTTGCGTTAAAAAAGAAGAAGAATTTTATGAGAAATTCAACATAAGAATGAGACAGGCTGAGGACATGACAAACAGCCACAGAAGATGCTAGTAATCGGTCTCAGGACCTAAAGAGGGAATCTACAGACGCGCTAGGGTCAGCGATGTTGTTCACCGCATGGATTGTCAGAAGTGGCACTGGGCTTGTAAATATAGGACCACGAGAAGATCCGAAGTGGTGCTTATCAGTTTATGGCGCTAAACAAAACCACAAAATGTGGTTAAAGAGGATCGTTCGATGGCAGCTCACGATTTTCAAGCTGGGAATAGGGAGTTCATAACTGAGACTAGACGCAATACTCCTTAAAGCTTAGAGAATATGGAGGCTTACTTGTTGGAGTGCCGCAGAGGTGGCGGTTGATGCCTTGATTATTTGTAGCAGGGAGGGATGTTAACTGCGTACTGTTATGTTGCTTTTTTTGAGACACTGAAAGGAAGTGGCGGTTCAAATAAGGTGTGAATAAACATTGATCAAATTGGGGTGTGAGCTCAGATACTGGGAACTCATTCCATAAACGGTCAATTGGGCAAAGGATGAGTCGTGAAAACACCAAGTTCTCATAGCTCTGATGTTGACTAAAAAGGGATGAATTCTTGATTGCTTGAAAGGAAAGGAATGGCTGAACATAGCGGCAGATAGAAGGGCATCGGAATGATTAGAGGTGGCTTACGCCCAGGAGTGGAATGAGAAGGGATGAGGAAGACAATATTAATAACGATTTTATCATTCGGTAAACGCTAGTATATTTTTCCTGTGAAGATTGATGACTCACACACCCTCTAATGAGTTAAATTCTGTTAATAACATATTTCATAGTTCGTAGGAAGAACTTCTCCGATGTATTATAGATTTTAAAATTAGATAATTATTACTCGCTTGGCTACAAGAAAGGTTAGGTTAATAATTAATTATAGCTATCACATACTAAACTTGTTTTATTCATAAGGCTAGCCCGGCTGGCCCGGCTAGCCTGAAGATATAAAAAGTTTATTTAAAACATTTAAACGACCATTTAAAACATTCTAACACCGGTAAGAAGTTACATTTTATACGCATCTTAGTTGCAATAAGTACCCACTGCACTGTAACTTCCTGCATCTCTAAGCGGCACCGGACACCGGACCGGACCGTGTGAAAGGGACGAAGGCACAACAGAATCTGAACGGGATGACCCGAATCACTGTTCACGAAGTAACCACGCATTTTATTTTGACCTCCCAACCTCGAAACATTTTATAGCTTCGGCTTCATTTTGTAAAATGCAATTATTTTCAATACCGTTCACTGTTGTTCATATTTTTTACTAAAATATGTTGTATTTTATGTAGGCAAGTACTTGCTACACTCTAGTATGAGTTTTTACTTTTGTAGGTAGTAAGCGAGACGGCGAAATGCATAGTTTAGGGAGAAGAGTGTCTGCTTTGTAAGCTGTAAAATTGGGGCTCGAAAAACACCAAGTTCTCATAGTTTTGATGTCGAAAAGCTTCATAGTTGAAAGTGAAAAAGATCCAATTTTCAATAAAATGATAGACACAGGTCACATTTAAACTGGGCGTTTGACATTCACATGTGTAACAGTGAAAACGAGCGAAACTTTGAGAACAATGTTAGTTCTCCCATCACGGTTCATCTAATATTTGAAAAGTGTAATTAATCTTATTTAATTCTAATATAATGTAGATCCAAGACAAGTGAATTCCACTCGTCGACTTCGAAAATATGGCATAACTTGTATAGTAATTGTTAAGCTTAGATTACCTTCCAACCCAACATCATCTTCCTCTTCCTTTATTTACTCGTTGCCGTACATATGCAAGAAATGTCTGACTTTCCCCATACCATGGTTCTGATGATGCTTTCACGTATTGAAAAATGTAATAACACACCCAGTCCCAGCCATTTCTACAAGGAAAGCTGGCAACCCACTATACCTTCCTCGCCATCCTTCATTTCCTCGTTGTCTGTATGCAAGGAGAAGGAATGCCCGCATGTTTCCCATGGCCTGAGCCACGCACATGCACCTCTTTACCGATGTTCTGTTGATGCTTTTACGTGTAGGCTAATAACACACCCAGTCCAAACCATTTCTACAAGAAAAGCGGGCGTCCCAGCACCGATCCCTCAATGGGTCTGGACACGAAACTAATGTACCTGAAGGCTTTCAAGGCACTGGGTGGGGCCACCAAATAATAAACACAAATCAAGACTTCTTTTTGGCCTTCAGCTAGCAAGAAAGTAAAAAGTGAAAAAACGGTTGGATTGCTAGGGAAAAGAAAAAGGTACCTATATTGTTTTAGGTTAAGGACGCAAGTTACAAAGACCTGTGTGGTTTTCCCTTGTCTAGTAATTTTTAGTGGAAAACATTAAGAATGAAAACATGAACAGTTTTTATAAGTATCTAAAATTTATACCGTCTTTTTATAAATATTATCCTACCGCTCGCGCTCCGTAGATTACTTGTTAACGTTTTAGCATCGTAATCGGAAGGTCAGCTAGATTCCCTATGGAGCAAAAAAAACATTTTTTCCAAATGCTCTTAGCTGAGTTGAAAAATTCATCTGCTTTTACCAAAAACTGGTCCAGCCATACAACAACTGAGTCTTGCCTGAGAATTGTCGCTTTCTTGTTTGCAATCTCCTGAGGTGTGATTAACACGAAAACAGCGCTCACCAAATAAATCATTTTAATATTTATATCCGTGCTATCCGTTATTGTCCGATCGATAGCTCAGTTAGAGTACTTGCATTTTATGTCGAGAGCTTGGGTTCGAATACCACCAAGGTTGTCAGAATGATTTCCCACTTTAATTTTTATTTCAAACCCAAAATATTATGCTGGCAAGGTTTACTCAGCCTTCCCAAGAAATGAGTACTAGCGCTGAGAAACCCCCACTTCAACTGAATTGGTTGGCCAGGGGCGGCTCACTTACTTGAAAAATAAATAGGTTCCAGTCGCCACATACGACCCCTTCGGGGAGAACGCAGCAAGTCGTTACACTATATGTGAAGCTTAGTTGCATGCAAAAAATGTTCTGACTACATAATGCAGGTGTCTACTGTTCTGTACGAGTATTATTTTTGTTGGTTTTTTAAGGTTGTCTGTAAGATATCGCCATTTGCGATAAGACCGCCCATTGTACATATGTCTCTTTTATTTATAATTATAATGTAATTTATTTGTGGTGTACAATAAAGTTTATTATTATTATTATTTTTATTTTTGAGTCGTTCCTTGCACTTTAGGAAGGCTATCTTCGTGTCCATCCTCTTTTAATTATTAATGTTTCGCATGCATTGTGAGATGAATAGTATCAGCATGGAAAGGTAATATGCACGATTCGCTAATTTTTCAACGTTTAGTATAAACGAAACATAATAATTACGCGGCGCTTTTTAATGTGTTGTTGAAATATTTCAATCAAAGTTTATAGAAATAAAAATAAATGAGAAAACAACACTAACTTGAAGAAAGAAATTTGAAGAAATGAACAAAATAAAAATAAGTCATTAAAATAAACAAAAATATTAGTAGGTAGGAAGAAAATATATAAATTACGCGTTCTCTATGCGTTATTTCGTTCATAATATCTCATACTGTTCCAAATTCAAAATCGCAGTTGGCACCATTGGAATATGTTTCAACTAACTTCACGCAGCGCTTTCTTTCTGTGTACCAAGGGAAATTTAATAATTATAGCCCTTGCTGTGTACCAAAAGTACATAGGTACATAATAGACTTGGCGCAAAATTTGATTTTGGAATTTTTATCGACAGGCAAACGCCATAGCTGTAGGTGACATGAGTCCTTAGCAACCAAAAGCTAAATATTTGTCAGATTTTCTTGTCCTTAAAATCTATGCAGTCTTCATTAGAAAAAGTGGAAAAAAATACACTTCTTTGCTGGACTTATAATATGTAACTCCTTGCTGAATGATAGAAAGCTAGAAGACGAATATAAGATAGCTAAGAGAATGGCCAAGACTATAATTTATAAAAGCAAGATGAATGAACAAAGAAAGATTGATGAAAGGATTAACAAAAGTTTCACCGACAGTAAGAAGGAATTTTGGAGGTGGATCAATGCGGATAGAAATAAATCTTCTGCATTGACCACTCCGGGAGTCAAAAGTGCTGCCGGTGAGATGGTATGGGAGAATGAAGAAGTATGCAAGAGATGGAAGAACTATTTTCAAGAAATTTTTGGCCAGGGTGAAAGAAGAATTTATGAACAGACAGATGAAGAGAATGAATTGAAGATTTTGAAAGAAGAAATGAAAGTGTCTATTTCACGTCTGAAGAATGGGAAGTCTGCTGGGTTTGATGGTATAAATGGTGAAATGTTGAAAGCAGGAGGTGAATGTGTGATAGATTGGATGTTTGAATTATGTAAGCTTTGTGTGAATGCAGGAGTAGTACCGATGGATTGGGAAGGCAGTCATTGTTCCCATTTACAAAGGTAAAGGGGACAAAAAAGACTGTCAGAACTTCAGACCAATCAGTCTACTCAGTATACCAGGAAAAGTCTTCTGTAAGGTGATTATAAAAAATGTGATTCTGACTACTAGCAAAAGGGTTTCCGATATACAGTCCGGCTTTATGGCCGGTAGAGGCTGTGTTGATCAGATTTTCACTCTACGACAACTTGTTGAAAAACAATTGTCGGTGAGGGGGAAACTATTCACGGCCTTTGTGGATCTGGAAAAGGCTTTTGACTCAGTGGACAGAGGTATGTTGTGGGATGTTTTGAAAGCATACGGAGTGAATGGAGCTCTACTCAATGCGGTGCATGCGAACTATGAGAATAGTATGGCCTGCATTCGTATTGATGGTGAGTATAGTGAATGGTTTGAAGTTTTTAAGGGTGTAAGGCAAGGATGTGTGATGAGCCCATGGCTATTTAACATAGTCATGGACAAGTGTGTTCGAGATGCTAGACTTGATGATTGTGGATTAATGATAGGAGAGAGCAAAGTAAGCGTTCTACTGTATGCGGATGATGCAGTCCTTGTATCTGATTCAGCAGTGGAATTGCAAATGATGCTCTCTAGATTGAACGAAGCTTTGAAAGGTAATAATTTGAAGTTGAATGCAAGAAAGACAAAAGTTTTGATTTTTGAAAGAGATGATGAAAATATGAATTATGAATTTAAAATTAATGGAATGAATGTTGATGTTGTAAGTGAGTTTGTATATTTGGGAAGTAAGTTTGAAAAAGATGGAAGAATGGCCGGTGAACTTGAAAGAAGAATAATGAAAGGCAGGTGTGTACTGGGTGCGACCGCTTGCATCGCCAGGAACCAAAATCTCTCAAAAAATGTTAGATTGGCGGTGCACGGTGGTATACTAGTGCCAACCTTGATGTATGGAAGTGAAGCCTGGACGGTGAGTGAAAGGGAAATTAGTAAAGTCCATACAGTAGAAATGGACTATCTAAGAAGTATGATTGGGAAAAAACGAAGTGACAGGGTGAGGAATGATTTTCTAAGAGAAGAATGTGGTGTAAGGGAAAGTGTGAAAGTGAAGATTAAAAGAAGTATGTTAAGATGGTTCGGGCATTTGGAGAGAATGAGTGATGAAAGATTGACGAAGAAAGTTTATGTTGCTAGAATAGATGGATGTCGTGGTAGAGGAAGACCGAGAAAAGTATGGAAGGATCAAATCTCTGAAATAGCGAATGAATGGGATATCCAGAGTCATAATAAAAGGAGGACTTGTATGAAAAAGGTTATGACTCTGGATGAAATGAAAGAAGTATGCAAGGACAGGAAGAAGTGGCGGCTAATCTGCAATGTTGATTTCTAATGTTGGTGTATTCATTTGCTACATTTTTTGCATAGGAAATTTTTGACTTTTTTTGTATAGATTTCTTTGTAAGGTTTTGTTCTTTTTTATATTTAAATGTAATTTATTATTCATATTCCTTGACTTATAGGTTGGTATGAGGCTGACCACCCATACTGTAAAAAATGGTTCACTTTGCCAATGTCACCCCTGTTTCAGGGAAGGTCGGCAAAAGTTGTGGGGCTTATGTTCATTTGAGGTTTGGATTTTATTTGTAAGTACACATTCAGCATTTGTAAGCGCGAACTACACTTGTTGGTTTGTGGGCATACATCTGAGAGCTTTAAATGAATATATCCTTGCAACTTAGATTATAGATTATTATTATAGATTGCCGTTCTACCTTCCGAGTAGCATTTGGCGAATGTAACCTATTTAATTTCACAGGGTGAGATTCATATAAAATGCATTACCTTTCCTGAAACCGCAGTAACATTGGCAAAGTGAACAATCTTTTTAGAGTATGGGTGGTCAGTCTTATACCAACCTATAAGTCAAAGAATTCACAATTCACAACTTTATTTCGGCTCAGAAACTGACATTGCATTAAGTAGCAGTTAAGTAAGAATTCATCAATTAATTTGATGATTAATTAGTTCACAATATTTGTTAACTCTGGGCAGACTGAGGACGCGCTGAAGAGTCATTGAAATGAGGATGCTGGGAATCAGCTTCAGGGACAGGGTTAGCAACCAAGAGACCCGCAGAGTACATAGGTACTTATGTCACCGATGTTGCACAACGCATGCCATGTCGCAAGACAGGATTGTCAGATGACGACCCAGGATGATCAAGCGAGGAGTGACTACATCATGAAACGCTAGAAATATCAGATCAATAATCAACTCATCATCATCAGAGTAGGGAGACCTCGACTGAGGTGGCCGGCCGACATCAAGAGAAACGCAGGACGGAGATGGCTGAATACACCAGCCGAAAGAAAAACATGGAGAAGATTGGAGGAGGTCATCGTTCAGGAGTAGACTGAGAAAGGCTGATGAAGAAGAAGAATTTATGTCAACTCGGAGTCAAAATTTTAGTCGAGCGGGCAAAATGGGAATCAACCGGCGCGGCGTTGTCCTTGACAGCTCAGCTATAACATCGACTTTTTTGTAGATCATTATAAACAATATTTTTTCGCATAAATATTCGATGGTATGCGTTGTTATGAAAATTTAGATAAATAGTCGATAATTACGTATTATTATGTTGAACTCCTCAACCACGACCTTTACCTCCGACATTGAATATTTCATATTCGAAATAATATTCCTATGCAAAGCTGTGTCTATCGAAATTCTCAGAATACACAGAGTAGGTGACATTGGCGTAACTAGAAATTTCGTAATCCCTTTAAAAAGAGTTTAGAGTCATTACTGACGAGTGAGGATTATTGTTAATACTAAAATAATATTCCTTCTCTACTCGTAGTGTAAAAAATGGTTCACTTTGCCAATGTCACCCCTGTTTCAGGGATGTTCGACAAACGTTGCTGGGCTTATGTTCATTTGAGATTTGGATCTTTATTTTGTAAGTGCACATGCAGCATTTGTAAGTGTGAACTTACAAGTGTCTGCTTGTGGGCATGAATTCGATATGAATCTTAAATTTTAATATGTCTTAGATTATAGATTCGCTGTGATGTTATTGTCAGCCCTATGGCCGAGCGGACAAGGTGGTGGTAATTTGGCTAGCGTATGTTTGAAATAAAGCAGTGCCGATTTTAATCCTATCTGGCGCTTTTGTCGAATATGTCATTGCTTCGTTATGCTACTTGCAACTTCTTTCCGCGCTACTCCCAAAGGGATCGTATGTGACGAGATGAACCTCTTTATTTTTACGGGGCCTGCCTTACGCCAACCGGTGCAGTTGAAGTGAGGGTTTCCCAGCTCCGTAGAGGGTTGACTCCGATTCGAAATCGCCAATTCTCAAACAAGACCTAATAACTGTAAGGCTGGATGGACCTTTGATGACCGGCCTTTGGTTCAGGCGTATGAATTTTTAAGCCCAGTGAAGAGAATAGGTATGTAGGTACTATTTGAAAACGTAAAAAGTTTTTAGTTCTCCTCCGGGAATCGAACGCACGACATTCCGATTACGTTAACCTATGGACCGGTCCTCATTCATCCATACGGTCATCTTACTTTTTTTTTTTTAATATTCTTGATTTCCTGCCGAATAAGGTTCCATTTATATTTTATTTTACGTCACTGTTTAGTGGGTAGGTATAATATTGGTGTTGCCAGAGATGTGGCTAAGAAAGTCATGCCTCACACCGCCTTCGACGATTAGTCTATGACCAGAAACACCGCCGTTCAATAATGTTCTCAAAAACAAGATTTATTGTCCTTTGTTTCAATAAAAAATGCTTTAATGAGCGGTTGCGTTTACAAATGGTTGGACATCGCTGGCTTTCAGTTATCGACTCTACCTAATGATTGCACGATTTCTCAAAAACTACTCCATTATTCTTTAATCCGTTTGGTATCTAATCTAAGTTGCAAAGACATGTCATTAATGTTATTTATTATTTGTATTCCTTGACTTACAGATTGGCATGAGGCTGACCACCCATACTGTAAAAAATGGTTCACGTTGCCGATGTCACCTCTGTTCCAGGGAAGATCGGCAGAAGTTGCAGGGTTTATGTTCATTTGAGGTTTGGATTTTAATTTGTAAGTACCTACGCATTCAGCATTTGTAAGCGAGAACTTATACGTGTTTGTTTGTGGGCATGCATTTGATATGAGCTTTGAATTTTAATATATCCTTGCAACTTAGATTATAGAGATTATACATCTAAATTCAAAGTTCACGTTTGGCACAGGTAGGTAGGTAGGTACTATAATAATCCATTATCTAAGTTGCAAAGATATATTATATTTGATGCATGGTCACAAGCGAGCATATGTAAGTTGGCGCTTACACATGCTGCATGTGTACTTACAAAATAAACCAAACCTGACACGAACTTTGAAATTCCTACCACCTTTCCCTGAAACCGGTGTGGAATAGGCAAAAGTGAACAAAAAATACATTAATTACTAATTACTTCAAGAACATCCTCTATGAAAATAAATAAAAAGTCAATCTATAATCAATAATCTAAGTTGCAAAGATATATTACATTTGAAATTCATATCACATGCATTCCCACAAGCAGCCACATATAAGCTCGCGCCGGCTTACAATATGAAAACCCAATCTGAAATGAATATAAACCCTGCAATTCTTGCCGACCTTCCCTGAAACAGGTGTGACATTGCAAAAGTGTACCATTTTTTTACAGTATGGGGGGTCAGCTTCATACCAACCTTTAAGTCAAGGAATATCCTAATATTCATATATTTGTTTATCTGTATAGCCTATGCAGTGTTCCCATCAGGTCGGAGTAAAATACCGTAAGCTGTCAATGGAGTCCAAATTAACATATAACTTTGTTTCATTTATATTCTCGTACTCCGCCCCCCCAGACTTCTTATTTGCCCCCCTGGATAATTTTGCCTGAAAGACACACTGTCAGTAAGTAAGTATAATATTTTTATAATGTTGGTACGAGGCTGACCACCCGTGCTGTAAAAATCGGTTCACTTTTGCCAATGCCACCCCGGTTCAGGGAACGGCGGCAGGAGTTGCAAGGTTTATGTCCATGTGAGGTTTTCTTTATTTGTATGCACACATGCAGAATGTGTAGGCGCGAACCTACATGTGCCTGTCTGTGGGCATGCATTTCATATGAGCCTTAAATGCTTACATATCCTTGCAGCTTAGATTATAGATTAGATTATAGGTATATTTTTATTAATAACTCTAAAAAATGTCGACAGTAAAAATCAATGTAGGAGACTTGTAAAAGGATGGACGCTGCTGAAAATATGAAAAGACGGTCACTATCTTCAGCCATGAGATTCAGAAATCGCACTTAAAATATTAACTTTACACTATACCTATGAATGTTATTAAAAATGTATGATTGTTTCTTCGGTATTTAGCTTTTCAAGAGTCAAAATAATATTCGTAGCTCGATTCACGGTATTCTTATTCCATATTCAAATTTAGAACGTTTTAATTGCTCAAAGTTGTGCAACATATATAGGTGATGTAGATGTCAAATTTGAATGAATTAGCGAACTTCAGAATGTAGCAAGACCCCAGTTTATAAGGATGGATGCATTAAATAATATTTGGGATTGCTCGTTAGTAAAGTTTGTTTATTTTAATGATAATATTATCATGTCTGTGTGTGTCACGGGCAGGTGGCCGCCGGGCACGAGCCGTGACCATAAAATCCTTCGTGATTGACCAGCCCATCAAACATGGCGGCGCGGGGCGAAAACACAAAATGCGATAAACAACGGTGCGGACCTTTTTCCCACACGGAGCGGGCATGTGAAATACCGCCAAATTATCAGCCGACCTGTCGGTGGATTGTAAAACATAAAAATTATGGCTGTCCGTTCATCGCAGACGAGCATTGCTGTCAAAAGGGAACGGACTGTAAACAATATTTGAAGTACCCTTAGTACGAGTTGCAAAACTTGAGTAATGTAAAGTTTACGGCAATTATTAAAGAGTGATTTCCCCCAAAATCTGCCGTTTTTGTTTGTTTGAACTTGATTTTCTTCATCACTGTAACTCTTTTGCTAAGACCATAAAGTGTAAGAAACAAAAACGGCAGATTTTGGGAGAAATCACTTCTTAATATTTTCCGTTAACTTTATTTTACTCAAGTCTTGCAACTCGTACTAAGGGTAGTAAAAGTTTTCACATTGTCTCACATAGAGGTCCGCACACAAATTGACATAGATAAAATTGTGACGTCACACGACCAGGCTGCTAGGGAAGAGGTAAAGATTTTTTTTATCATTGATTGATAGGTTGGTATGCGGCTGACCACCCATACTGTAAAAAATGGTTCACTTTGCCAATGTCACCCCTGCTTCAGGGAAGGTCGGCAAGAGTTGGAGGGCTTATGTTCATTTGAGATTGGGTTTTTTATATTGTAGGTCCACATGCGGCATGTGTAAGCGCGAAATTATGCATGTCTGCTTGTGGGAATGCATTTGATATGAATCTCAAATGATACATATCTTTGCAGCTTAGATTTAGATTTAGATCAAAGACCGTAGCAAAGCAATGCAAGTGCGATGTTTGCCGGCCGAGATAAAATTTCTAGATTCAATTTTTTGCTGAATACATTTAATCCGAAGTGTGGAAAACTGTTTTTTGTATGAAACCCTTACATTTGTATAAATAAGGAAGCCTTCTTTAATCACTGTATTAAAAATGGTGTGAGTGCTTACCTTTATTTCTTTGTACTTTAATTTTCACTTTTTCAGGGAACCACACAGTACACTACTATTTTGTTGTTGTTTTCACAATACTTAAATAGAAAATAACTTTCAAGATCGTCGGATAGTTTTACAGATATAATTTTGTATAAGGCAGGTCTTACATATGCCAAGCAATGTAACTTTTACATAGAGAGGAAAAATATTGTTACCTTTTGTTCCAGTCGATGTCAATAATTTCACATAACTTTCTCTGTATGAAATAAAAGTTTACTGGATTCGAATCACCAACACACATTTTTGTTAAATCAGCTTTGTTAATTTTCTTAACTATTTCCTCTGTATTATTTTTGTTTTTTATTGTGAGATGTAACGAACTTTTGTAGATGTATAAAAATATTGTAAAAGAGCAATATTCAACCTTATCAACTAAAATAATGATGGACAATATAAGCAAATAGATTTATCCGATAATAATAATTTGGGAGAATTAATGGTACAATACTTTATGGGTAGGTTTCATAATATCATATTATTGTGTACAGTGTAGGTAATTTTTCAGTCATCATTCGAGCGTGAAACAGATCGGACGTATTCGGCACCGCATTCTGAATCCAAAAAAGTTTTCGTCGTGTTCGATCTTCAAAATAAAAATGTTGCATGGGTTGAAAAGTTTTATTATCAAAAAACAAAATGTACGCTATACTTTAGGTTTTTTTCCCAAGCTGAAAAAATAGTGCGTGAAAATAAATAAAAATAATATTGTAACAAAGTGCATTTCATGGATAATTTGTACAACTAATATATAGGTATGTACCTACTTCAAAAAAGTTTTTTTTAAATCCAGCTCCGAAAATATTCGTATTTTATCGTTTTAACATCGTTATTTTTCATCAGATTTGAAACTAATATTAAATGCATAATTTAGGTAACAATAAAAAGTTTTAACATTTTAGAGCAAAAAAAAATCTACCTATAATCTATAATCTAAGTAGCAAATATGTACTGACATTCAAGGCTCATATTTAATGCGTGCTCGCAAGCCGGCACATGTTAGTTTCCGCTTACACATGCTTCATGTGTACATAACTACATACAAATTAAACCAAATCTTACATAAACATAAACCTTGCAACTCCTGACGCCTTTCCCTCAAACGGGGTGGCATTGGCAATCAGAACCAAGTTTATACATGAAGTCATCCTCATACCAACTTATAAGTCAGGAAACCATTAATTCAAGAACGACCTCTGCACAAAATACAAAATTACAACTTTTTCTCGCCGGGCAAATTTTACAGGTCTGACTATGGTAGGATATATTTTTTCATTTTCCCTAGCAGCCCAGCCATGTGAAGTCACATTTTTTTGTCGATGAAATTTGAACCAGGTTTCTTTTTTGTAGGTAGAACACATTTAGGTTCTTACCTTTCAAATTACTTCCAATCTTCCTTTATATTATTGTTGCCCATCAGTCCGTAGTCTGGTACCAGCCTTCTTGGGAGCTGGGAAACCCCCACATATTGGAGTGGTTGGCATAACGTCGGCCCCCTTACCTATATACCTACCGGGCTACATAGGGTAGAAATACATAGGTTCCACTCGCACGCAGCGATATTTGGAGAGATAGTATTGATACCAATTGATACACTACTGCAGCGGTCGGGTAACTTTATTAACCATTACCCTAAAATATTTTTGCGTTAGTCGATATTACCCCTTCCCCCCCATTTTGAAAAGAAGATAATCAATGTATATTTAAATAAACATTCTTTATTGAATTAATTTACACGGAAAATAAAAAGGGAAATAAAAAAGGAAATTTATTGTTACCCCATTCGGGGTAATTTACCCCGGTTCGCCGACCGCTGCACTACCTGACTACTAGCTTCCGCCCGGCGCCGGATAGAGAAAAACATACGCAAACCGGGCAGCACGGTGGAAGAATGCGTCTAGTCACTAGTGCAACTGGTAGGGTGTCCAACTCAAAATCGTGGCGGGCCGGATTTAGTACTTTTGTAATCGTGGCGGGCTAGAATTTTTTTGTTGGACTTTTGTCCATAAAAATTCTGGTCGAGAGGGGGGAAGGGGGTAGGCAGCATACGTGGGCCGTATGTTGGACAAGCCTGGTCTAGTGCAAGAGTCGGCAATCTTTTGAGTCGAAAGAGCCAAAATTACAATTTCAAAAAGAGCCACAAATGTTTTCTTGCATACACGAAATAGCATAGAGAGATAGAATCGGTGCCTTATTAAGTAATCCTCGTTAATCGAAAAATCGATTTTTTTCTTACCAAGTTTTTTTTAAATGAAAATATTATCGCACCAGGGCCGCACTTAGGTACGGAGCCAAAGAGCCATGTGCGGCTCTGGAGCCGACCACTGGTCTAGTGCAGTGGCTTACAATTTTTTTGTCTTGTAGACCCCTTAAGCCAGGTGGATTCTGGACACTGATAACACATTTCCTAAAAATAACAAATTTCGTCCCAAGAGTCGTTGATGTGGGGAGGGGAAGAGGGGGGAGGGAATAGGAAGATGTTCGAAAAAATGGTCACTGGTCTAGTGGCTGCAACTCTCTGGTGTTGTCCTGTGATGTTTTGTTGTGTGATGCTTAGTCTTGTGATGTTCTGTCATGGAACCTTAGCTTACCTTAGTTTCACTTGCCTCGGTGTGGTTTCCCAGGCAAACCGGAATGTGTGAAAAAGCACTACTACTAATAAGAACCAACTGCTGTTATTTAATATAAGTGTTTTCTTGTGTTTTGTTTGTTAGTCAGCAATACTCGTCCACTGCTGAACATAGGCCTCTTGAATATCTCTGCAGACGTCTCTATCCTGGGCTTTCTGTATCAAGTCAACAGCAATCTGCATCTCGAAGTCTGTTCTGATGAAATAGACTCCATTATATCTCTTCCTCTCGTCTCAGCAAGGGCAATTTGTAGAATAACTCACATTCATCCCTTTGCTGTCTGTATTAAAACTATGAGAACTTGGTGTTTTCTCCACACATTCCTTTGCCAAACTACTTATTTATGGAACGATTTATCAGTATCTGTATCCCCACCCCAATTCAGTCCTATTCTATTCAAAACTAATATCAATCGCTACCTCCTTTCAGTGACACCTCTGAGGCACTCGCAACAAGTGTCATAGACGTGACACCTCTGAGGCACTCGCAACAAGTATCATAGACGTGACACCTCTGAGGCACTCGCAACAAGTGTCATAGACGTGACACCTCTGAAGCACTCGCAACAAGTGTCATAGAGGTGACACCTCTGAGGCACTCGCAACAAGTGTCATAGACGTCTAGATTCTCTGAAATCTAAGGAGTCTCTCGCACAGGATTCCTTTAAAAAAATCCTTTAATCTTAAATGTAATAGTAATAAAAAATTATACATGGATTTTTTTACTATTCCAGGCAGTGTGCGTCATGAAGATCCACCCCCGCCGTACGAATCGCCGTGTGCGGGGGCCCCGGTGCCCCCTCAGCCTCACCAGCCTCTGCCTGCAGTCCAGTCCGCCCTGAGGCGCCCTCAACACCACCTAGCTGAGGATTCTCATGTAAGATTCCTGCCAACAGACCAGCATATTGCAATATTTCTTTATCTTCCTCCTGAGCCACTTTCAGTTTTCAAATCTTCTCCATGCCTTTCAGTAGGCAGCTGGGTCCAGCTTTTGTTTTAATTCATAACAGTTTAAACATCACATTATCCTTTTACTAATTGCTTGGTATGGCGCTGACTCCCAGGCTGTACAAATTTGGTTCTCTTTGACAATGCTGCCCTGATATTAGGGGTAGGCGTCAGGAGTTACAAGGTTTATGTTCATGCGAGGTTTGTTTTTTTTGTAAGTGCACATGCAGTCTGTGTAAGCGTGATCTTACATGTGGGCTTGGTCGTCTCTATAGAAAGCGCCAATTATCAAGCAAGACCTATTTGCTGGAAGTATCTTTGGTGACCAGTCTTTGGCAAAGGTGTATGAATTTTTCAACCCAACGAAGAGCATATTTTAAAATACAAATGATTTTTTTTTCTGTGCTCTGCCGTAATTCAAACCCACGACGTTCCATTTACGAGTCCGAAGTGCTTACCATTAGGCTACGGACCAGTCTGAAAGATAGATTTATAGACATTGTAAGTAGGTATCATCATGCTGAAGAAGAAGCACACATGTGTGAAATGTCCGGAAGCTCCAGCTCCAATAGACCACGCAAATCTTCAATTTATGAAATGTATTTTTTTTGCTTTTGTTTCATCTGGCTCATGTTCTCATGTAAATTAATGTACACAATAATATTGTATTCAAATAAAATAAGTACCTACATACATTTAGGGTTATTCAGAATCTCTTGTAGATTAAATCCCCAATATCATATTTGTATGATTTATGGTGTAATTTATCTGAATTAACAGCTGTTTGTTTAATCTTAAATAGTCAAGTACCCGAAGTAAGTATGTTACATTGAGTTTCATATCCCCTCATTTTCCTTTCATATCCCATATTTCCCCTCAATCCTATAAATTGAAAAATCTGTAAGAAAACTGAATCACTCACTAGAGGTGCTGTTGTATCTTCGATACATTGTTATATTTACATGATCAAGGGTATTCACGCAACGGTTAAGTAATTGTCAAAAAAGATTTTAATTACTCAAAAAAATTAAAATAATTTCATGTTCTCTTTACAGAATGACCCACTCTCGCAATCTCTAGCCGACCTTGACTTACTAGCAAATTGCCAAAATTTTGACCATCAAGAATCTGACGATAGTGAACAACAGAAAGTACAACTAGAAACCTCATTCAAACCAATAAAAATGGGTCAAAAGACTTCATTACTAACCGGTAGACATCGGTCAAAGGTTTCCTTGACTTGGGTGCTGAGAGAAAGATCAGATGTTAAGTACAGTCCTTGTAATTATACAGTATCTGATAACAGCACCAACATAGGTGACAATTATAATGATAGATATCCAAGGAAGGGCCAAAAGATGGGTAGAGATGTTACAAGAAGTGAAAAGGATGGCAGATTCATTGGCAGGAATAACCCCAAGTTGAAAGCTGGCAACCCGGACGTTCATAGGGTGAATCGGAGCAATGAGAACAATAGAAGTAGTGTGGATTGTTACGAGGGTAGAACAGATCGCTGGATGGAAATGGGGGCAGACTGTGATGGCAGCTATTCTACTTCCAGCAAGAGACACCGGCACAGGAGAAGAAAAGCCAGGACTATAGAGAAGAATCACCACAGCTTTGGATATGAAATTAAAGATATTGACTGCTTTTTAGCTGAGGTAAGAGAAAACCATTATTGGCAATAACTTTGTGAACATTTGCTTTTATCAATTTATTCAACATTCATTTTTACCCCAAGTATAGAACATTGCATGAGCTCGCCTCGATCGCATACATAGTAAAAATACACAAAAACTTAATTACTCACTAGTAGTGCTATTGCATGCTCCATACACTTTTCTATTTAAGCGTTCCGAGGGAGTTTATTCAGTGTTTTTTACTCGGGGTACTTATCTGAACACAATTATTATAATATCACCCGACTTAGTGAAGTGGTTGGCGTAAGGCTGTCACCTTACCTATTAAAATAAAAAGGTTTCATATGCCACATACGATTCCTTCAGAGCAACATTGCAAAAAGTTTAAAAATATTCTCAATTTAGTTGCCTTCAAAAAAGTCCTTGATTCCCACCTTTGGTTCTCTTCAACTCATTTGTGAGTTTGTCAATGTTTCGAGAGGATGGCTCAACATATTTGAAATTTGGCAAATATGTGATGTCGCCTTGCCGGGATAAAGACAATATTATAAAAGAAGTTTGAAAATACACTATAGTGCACCTTACTGAATTTAGCATTACAGCCAACTGTATCGGCTCAATTGTTGTCAACTAGAAAAAATCCCTGATTATTTATCAGGAATCCAATTTTAGATTTCCACTAAATTTTATAGAACCAAAAATTCTAATGAAACACTGAAAATATAATCCATTTTTATTTACTGTAGTTGCTTGACTATATTGGTATTAGACTAACCCCCATGATGTACAAAATAGTTCACTTTTTCACCCCTGCACAAGGGAAAGGCGACAAGAGTTGCAAGGCTTATGTTCATTTGAGATTTGTTTTTATTTATTTTGTATGTAAAAATTCGCTATGTGTAAGGCCAAACTTATGTGTCTGCTTGTGAACAAGAATTAAATATGAAATATAACGCAACTACGCAACTAAGCTACACATATAGTGTAACTTCTTGCCGCGTTATCCCCGAAGGGGTCGCATGTGGCGAGTTGAACCTATTTATTTTTACAGGTAAAGGGGCCGGCCTTACGCCAACCACTTCAGTTGAAGTGGGAATTTCCCAGCTCCCGAGGGGGCTGGTACTCATTTCTTGTAAAGGCTGAGTAAACCTCGCCGGTATTTATATTATGGGGTTTGAAATACACACCGAAATTGGAAATCATTTCTGACACCCTCCTCGGTGGGATTCGAACCCGAGCTCACGGGGTAGAATGCAAGCACTCTACCAACTGAGCTATCGACCGGACTTAAATATAATAAAAAAATATTTGTTCATATGTCTGCTTATCATATGAATGCTTGCATTCCATGCCGAGAGCAAGGGTTCGATTTCAAAGGTTTACTCAGCCTTCACAAAAAATGAGAACCAGCCACCCCGGGAGCTGGGAAGCCCCCACTTCAACTTAAAGTGGTTGGTGTGAGGCCGGCCCCCTTACCTGTAAAAATAAATAGGTCCCGAAGCGCCACATGCGACCCTTCGGGGATAACGCAGGCAAGAAGTTACACTACATGTGTAACTTCTTGCCAAGCTTAGTTGCGTTTTTTTATGTCTTTGCAACTAAGGTTATAGGGCTCTTGTAACTAAACAATTAAAGATTCAGTTATAAAATGCAGGACCTAAATGTCAACAGGTACACAAATAAGAAAAACTAAAAAGTACAAAATGTGTTTTCGCAAAATGTTTTGGTATGAGGCTGACCACCCATACTGTAAAAAATGGTTCACTTTGCGAATGTTACCCCTGTTCCAGGGAACGTCGGCAAAAGTTGCAGGGTTTATGTTTATTTGAGATTTGGATTTTAATTTGTAATTACCCATTCAGCATTTGTAAGCGCGAACTTACACGTGTTTGTTTGTGGGTTTGCATTTGGTAGGTAACTTAGATTATAGAGATTAAATTATTATAGCGTAATGATGAAAGAGTAAATTTACAGGCAACCATAGACAACCCGGGCAACATCCCGGTGGTGCTGACGCTGCCCAGCCTGCTGTACCAGACACAGCGAGGACGCCAGAGAGAGGTGGCACTTTCCTTGGGAACCGTGGTGAACGCTGTGTTCAGGAACAGGCAGTGGCTGTACGTGCAGACCCCGCATGGCCAGGAGGGCTATGTGCTATACGCCGCGTGTCTGCCCCTGGGCATCCTGCCACAGATACAGAGGTAATTTATGAAACTGTGTATACTGCCACAGGTACAGAGGTCATTCATGAAACTGTGAAGATGGCATATAGTCTGCCTGTGGATGGATACAGTGGTAATTTATAAACAGTGTATACTGAGTATACGCCTGAAGAAAGCAGCTCTTCAGTGTCAACCACCGACCAACTTCTATTTAATATGTCTTTTTGTAAGATAACGGAATATATAAACTTGTTTTTTTTTTTAATTAGTTATTCATGTTTTTTTTTTCAAATCCACTTTTAAAAATACATATTAAGATGGCATTGTATAAGCAGAGATACTTTAAGCTCTGAGTTTGGAGAACTACAAGTCTTTTGTGGCATAAATTATAGTTAACAAACTGTGAATTATACTTGTTTATTTTATTTTATTTAAAAATACTTTTATCTATTGATGTGCTTCCATTCATAACTCATTTGATTCATAACCAGTGACGTTTTTAGCACTACCAGCGTCCTGGGCGAGATTTCTAAGGCGCCCCATCCACCGTTCCAATCCACAGGAAAAACATATTAAGGGGTACCTGCGGCGCCCTGGGCGGTTGCCCAACCGCACCCTACCCTAGCGCCGGCCCTGTTCATAAAATCATTGTATTTCTCATTTTAAAAATAAATAATCATTTCAAACAATGCTTCAAATAAGGAAAAATCATTTTCTTCATAGTTCTTTGTAAAATGAATAATGAATCTTAGTGTTTATACAAAAAAACATGGAAAATATCATTGTATTGTTTTCAGACCACAGTCTGGATGGAAGGCTGCCCCATGCTGGGAGAGTACTCTGGACCTATATCCTCAGCCCTGCGGCAACATGACAGACAGCGAAAAGGAGCAGCTACGCGGGGGCACTCGATCTGAGTGCGGGCGACCACAAAACAAGCACAAGGCACACCACGACACCATGTCCATGCTCGGAGAGAAAACCATAGACAAACTCTACCTCAAGGCCACGTCCAGCTGCTCAAAGCTCAACACATACGAGGACAACAAAATTCAAAAGCAATACAGAAATAAAAACAGTTACGTGACTCGACACACCCTGCTAGTTGTGGAAATGGATTATGTGGGTGAAAAGATCATGAATACACTGTCTGTCCGGAAAGGGGACGTTGTTATCTTGTTGCAAGGCGCTGGGATAGAGGCCGACGTCGATTCCGAATGGTTTTATGTGAGAAATAAAGAAGGAATCGAAGGGTTTATACCTGCTGCAATAGCTGGTCACGGATTTTTATAATGTGGTATATATTTGAAAGTGAAAAATGGACATCTAGTCATTTTACAACAGTGGAAACTAAAAAAGTGTCACTGCAAAAAAAGACTTATATTTTAACTAAGTATTTAATTTAAAATGTTTTTTTTTTCATAATAGGCCTGATTACTTTAATATTGTTGATTTTCAATAAATTGATTTCAGTAAATTAAGAGCATGTTATTTGTAAAAAAATATGTTAATAATTTATTTTACCTGCATAAAATGACCTGACCAAAGCGACGCAACTCAGACAATATTAATTAATTCATTACTGTTACAATTAATTGAATGTTTTACAAAAGCAGATCAATAAAACTTTAATATCTGGTCTCTGTAAGTGAATGTTGTGCATAAGTCTATACAGTTGCTGGACCCTGCTATTGTGAACACTCGATGAGGAGACGGCTGAGAGATGGCGCTGTAGACAGTGGTGGCAGACACCGGCAGTTCCACGGTGACTTCTCCCGAGTAGGACAGCTGATAAAGATGTCGGGCGGCTCCAGCTGCCAGGATCCTGTCATCAAGGAAGTACGCCACGTGAATGCCTTCATCAGGAAGGTCAAACACTGTTGTAGCCTGCAGGGAACGGGTTTGCCAGAGTGACAACTTTGGTCCTCCACCACAAATCTAGAAAAAAACAAATTACTTTAAAGAAAAAATATCTAACATACAAGAAGAAAAACTATGGTATGGATTGGTAAAAGAAGATTGAACCTGACCATAAGGTACCTACTATCTACTAAATGAGAAATACTCACTCCTGAATCTCATCATACAGGGAAGAATTGAGGGATGACGGGCTCCAGGTCCAAGGAGGAAATCTTGGTTAAAGAACCTGAGACAGTAAAAGGCAGACTGAGGCAGAAGCTCAAGATCCCTCTATCGTGCAGCAGTATCAAAGATGCGAATTTCTATGATGATAGCCAATCTTCATTGAAGAGGCAGAAGAAGACAAAGAACCATGAAAAAACTGACTTAAAAGTACAATCTACTGATTGGACTACTCGCTGCCTTAGTTCTTGTTTGCCGTATAGACCATTAAGCTAATTTTACATGAGCAATGTTGCATGTGTACTGGACCAATGCGTCTTATGAAAACAGGAAATTTATTTAAAAAAATATTTAAAACCACTCTCACATTATCGAGTTTTACGTTTTTTCTTAGCTCAGATTGTTTAGAATTTGATTCTTAAGACAACTGCATTTAAAAGTCATATTTGACAGAATTGGTCTATACGGCAAACAAGAACCGGGGGAGCATACTAGCTAGCTCATCTAAAGTGCCTTTGACCTCGATTTCTTGTCTTTATCAGGTCAAGATTTAAGGATTACTGGTACGTTGTTTTCTAAAGAACACAAAATGTTTGGTCTCCAACAGTACCAACAAGATATTTGACATATTTACTTTTTTCGGGTTTTGTATCCATGTTCTTGTTTTTGGTAGTTATTTTTCTTTTAGATTAAACCGACGTTTCGCTACCAATTTATCTTCGGTGCTTTTAAGGAGATCGAAGCGTCTGGCTGACCTTGGAAGATGCTCATTGAAGTAATGAGCGAATCGTCGGTGTTAATATAAAAGTAAAATACTACCAAAAAACAAGAACACGGACACAAACCCCGAATAAAGTAAATATGTCGACTACAAACGGACGTGAAAGTTTTAATCTACAATTAATTAAAATATTAATTGATAAACTCACAATGGCTCATTCTTCAGCAATAAAGCTAGGATAGCTCTGACTGCGAATTCTTCGGTGTTTTGGATGCATTGTGCATGACAATGAGCATAGCATTAAATTTCTGTTTGAAAGAGAGATGACGATTCCCTATGATGAAGTAAAGACAGCACCAGGTACATTGGCATTTGAAGATATAGAACTGAAGAAGAATCCTAGCAACTTCAACAAGGACAAAGAGAATAATGAGAAATCAGACCAACAAAGAGAAACTTACAATCCAGTCGTCGCCTAATGTGGCAGCACCCATCCATTTCCCGAGATCTGGTCTGGAGAGCTTAGCCTCCGTGTGGGGAGTGATCTTGTTCTGCGGAGATTTACTGCGAGTGTCCCAGAGGTAAACTAAACCATCTTCTCCAGCAGAAACCATGTCAGAGTTACTGGAATAAACAAGCAATCAGAAGTCTAAGCTTTTTGCAAGACAATACCAACTGCAGACTACCCGTTCAAGCTTATGTGTTCAGCCACTAAAACTAGACGCAGACAAGCTCTGAGATCAGCTGGATCAAAACGCAGCTGCCTAGACATCCCCGCAAGGAAACCTAACACTGGTTTTGGAGACCAAGCCTTCAAGGTGGTTGCTCTTGATAGTTTGAAATACTATACCTGTTTCTTTAAAGAAGATAGATACCAAGTGGCTCTTTGAAATATATCTCCAGGCCCACATCTTCATTCAATCATATGGGCAAGCGCCTTTTGTCATAAAAACACTACATTGTCATAAAAGGTGGTATTTAATAATAATAATATTTTATTCCAATGTAGTTCAGAGAGTGCGATATGTGGGCCAGCTATATGATAACATACAAATTGCATACAATAGAAAATGTAAAACAGTTATTTTTTTCAACATAAACTCTGGTACGGGTATCTACGATCTTCAAGAAACAATGTAAGTGATTTTTAATGCAATATACTTCAAAGCCTGAAAGGGATTTTTATTTCCACTAGAACGGTGAATTCCATGGATTTTCAAAGTAAATTTTTTTGGGTTGGCAAACGTCACACATAAACTTACATGGCTAAAATCCTAAGCAACCCACAACAAATTATCAGTCGGCCTTTGCCCTAGCTACCCAGCTGTGTGACCTCACAACTTTTTTGACATTTTGTACAATGCAAGTCTTGTTGGGATATATTTACCTGCAATGTATGGAGTGGATATAGTCACCATGAGCTTCATATGATCGAACAACTCGACCTTCTTCTAAATTTAATGAGTAGATGTTATTGTCGCCACACCCGGCCAGTAGCTGCTCATTGTCTCTACTCCAGAACATTGCATTCACGTCCACAGGGTCGATGATTCCTTTGCTCTCTGGCAGTCTGATCTTCCACGAGGGTTTGATGGCTTTGCCGTCAGTTATGTGACTCCAGTCCCAGCCGCTGACTTCCCCGTGGGTGCCCACAACCAGGTAATGCTCCGTGCTAGCCATGCTGCATATCTGGGCGCTTGCGTCCACAGTAAATGTGTAATCTGCATTGCCGTTTTGTGTGTAATTGTCGTACTTTGGATTCAGGATTCGTCCCAGGCTAAAAAATAATAGACTGAAGTATTCACAAAATATACGGACATTTCTTTTATTTGGGCATTTGGAAAGAAAGGACGATGAACACTTGACAAAGAGTATCTACAGGGAAAATGAGGCAAGAGGGGAAGGGGAAAACCGAGAAAGGAATGGCTCGATTGGATTAGTGAAATTGTGAAGATATGGGATATACAGAGTGAATGAAAAAGAAGGAAATGTATGAAAAAAGTGATGGATATGAATAAACTAAGAGAAGTATGTCAGAATAAAAATACATGGAGGAGACTCTCCAGAGGTTGTGCCCACCCGTAATGGAAACAGTGTTACAGGATGGATCATGTGGAATCAGAAAGATGATTTATTTGGTGAGCGCTGTTTTAGTGTGAATAACATAAAATCTGCATGCGTGTCCGTTGCCAGTTAACACTCTGTTGCTGTAAGGCTGAATGGACTTTTGGCGACAGGTTTTTGGTGTAGGCGCATGAATTCGTCCACCCAGCGAAGAGCATGTTTGAAAACAAAATGATAATTTTGAAGGGCTCCCTCAGGAATTCTCGGAACCTTCAGATACTAGTCTGTAGCATTAACTCTTAGACTACGGAACGGTGAAAGTTAGGTTTTGAAAAGAAATCGGCATCTCTCAACGAACGACTATGTTCTAAAATTTAGCAAATACTTCCATATTGTCATACATTATTTGTTTCTTAGCAGGCTCCTCCACCATTAGTTTTTCTAAATTAACGATCAGCAGTTAAACTTTCGAAGGTCTTAGTACAAAAATAATATATTTCAAATGTAAATAAAACCAAAGCAAGGTACTTAAGTACAAAAATAATATATTTCAAATGTAAATAAAACCAAAGCAAGGTACTTACTTATATACGGCGATTTGTCCATATGTATTTCCAGCGAGAAGGTAGTTTCCGCACCACGAAAATGTCTGAGAAAGTATCGTATTGTAAAAAGATTTGTCCATCATTTTAAATGCTTTTTTATTCACCGGCCGGCTGTAAAAATCTATTTTGAGGTTAGCTGGGTTAAAAACCAAACAAGCCACTTTGACATTTGTAGGGATGGGTAACGGTATCGATTTATCAAAAGTATCGATATTTTTGATGTCCCCCGCAAGCGACGGATACCTTTTTTCAACTTTTTATTATTATTTTGGTAAACAAATGGTTCACTTTGCTGATGTCACCCCTGTTTTAGGAAAGGTCGAAAAAACATTGTTATTTGAGGTTTGGATTTTAATACCTACACATGCAGCATTTGTAAGCGCGAACTTACACGTGTCTGTTTGTGGGCATAAATTTAATAAGATTTTTAAATTATATTTTTTATGGTTTGTGTATTAACACTGAAAATTCATATTGATTGATTATTTATGTTTTCTTAAAAATAAATTACTAATTACTTAAACACTGTTTTTTTTCACTCAATGGAACTGAGAAACATTGAGTAAAAGAAACAGTGTTTAATAAGTAATTTGTTTTTAAGAAAACATAAATAATCAATGAATTTTAAATGTTAATTTATATCTGCAATTTAGATTACAGATTGTTAAAGAATGCTGTAAATTCATAACATTGCCCTTCTATAGTTAACATTCAAATTCATTGAAGGCTGACTAAGTCCATCAGCCGTTTCTCCTCTTGCTCAGGCGCTGCGAGCGGTGCATTGCAAAATTAATGAAATTTTTTCCACTATATGGCGCTTCACACGTCCTAGGAAATTCCTTTGCAACTGAAAGTTGAAAACTTTAAAAGCACCTTTATAAAACAACGTTATAATGATTGAGTTATAGGTTGGTATGAGGTTGACCACCCATAGTGTAAAAGGTTCATTTTACCAATGTCACCCCTGTTTCAAGCAAAGGTCGGAAAAAGTTGCAGTGCTTATGTTCATTTGAGATTTGGATTTTAAATGAAAAATTACTTATTGGCGTGCGGCTGACCATCCATGCTGTAGAAAATGGTTCGCTTTGCCAATGTCACCCCTGTTTCAGGGAAGGTCGGCAAGAGTTGCAAGGGTGTACCTATGTTCATTTGAGATTTGGGTTTTTATGTTGTAGGTTCTCATGCGGCATGTAGAAGCACGAATTTGTACATGTCTGCTTGTGAGAATGCATATAATATGAATCCCCAATGTAACATAGCTTTGCAACTTAGATCAGACTTCTTTGTAAATTAGTTACTTTCTTGAATTGGTCTAAGGTTGGTAGGAATGAAGCTGATCCATACTGTAAAAACTTGGTTCACTTTTACCAATGCCATCCTGGTTTCAGGGAAAGGCGGTAGAAGTTGCAAAGTTTATGCCCATGTCAGGTTTGGTTTATTTTGTATGTACACACAAAGTATATGTAAGCACAGTGACGTTACCAGCACCCTGGGCGAGATTTCTAAGGCGCCTCCTATCCACTATTCAAATCCTTACGAAAAACATATAAAGGGGCGTATAAAAGGTGGCATGCGGCACCCTATTATACTTGGCGTTCTGGGCGGTTACCCAACCGCGCCCTACCCTAGCGCCGGCCCTGTGTAAGCAGGAACTTACATGTGCCTGCTCGTGGGCATGCATTAAAATGTATGAGCTTTTAATGTCAATATATCTTTCCAAATTAGATTATAGATTACAAAGATACCTCATAAATTTGTAATGAAAAACATTTTTTTAAAATAAATATGTATTTTACTTTCTTAAGTATACTAATAGTAGAGATGGATTTGGTTATATACATGCTGTATAACTACTAGTTTATATGCGTTGTTTCAGTATTAAAAGGATTTATTTATCTTCAGTGATTTGATTTTATACAATTTTTCTTTTCCTTTGTGGCCAATTCCCGCAGGGAGTAGTGGCGGTAGTGTCAAGTTAACTACTTTTTTCTCAGCTTGCTTAATTGGAACAAAACGCAACACAGGATTGCTGGATATTGTTCCACCAGGTTTTGATAATGGTCTGTCGTTTTGTCTTCTGTGTATGTTTTGTTTCAAATCTGTGTGTTACTTCATCAGAACTTTGTTTTTCAGAAATAAGATTAGCATTGCTTTCATCCTTTTTAGTCATGAAAGAGTTTTGGATATTTGTTAGAGTTTTTCTTATTTCACCTAATTTATTTTACCGTATTATGACATCTACTCTATGATACAGTTGTACGAATACTATGCAGGTAAATGTGTTTTGTTTTGTATACTTGATGATGGTCTGAGGACCGAAAACATTTGTAATCTTTCAGATAATAGTTGTTAATAAAAAATTTACTCGCTCCATAACCAAATACTAATTTTGTTTGATTTTTTAATAATTTAAAAACGAAGGGTTACAAAGTAAATATTTTCTTTGTAGTTCCTGGTAATTTTTCATTTACAGTGGTGCCTCACACAACGAACGCCTCGCACAGCGAACGCTGCACACAACGAACTTCCTGTTCGTTCATTTCACGATTCATACAACGAACTTCGCTTCACACAACGAACTTCCTGTTCGTTCATTTCACGATTCATACAACGAACTTCGCTTCACACAACGAAGTCGCCCGAGCTTCCACGACTGCTTCGCCCGAGCTTCCACGATCGCTGCCGATGTATTGCATACTCCCGCGCAGGCACCGCAGGCAGTCGTTAGTCACTGCGCTTAACTTACGCACGTATCGCGGCAAACGTTCTTCATTACGAATTAAATCACGATCTTTACTCCGATACTCTTGTCCGTTATTTCCGGCAGATGTTGGAGAAAAGAGAAAAACAAACGACTTTGGACAGGTTTTTCATGAAACCATTGGCCAAAAAGCAGAAAATGGATGAAGATGTGCAAGATTCGGTAGACTCTACTTAGTCTGTCTTAAAATTAAAAAAGTTATGTTTTTGTTAGATGTATCTAAATAAAAATAATAACAAAAAAATTATCTTTTTTTATGTCATCTTAGCATATTTTATGTTACAGAACGAATTTTTTTTTTTAACATGTATTGTTATGGGAAAACGCGTTTCACGTAACGAACTTTTCACATAACAAACTTGCTCCCGGAACGAATTAAGTTCGTTGTGTGAGGCACCACTGTATTTAAATTATTTTAAGGATCAATACAGATCACAAAAATGTATGGAAAACTATAGACCACGGTCAAACGCCCGAAGAAAAATATCCAGCAATTATGTCAGGCCGTAAAAGCCAAAAAACATTTGTAGACTTAGGGCTTTTTCAGACACAATGCGTTCTGCTCCACGGATTGCCTGTGGATTACTTGAAAAACTGTGTGAAAGCTTTTGTACATCTCCATACAGTACTGAAACAGGCAGAAAAGTGTCTGAATGCGTTTACAAATGTAATGGCTGGAAGTATTGCTTATTCTTGATTACTTTATGTACAGATTGACTAATGCAGCTGGAGAAGGGATTGATACTGTTGTCCACCTTGTGCACCCCGACTGTTGGAGTTTATGGAGTTTGTGAATGAATTCTGCAACAAAATTAAAAATATTTATTAAATCTTGTTTTCCTTTCCAGAAAAAGTGATTCACACAATGCTTTCCAAATAAATCATCCCAATATTTATTAATTTACCTAGTCAAAATATCAGACGGCCAGCATCTACTAGGCCGCCCACCCAAACGATGGAGGAACAGCTGGTCTTCTGCATCACAGGAGGGAGTTCCGCAGTAAACAGATCTCAGATCAAATACAGGAAGAGCAAGAAAGAAGAAGTTTACCTTGTCAATCTCTGGGAAAATGGTGCTCAGGTTGAAGTTAGTGAGGTTGTTGTGCGTAGTGGCAGCAGGGGCAGCGGCAGTCACCGCAGCCGACGGGGGGTAGGGATGCATCTGGCTGCTGGTGAAGTAGGTGTGGGTGGGCAAGGGGGGGTCAGGGGGGCGCCGTCTCTTGCTCCTCATCGAGGGCTTCCCCTCTACAGCAGGCTGCTTCTGATACCCAACTTTCTCCACATCCAAACACTTTTTACTGTTGTCCAGTTTGAAAGGCATGTCCATGTTGTTGGGATACTCTGTTGTTTCCAATGGAAAGATGAAGTTGTTGCTGAGGTCTGGCATGAAGTATGACGAGGAGTTGACGGAGTAAGCTGAATAGAGCTCGCTGCCTTGAGGTTGCTCTTGTTGTTCAGAGTTGTTCAGTATATATGTGTCAGGCTGCCTCTGAGGTGGTCGGCGTTGTGTTCGAGGGCAGTCGTTCTGCAGGAGAGCTTCTGTGGAGTAGTTGTTCCTGTTGAAGGTCTTTCCAGCGGGCGCGACTCGCCTGTCACTTTTATTTTTTGAGGAAAACCTGAAGGTGGAGTAGGACTCTTCAGGAGGACGTTCAACCAATTGGCTTACAGAGAAGAAGGTGGCAGAGCTTGAGTTGATGTTGTTGCAGTTAGAGCGAGGGGTGCGCGCCACTTGGCTGACAGGCAGGTTGAGAGCGAGATCTCCCACCAGAGCTGGCAGTTGTTCTTCAGTATCTCTGCGGCGCTCTCCTCCCCGTCGGCCGCTTTCATCTGAAGAAGTCATCCAATTTACTGTTCCCCGTTGGATAGACGTACTGCTTGGAGCCATTCCGACTACAGACTTCCTGGACGTTTTGTAATTTGGCACTTCTGTGGGGAACCGGAAGTCAGTCTGGAAGTCTGGAAATGTCGAGTTTAATTTTCTAGTTGAATCTGTCTCCAGTGGGAATCCGTCATCTGACCAGAGATTACATCCTGAAGGGAAGAAGGGATCTGCTGTTGTCCATGGTGCCGCTGATTTTCCACGCGTTGTGGGTGTCGGGAAATCAAAAGGATTGTATGCTGTGCAGGAGGTGTAAGTGTCTGAGGAAGTTTGGTATGTAGACACCTTGTTAGGTCGTGAGCATCCAGAGAAGGGATTTCTGTCTGCAGCGTGTTCTGTACGAGCAGAGGGAACCGTCCGGGCTCGGGAAGTGACTTCACTCTCACAGCTTGAACCAAACAGCATGAGCTCATCTGATGTTGGAAACTTGCTCTTAGGTTGAGAGGATTGTGAAATGTCCTGGTAGCTGGACAACTTGGGGTTAAAACTGTTGATCGCACTTTTGGAATTATCATTAACAACAGAGGCATGTTCGTAGTTGAAAATTGAATCTACTAGTGAATAAGGGACTTCCGGAGCCTTAGGCGGAGGGAACAAGAAATCGGCAAGAGCACAAGCAGGGCGACCTCCTGCTCGTGGGGTTGATTCTTCTACTTTTGTGTCTTTGCTAGAAAACAAAGCAGTAAAAGGATCTAGTGAGCAGAGGTTTGGAGTATCTGGGCGCGGGCCAGGACAGACAACAGGAAAAGCTTGCAAGAAGGCAGCTGTGGGGGAAGCAGCAAGGGGCGAGGGACCTTCCGCCTCTGGTGGTCCACTTAAGGACGCCAGGAAGTCCTCAGTCATATCACTGCCTGATGCCAACTTGCCTACATTTTCAGCTTCACCTTTTTTCTTCCGACTATCAACTTTAAGCGTAGATTCATTTTTAAATAGAACCGAGTCAAGATTCAGAATGAAATTGGACTGTTTGGTAGCAGGATCTACAGATAAATTTGGTTCTGAAGTTGCTAGAGACTGTGCAGGCTCAGGCTGCACTTTAGTCTTTTCTGGTAAAACTTTTTTGCTTGTATCTTCAACTCCTTTTTGAGGTTTTTTTGGAATACTAGTAATTGTTTGTTTTGTTGCAATCGTCTCTGTTGTTTGAGGTTTAGGTTGATTTTGGTCCATGGTTTTTTTAGCAGGATGTTTGTTCAGTATTTTCTTGTCTTTGGCTTCTCCTAGTCGCTTCAGCAGTCGGCTACGGCTCTTTTGAGTGACCCTGGTGGGACGTGGAGGCTTGAGGGGCCGTGCTGGTAGGGCACTACAGGCCGGGATTGGCATCTTGTTGACCATGGTGGTCTTGGTGACATCAATGCCGTATATCTTGGAGTAGAGAGGGGTGGGCAACGGCAGAGATAGGGGCAGGGGGGGAGGCCTCTGCACCAGCAGGATGGTTGGGGGAGGGGGCAGCAGGACCAGCCCAGCGCTGCCCGCTGACGTGCTACTGGATACCCACACTGGAAAAATGATGGATATTGTATGAAACAGTATAATCATATGATATCCGCGGCAGAGTTGAAAAATTATTATTTACTTTGCAACAATACTCCAGGTTGATTCTCATAATTATCTCAAGCCAAGTATCTAAACTTAGTACGACAGGGTAGTGAGAACAAAAAGCTTACCGAATAAATCAGAATAAGGTTATTTTCCAAAACATGCTAACACAATATAGAAATTGACACTTGCTGTAAGTGAACTTCTAGTGAACAACTGAACAACTAGTCGGTGCTATGGCCACAGCGGTCAAGACGCTTGTTCAGCTAGCGTATTTGGTTCAGATAACGTTGGTTCGAGCCACGGTTGGCCCCTTTGACCATAACATTGACCCTGGTTCAGATGTCGTTGCATGCACACAAGCTTCTGCTTTCGCATGAAGACAACTGGCCAGGCAAAATAGGTTGGTGAATTCCATTCCTCTTCACAATTTTTTTTTTTTTAAAATAAAATTAAATTAAAAGCAAATCTGAACTTCAAATGAATATCATGTATGGAACTTTTGCCAAAGTACACACATTTTATAGTGCCTCTACCTAGTCAGCGATACACAAACCTCAACACCTTACACAAGCATCATCATCATTGGCACAACAGCCTGAGATGAGTCTTGGCCTCCTTGCTCAACTGTTGACAGTACTGTCTGTGCAAAGTCTCATCTAAGGCCCTGTATATTCCAGTAAAGGTAAAGAAAATGCAATTTTAGTTAAATTTTCATGATATTTCACTCATAAAATTTGGCCAGTAAATATTTAGTTTTCCAGCGTTATGAAGGTTGGACATTTGATTTTTTTGACCCGTTTGTTTTACAACTTTTAAATATCATTGTAAGCATTTCAAAGATTTTGAGGGGGGGGCACTTTGGGAATTCTTAAACTGGACTATTTTGAATAATAGTTAACTAAAATATAACTAAACTTGAAAATACCAGACCTAAGTAACAAAACTACAATATTTAAAATGCACAGCAAGACAAGGTTGTTGCATTATTTGGTGTATGAAATATGTACGGTGGAAATGTTAACGAGAAATGCAAGCTGAAAGAGGATGTGAAACTAAAGGTACAAAAGAATGTGATGAAATGGTTTAGAAATGCAGAAAGAATGGATGATGAAAGATAAGAACAAAGTGTAAATATAAGGAAAATTGAAAAGAAAAAAAGGAATAGGGAGACCGAGAAAAGTATGGCTTGATCAGATTGATGAAATTGTGAAAGAATAGTATATACAGAGTGAACGTAAAGGTAAGAAATGTTCCGCCCCTTCCCACCACCCTCGCGCTGAGTCCCCACATGTCTTTGTTTTAAAGTTTTAGTATAAGTTCAACCGAAGATGGTAGAGATACCGAAAACGTTATTGAATTAAAATGTGTACTCTAGTGGTAATAAGCAAAGGTTTAATTTTTTTTTTTTTAAATAGTTTTCATTATTTTTTTAAATAAATCTTTATCCTGGCTTACCACAATGTTGTTTCACTCGATCAATTTGAAATCGTAAGAAATGTATAAAACAGGAGATGATATGCATGATTAGAAAGAGGTATACAAAGACGGAATGGAGGCTCTCTGAAAAGTCCCAGGTCACCCCTAGCGGAATGGCGACAGAGTTACCGTTGCGTGTGATAGTGTTGGCAGCCAGAGGCAGCACGGCCCCGCTGGGTTTCCTCCTGGCCAGCTTCTTCTTCAGCTGCGGCGGCTTCTTCTTAATGACGGTTTTCTGTTTCTTCTCTTCTTCATGTTCTTTGGGAGGTGGAGTGGGAAGGGGAGAGGCTGGGGGAGGGGGCGAAGGCATAGGTGGCTCCACCCTCTTGTCAACTGAAACATAATAACACAAACAAATTGATGAGCCAATTTATTTGATGGGTGCTGTTTTTGTGTGAAATGCGACTGTCACAATTGATTGCCTGTGGATTTGTACGTCTCCCAATTGAAGTCTAAAACTGTCGCTGATCTACTAGGGAAGGCCAGAACCTCTGTAGAGTCACCTCAACTTATTCCTATCTTGGCATACTTTGTTTCGGCATTTGGAAAGCATAGATGATGAAAACTATACAAAGAGCATCTACAGAGGAAATATAAAAAGTAAGAGGGGGAGGAAAAGACCTAGGAAAATATGGCTTGATCAAATTAGTGAAATTGTGAAGATTTAGAGGGCTATTGAGGTGTGATACACACAAAAACAGCGCTCACCAAATAAATCATCCCAATATTATTATTAGGGATATACATGAATGCAAAAGAAGGAAATGTATGAAAAAAGTGATACATAGAATCAATTAAAAAGGGGTATACAAGAATAGGAAGAAATGGGCCACTTTAGCAGTGGAATGGCGGCGACAGAGTAACAGTTTACAGTTAAAGCCTAAATTGAAGAGTTGCCAAATGAAGAGGCTCTAACATGACTACAGATTTTGTTAATCAAATGGTTGACCTGTGCTGGATGAGTTTGTGACTTCTGAATGTGCTGGCTTGTCTGTCTCCTTGTCGGCATGCGCAGGAGTTCCTTTGTCTAGAAGAAGTCCTGTCTCCGGCGCCGGTACAGGCAGACCAGCCGCCTTCAGCAGCAGAGCCAGCTGCTCGCAGCGCTGCTCCAGCAGCCGCAAGCGCTTCTCTTTCTCCTGGCAGACAACACTGCCTGCTCGCTGATCTACAACACATTTCAATTATTGCATTCCATTGCATTCCACAGACCTAAGTCATCTGTCATGTGAATTCTGTTTACCTGTGTTGGCCTGCAGGGTTTTGATGTAGAGCAGGGACCTCTGCAGGATGAGGATCTTGGTGTCTGCAGGAGGAGCAGCGGGCAGGGCAGCGGCCAGCTCCGCAAAGGCCGCGCACAGACGTCCACGGCGCTGGCGCTCCCATTGACGACATTGCCTGAAACAATAACAAGCAAGTCAGCAATTTCAGTGACCCAGCATAAAAACATTGCATACATTCAATCAATTTGAGGGATAATTACCGCATATTTGAATTGCGTTATTCTTAAGATATATAAAAAAGTTAAATTAGTCTTCATTCTGAAACAATTTGTAAAAATATGTACCTAATAAGAACATAAAAACAGGCAGAACCTTGTAAGCCAAAGTGATGACTTGTATAAACATGTTTATTGCGCAAAAATGAGCCCTATCATTTTGTACATCTTGCAATGATATTCAGCCAAATATTTGTACTCGGTTGAAGACATGTTGGTGCATCTCTAGAAGAAAGGATTCCAAACAAAGTGATACATCTATAATTGTGGCAAAGCATTAACATTTCAAATTCATATCAATGCATGTCCACAAGCAGAGATGTGTAAGTTCCCGCTTACAAATTAAAATCCAAATCTCAAATGAATATAAACCTGCAACTTTTGCCGACCTTTCTTGAAATAGAGGTGACATAGGCAAAGTGAACCATTTTTTTACATTATGGATGGTCAGTTTCATACCAACCTATAAGTCAAGGAATAGGTACAAATAATAAATAGTATTTACATAGGTATCATTTTTTAGAATTTCACAGACTTAGTCCCAGAGGTTTCTCTCACTTTTGACGTTGATAGATGTGCTGGACAATTATCTCTACTTGTCACCAGCCTCATGTGTTGTGGATAGCTAGAGGCATCCATGAGCTGCATCAAATCCTGGAAGTATGACGCCTTGTTTGTCTTACGAGGATTCTTCCATCAAAGATGTTGCTAAGAAAGGTACTATGCCTTTCGCCAAACACGCCAGCTCTCAAGAGGGCTACTAGGCTGAGCGAAGCTTGCCAGAATTTTTCTTTTGGGATTGAAATAAACACTGAAACGGGATAACTTTTCTGACACCATTGGTGGGGATAGAACGATAGCCCTCTGGCTTGGAATGCGAATATTCTACCAACCGAGATACCAACTGAACAGGGACAACCACAAAGGTGTAGTAAAATCAAATAAAAATATTTTTCTTTAATAATATACTTGAGGAAAAAAGTTAGTAGGTACTTACCCTTGAGATCTCTTCTTCACGGCAGGCATTTCTTACTCGTGTCACTTGGTAAACAGCATGGACAAGCGGTTCCATTTATGCAACATATTCTGTCATTCCTTTAAAACGGACATTAATTAAGTTGCTGGAGTGGTTTAAACTTCAAAAACACAAAACACTATTTTCATTACAGCCCTTGACGTTTATTGAGCAACCATGATTTTCTTCTTCTTTTAAAAGCTGTACGATAAACGTTTCGGGAAATTTAGTCACTCGTTTACATCATTCAAAAAGATTTAGGTACTTACAATATTCAGGATTTTATTTTTTATGTAAATAATAATGTATTCTGAATATTTCTAACCAATTCTCTACTTACAATTTTTCAGTTAAGTAGTCATAGTTTTCTTTATTAATTTATAAGTGGTGCACTTTTATGTGGAAATCGAAATGGCCACTGAAGAGAGCTCTGTGAAGCAGGACACTAATTGTAGAAATAATCAATGCTGCGAACGTTCTTCGACTTATAAGCTGGTATGAGGCTGATTACCCATAATGTGAAAATTTTGTTCGGTTTTTGCAACGTTTCCTTTGTTTTAAAAGGAAGCGAGTTGCTCAAGAGCCATGAGGTTAAAAAAACTAAGCTACACATATAGTGTAACTTCTTGAAGGGGTCGCACGTGGCGAGTTGAACCTATTTATTTTTACAGGTAAGGGGGCCGGCCTTACGCCAACCACTTCAGTTGAAGTGGAGGTTTCCCAGCTCCCGAGAGTGCTGGTACTCATTTCTTGTGAAGGCTGAGTAAACCTTGCCGGTATTTTATTTTGGGGTTTGAAATAAACACCGAAACGGGAAATCATTTCTGACACCCTCGGTGGGATTCGAACCCGAGCTTTCGGCATGGAATGCAAGCACTCTACCACCTGAGCTATCGACCGGACTTGTGTTTGTTCATTTTGTTCATTTCAGATTTGGGCTTTTATTTTGTATCAAATCCACATACAGCATGTGTAAGCGCAAAACTAACAATGGCTGTATATGGGCGTGCATCAAACATCAATCTTAAATAATAGTGCCTACATCTTTGCTACTAAATCCGGACTCAAAAGTTTTTATGTGAAAAGGGGGTAACGATAAAATTCAGAGACAATAAATATGAACCGTATCACATAAACAATCTTCAGGTAGGTATTGCAAGATTGGTCTGGCTCCCTCTTATATTATGATAAGAGTCCATGGAGGTAATAATATTGTAGGTACTATCGATGATGGAGTCAATAAATCTTCCATTGTTTATTGTGTAGTCACCCTACTAATCTAATCTAATCTAAGTTGCAAAGATATGTTACATTGGAGATTCACATTACATGCATTCTCACAACCAGACACATACAAGTTCGCGCTTCCACATGCCTCATGTGAACCTACAACATAAAAACCAAATCTCAAATGGACATACACCGTGCAACTGTTGCCGTCCTTCCCTGAGACAGGGGTGACATTGGCAAAGTGAACCATTTTTACAGCATGGGTGGTCAGCCGCATACCTATAAGTCAAGGAACATACACGACAAATTACATTTTATACATCACTAAATAATAATATCTATGGACAACAAACAGAAAACAAATTCCAATTTAATAAACTCTAGCCGCCAACATTACAGATCAACCGCCATTTCTTTCTGTCCTTACATACTTCTTTCATTTCCTCCAGAGTCTTAACCTTCTTCATACAGGCTCTTCTTTTATTATGACTCTGGATATTCCATTCATTCGCAATTTTGGATATTTGGTCCATCCAAACCTTTCTCGGTCTTCCTCTAACACAACATCCATCTATTCTACCAACATATACTTTCTTCGTCAGTCTTTCCTCATTCATTCTCTCCATATGCCCAAACCATCTTAACAAACTTCTTTTAATCTTTACTTTCACACTTTCTCTTGCACCACATTCTTCTCTTACAAAATCATTCCTCACCCTGTCACTCCGTTTTTTCCCAATCATACTTAGAAAGTCCATTTCAACAGTATACTGCGTTCCTCAAATAATATTTTTAAGGTGAATAGCAAATATTCAGCCATCTTCTCTACCAAATTGACAAATTTTTGGCAAAGTACATGCCTGTACATTTTGTAAGTAAGTGAAAAGGTACAAACTGCCTCATCTTGGGCGACAATACTTATATCAGCTGATGACCAGTCCAAAGTCTAGTGGTTAGCACTTCTGACTTGTAAATGGAATTATGTGGGTTCGAATCCAGCGAAGCACAAAAAAATACCCTTTGTATTTTCAAATATGCTCTTTGCTGGGTGAATTTTTTATATAACTTTACCAAAGACTGACCACTAAAGGTCCATCTAGCCTTACAGCAACTGGGTCTTGCTTGAGAATTGGCGTTTTCTACAGCGATGACAAAGCTCGCAGAGGGCTCTTGAGGTGTGCTACACACAAAAACAGCGTTCACCAAATAAATCATTCTAATATTATTATTATGATGATTCCTTCACTTTATGAAAAAATAAAATAGTTATTTATGCCACTGCCAAGTAATGATAGTCTTTTTAACACGGAGTGCTAGTTTGTGCCATGAGGCGCAGCCGAATGGCACAATAGAAAGCACGAGTGTTACAAAGACTAATTACGTGCAGTGGCATACAATACTTTTTCTACGACCATGAGAGAATTAACAAAATAGTGAATAATAGTCATTATAATGTACTCGTCCATTTGAAGTAATTAAAGCCTTACCTTTGTCAAAACGTGTGATTTATCATTCCCTTCGATTATCTAATCTAACCTAAGTTGTAAAAATAAATTATATTTAGGTTTCATATTGAATTCATGCCCACAAGCCGACACATATGTATAAGGTCGCGCTTTTACATCCTGCATATAAGCTTAAACATTCAAACCCAAAACTCAAATAAACATATGCCCTGCAGTTGTATTGGCAGGTGAACCAAATTTGTACAGCATAGGTGATCAACCTCATACTCACCTATTAACCAAGTAACTTTTTGAGTTTGTTTATTTTTTGCGGTGAAATTTTTTGTATTGTTTTCCTTTCAAGCCTTTTATTTTCCATTGAAAAAAGGAAAGCTTTATTTGGAGCAATCCGATAAATAAATTCGATAAATTTTAGCACTATTAACAATTTTTATTTGACTCTACACATAAAAAATACTTATTTATTTTCATCTGAACAGGGCTGAAAGTCTCATCACCACGATAATTCCTACTTACCGAATATCACTAATATTGTATGAAGCCTAATCAGCTGATCGCTTGCGGCCATCTTGGATTGACAGGTCTTCATACCCCCATACAAGGTTGACATTTGAAATTAAAAAATGGTTCCAATTCTGACAATGCGCATGCGCACATGTTCATTTTAACACGGTTACCGGTTACATAATGTAACATAACGGGTGTAGAAATGTATGGCATTGTGATTGCGTTAGCCGGTTTGTAATTAGTAAATTACCAAATGGGAGTAGAAAAATATTATTAATTTACATTCCAATAAAATTCAAAATTATGAAAGGGTTTGTGTACCTATTGCCACGGGGAAGACTCATTTTAAATTGAAAATGTAAAATTATGATCTCATCTGTGAATGCAAAATCAAATCCGGTGATCTTGATTTTAGTACTAAGAGGAGAAGTCTGTCTGCTTCAAATTCTGTCTCTATTCCATTAAAATAGTTTATCCTCAATACTTACAATGATGCACATACTTACTAAATTGTGTCAATTGTAATATAATTCATCATAAAACTGTTTTTTACCGGTCCGTAGTCAAGTGGTTAGCACTTCTGACTCGTAAATGGAAGGTTGTGGGTTCAAATCCCGGCAAAGCACAAATAATATAAGGTCAACCGGGGTGATGGCGTCTACGGGGCTAAAGCATCTATTTGAATTATCTTACGAAATGCGGAATTTAGAGCTACTTACGCCATCTTGTTTTAGTCTTTGGCACTAAAAGTACAAAAAATCATCAATAGATGTCGCAACAGAGCTCTTCTTTTTTAATCGACCCGCCATTTTAAATCTCTCATTTCGTCTCGAACTTTTTATGTGCCAACACGTGAATTTTAATCTTTTGTAATCTCAGTTCATTTTGAGTGAATCGAAGATTTTATAAAGTAAGTTTTTTTATTGTTTTATTGCTAACATACTGTTTTCATTATTTTACGTAATTAGCTAAAGACTTTTGACAATTTGTAATTTTAAAATTTGTGGGCTATGTTTTTGCTTTGAGGCTATTGCGTCTGTCCCGTTGGGGTGATTGCGTCTATTGGTACGCAATAGCCCCATTATCAGGGCTCCTAAACCTTTTGATTTTAGGTAAGTACATATTATAATGGAATAATGAAAAATCTGTAATTACATTGTAATGTAATAATAATAATGTTCGGACATTCCACACAGTGCCAACTAGCCCCAAAATATGCAAATCTTGTACTATGGGTACTAGACAACTAGATATAATACCTACATACTTACTTTTTTAATGTTTGATTGCTATTTTACTGAACCAAAAGCTATAGTTTCAAAATTTGTGTCTGTTTGTCGGTTTGTTTGTATCAATATAAACCTATGAACGGATGTCGACAAAACTTAGTATGATCTTAACTCATTATCCTTTTTAATGTGGGATAACTTCTCACGTAAAGTGGGGTAGGTGCTTTTTCTTTTGGCGGGGATAAATTCTTTTAATTTTATATTACAGTAATTTGCATTAATTCTGATTTTTTATTTTAAGATTTTCAATATGGTGCGGCACTACAAAAGAAAAACAACAGCAACATACGACCTTGACACTTTAAAAGAAGCTGTAGATGAAGTTAGAAGTGGTAATTTAAACTCGTACCAAGCAGCAAAAAAATACAATATTCCTCGTACGACTATATGTGATAGAGTGAATAACAGAAGAGGTGTCGTAAAGGAGTGTCGTGGACCACCTACCGTGATTGACAGAGAAAATGAGCTCAAACTTGCAAATGGTCTACGGGTAATGGAAAAATACGGATTCGGACTTACTTCCAAAGAAACACTGGATTTAGTGAGCACACATGTGATTCAAAATAATTACTTAACTCCATTTAAAAACAACAGGCCTGGGTATGATTGGTTTGCTGCCTTCAAAAAAAGACACAATTTGTCCTTAAAAAAGCCACAAGCAGTGGAGATGTCAAGGAAAGTAGCATGCGATCCTTTTATAATTAATGACTACTTTGATATCCTTGACGAGGTTTTGATTGAATTGGGTTTGAAAGGAAGACCAGAAAAGATTTGGAATCTTGATGAGTCAAGTTTTGGGAATGACCCTGACAAAACTAAAGTAGTTGGCGCCCGTGGATTTGCCAGTACACGAACGATCGCGTCATCTGGTAAAGATAATGTCACGATCTTGTTCACAGCCAGCGCCGCTGGTGACAAATTGCCTCCATTAATAATAAATAGAGGAAAAAATATGTGGGACCTTTGGATGTCAGGCAATGGATACGAAAACACATCGTATGCTGCCACTAAAAATGGCTGGATTGATTCAAAAGTATTTGAAAAGTACATGTTCAATACTGTGATACCGCATTTAAGCGAAGATCCACCAGCTTTGTTAATATTTGATGGCCATTCTACCCATATTCAATTGAAAGTTTTAGAAGAAGCACAAAAACGCGGAGTGACTATTATAAAGTTACCATCACATGCAAGCCATTTACTGCAACCGTTAGATTTGTCAGTTTTTAAATCAATGAAAAACACTTGGGACGAAAAACTTGTGCAATGGCAACGATTGCATGTAGGTAAGAAGTTGCCAAAAGATGAATTTAGTCGCATTCTTGGAGAAGTGTGGCGCGAACTGAATCCACTTATTATTCGGAACGGTTTTAAAAAAGGAGGTATATACCCATTCAACAGAAACACGATACCTGAAGAAAAATATGACCCCGAATCATTGAAAAGATTCAAACAATTTAAAACACAAACAAAGCAGATTCCTTCTTTGAAAGAACTCAGTTTACAAGTGGTGCTCCTCAGGATGAACAGTTGTCATGACCCTGAAGAGCATACACAAAATATCATATTGAAAGAAAACAATAAAACGCTCAACGATCTTGTAGAAGGCAATAAAACCTCAAGTTCTCAACTAACTCTGATAGCAGCGTCTTCCAAATTGCCTTTGAACAGTCAAGGAATGCGATTTGATAACTCGAATGACAGACCCATAATTAAGATTATTGATGATCGAATTTTGTCTCCCTCAGAAAATTATTCTTTTGAATCTTTACTATTGCAGAGAATAAAACGAAGTGATACTACAATTAAATTGAAAAAAACAAAGGTGTCAAAAGGCTGTGAAGTAATTACAAGGGAAGAGTTTTTAGAAAGAAGAAAAAAGGAAGAGGAAGAAAAAATAATTAAAGAAGAACGTAAGAAAAAACCCACAAAAAAAGAAAACAAAGATCCCCAATCTAGCAAGAAAGCAAAATGTACAAAATCATCAGAAGAGAGCTTAAAGGTAGAAGAAAAATCTGATATTAAGCTACCAAAGAAGAAAAAGACTGATCAAAAATCTAAAAAAAGGGTGAAAAAACAAAAAAAGTGTGTTGATTACGATGAAGAATCTGAAGATGAAACAGATATTAGTTTTGCTGAATCTTCTCTAACCTGTGAAGATTTTGATAGTTATCGTGAACAGTTTTTCGCAGAAATGGAAGACCTTGATGATTCATTGCTGAGGACAGAAAATGTAAATGACGATTGTTTATTGCAAAATGATGCAAAAATTGTAGCCAATGACGAATTTGAACCGTATGTCGGCAAAAGGAATCCGGAAATTCACGATTGGATACTAGTGAGATTTTCAACAAAAAAGTCTGTTAAGTATTTTGTGGGGAACATTATTTCTATCAATGACGAGAATATACCCAACGTGAAATTTTTGAGAAAAATAAAGAACAGTAGGTTTATGTCTTTCCATTGCCCAGACGTGGAAGATATATCGGAAGTTAAACATTACGATGATGACATTGTAATGTTCCTTACGAAACCTGATATATCCCGCAGAGGCCATGTTACGTTTAAAGAAAATTTTAAAAATTACAACATTCAGTGAAGTTTGAAAGTTAAATTTGAAAAACGCATGAGATCTTTCAAGTTATTCAATAAACCCAGATAGCATTGTTTTGTAATATTTCATAAGTTTGTGTTAATTTTAATAGAATTCAAATAACTTATTTTGTTTTTTATTGATTGTAGAGGCATTTACTTTGTAATCCTTCATCTTAAAATATAAAAAGAAAAATAACTTTGTTATTGATTTAAATTTAAAATAATGGAAAACAAAGTTTTTTTTTTAACTTTTATTATTTTTGGAAACAGGTAACCTGTAAATGGTTTAGTTTTTTTCGGGTTAGACCATGTTCTATAAGCAGTAATTTTGTCTGCCGACGTTTCGTTCCCACGAGCGGGGAACGTCGGCAGACAAAATTACTGCTTATAGAACATGGTCTAACCCGAGAAAAACTAAACCATCTAAAACCGACCATGAAAGTGAAAGTGAAAGCTTAAAACTTTATTTAGGTAACCTGTAAATTATTGATTTCTTTATTTTATTCTGACAGTAACAAATTTTTAAAATGAACTTTTCATAATGGACATTAAAAACCCAGAATACTGCTTTGGACTTATTCACTCTATTGGCTCTTAAAAGATCTCACGCGCTTTAAATTCTTTATTTTTGTAATGATTGTAATGAGACGGGCAAAATGCCGTCATACTCCGTTGCTCTAATAAATGATACGTAATTTCAAAGTTGTTTCATTCTTATCTAAAAAAAATGTTTGGCAGCCCTGGAATCTAGGATGGGGCGAATGCGTCTACGAGAAACTACGAAAATTAGACGCCATAGCCCCGAATATTTTTGTTCGACTACTTTCCCTAAACAAAGGCTAGAATTTGGAGTACAAGATAATACTATACTATAAAACTAATATTTTTATAAATTATTGTGATTATCATTGTTATTAGGTCTTCCAATTACATAATACAAGTGAATGACGCTTTCGCCCCATCTAGGGCTATTGCGTCTAAAAATCCCAGTTTTTATAGAAACGTCATTTACATATAGAAGTTATTTAAAATGTCATTATATGGTATAAAAATATGAAATTAGATAAAAATTCCTAACTTTTACCATAACTTATAGCTTAAAATGATGCACAATATGTTTGTTTTAATCATATGAATATGCCGTTCAAAGTATTGTGACGCAATAGCCCCGGTTGACCTTACCCTTTATATTTTCAAATATGCTCTTTGCTGGGTGAAAAATTCATATACCTTTACCAAAGACCGGCCACTAAAGGTCCATCTAGCCTTACAGCAACTGGGTCTTGCTTGAGAATTGGCGCTTTCTACAGCGATGGCAAAGCTCGCAGAGGGCTCTTGAGGTGTGATACACACAAAAACAGCGCTCAACAAAATAAATTATCCTAATATTATTATTTATCATCTGGAATATATTTTTTGATGGCTTTTCCACTTTGTCTTTATCTGTATTACTGAGGGCCACTCCTCTCCAGTCCTCCCTGTCATTAGCTTGTAGGTGATATTATGCAACATAGAAAACAGGGAATGGTGAGTAGGAAAACATTCAATAAAGGAGACTGCTGGGGATGCCCAGGCTGTGGTGGGAGGATGGAGTGAGGAAATGCCACGCTGCTTTTCCAGGTGGCAAGATGGAGGATGGCTGCAATTTGGTAGCACCATTTTAGAAAGAGGAATTGAAACACTGTCATATAGCACACTGGAAAATTGTTTCTTGATAAAAATAGTTTTATCAGTAAATTGCATTCTTAGTTCAACACTGAAGAGCCACTGATTTGTAGTATTAAGGTCACAAAAAATAATGAATCAAAGAAGACAGAAGTTTCTGTTTTCTATACACATCCACTCCATATTTTATGCATGTATGTCTGACAAAGCCAGGAAATGACCTCTTGACTTTTCAGTATACACACAGCTAACAGCATTATCACATATTTTAAACCATTCACACAGAAAGACATATTTCGGTGAACCGTTAATCAGTTTTACAAATATTGTAGATTTTAAATTATTCTTCTTCTTTATTTTCCCCGCCTATTGCAGGTAACTTCAGGTGTGTGTCTTGGTATCTTCTTGCGCATTTATTTATTTCAATGGTAGTAATAATCTATGATTTAAGTTTTAAAGAGGAATTAAGATTAAATTGTCATACAACCTTGCTACAGGATACACTGGCAGATATGTGCTGTTCCTCCTACAAGGAGCTCAAAAGGATTATCCTAGATAGGAAGGCACAGCGAAAAAGATTGATGAACATTGCAGCAAGCCAATCTTTGAAACAGAAGAAGCTATATTTAATTAATGCCTATAAGAAAATGTGTTTAAGAATCAGCCCAGAACAGTGCCAACTTCTTGTTCTGTTCGCCCATAGTAACCTGATAAACTTTTGTAAAAAGTTTCTTGTTTTTTTCTCAGTTCAATTTATTTATCTGTTTGTGATAACACATAACTTGTTTACCCAAATAAATGATTATTTTTACAGCTTCATTACATTATCAAATGCATTAAATTTAATTGTTCCTTTTAGGAGTGAAGCATTGGAACAATGATACTCAACCTTTTTTGTCTTCGGGCCACATAGATATATTTCAAAATCTACGCGGGCCGCAACACTATACTGGTATAACCAAAAGATGTCATCGAGGGGGGGGGGGGGTAGACACATAATTTTCAAAAGCATATTATATTGTCCGTAAAAAAATCTGTCGACCGGGGGGGGGGGAGGGAGGAGGCTGGGGTAGGCACGTAATTTTCAAAAGTTGCCTCCCTACAACAACAAAAAAATTCGTGCCTCCCTTATAATAAAAAAAATATTTATATTAGGATGATTTATTTGGTAAGCGCTGCTTTTGTGTGTGACCGGTCTTTGGTAAAGGTTTATGAATTTTTCAACCCAGCGAAGAGCACATTTGGAAATATAAATGGTATATTTTGTGCTCCGCCGGGATTCGAATCCAGGACCTTCCATTTACGAGTCCGAAGTGTTTCCACTGGACTACGGACCAGTCCACGTTCTACGTCCTACGAAATATAGCATGCCAGATTTTGTAAATCACGTCGGCGGGCCGCACAGAAAAGCTTGCCGGGCCGCAGGTTGAGTATGGCTGCATTGGAACATTAACAAATGAAGATGCTACAGAAAATAATTATTGTCTTTTTGTTCTTTGTCCAATGAGGTCCATACATTTGAATAGGTCAAAAAAGTTATGTCATCACACGGTCAGGCTGCTAGGGCAAAGGCTAACTAATAATTTGTAATTGGTTGCTAAGAATTTTAGTTACATAGACAAGTAATGTTTGCCTGCCTAGGAAAATTCAAATTTAGTAATTTGGAACAAAAAACATCCTGACTCTGTTACTATTTAACATCTTTTTGTCCATTTACGTGTGACATTGATTTCTTTTTGACTTGCTGTTACCAGGTTTTTGCTTACATGATGCTTTCAAGGTCCAAAAGAGTCATAAGGTCCACTATGAACTATAGCACCTGTACCAAGACGTTGGTGTGGTCCGGTTAATAAAAGTCAGTAAACTGTATTGGCTGGATCACATCCAGCGAATGTACCATCGGAGCCTGGAAAATATAGTTGTGATGACGGATCCAAAAGGGTCCAGATTTAGATGGCTAGACAGAGTGGTGGTAGACTGCGCTGCAATATAAATATGGGAGATGTGGAGGATATTGAACAGGCAGCAGTACGCCTGATCAATGAGGCCAAGACCCACCACAGTTTGTCTTGTCATTGATGATGATGATGATGATGATGTAGGTTTCATGTCCTCTGCTATGGTGTCCTGCTCTTTCAAGAGGAATAACTCCCACCTCAAGTCAATTGAACTAAATAGGAACTTGTTCCTCTCCCGTTCATTGATCTCTTCTTTTCGAGTTGCCACCTGTGAAGTTCACTCTCAATAGCCTTTGCCCTAGGAACCCGGCCGTGCAACCTCACAGGTTTTTGACGTTAAAATGTCCACACTTCATTTTCTTCCATTCTTGCCTTTGCTAGTTGTCCAGAATGGATTTTAGCGCCGAGTCGTTGATAACAGTTCTTGTCCTTGATCTTTAAATCTGAAAAATATAAATAAACACATTTTAATAACAATTATAATTTGCAGAAGCTCGGCTGGTTGAGCTATGGAGTGGACTTTAAGTAATCATGTGTACAATATTGTAACATTGAGAGAACGTTGGTGTTGGTAGATAGATAAGCATTTAGTGATATGAGTCGTGTACTTTAGTTTTTGTTTGATACAAACACTTAAGTTTGTATAAGCGAGGTCAGAGATCATCACTCAAGAAGAGACCGAACACGATGAAGGACCATGACATAATGCCACAGTACAAGATGGCTTCTAACGTCATGATACTTCTTTGCAATGTGTGCTAGATCACATGCAAAACCAATAAGAAAAATGGTGTAAGCAACAATGCTGGGGGGTCCTCCTAGTCCGGTCCGGACAGGGCACTCATACAAAAATAACTGATTATTATTTTAGGACATTTCCAACATTAAAATCGCATTGAAACAAAAACCAGATCTCCATTACAAGATTACAAATGTCAAATAGTCAATAATTGTATTCATGGGACCTTCTTCTTACTTTTGGATGAAATGAGGATTTTGAAAGAAGATAGATTATCCTGTAAACTTTTAAGGGTTTGTGTATTCACACAGTGAAAATGATTTTTTATGAGGAATAAAAAAAGATGTTTTATTTTCACAAATTGAGTATTTATTTCACCCTTTCGCATGAAGACAACTCGCTGCCTTAATTCTTGTTTTTTGAAAATTATACATGAGCAATGTTTGCATGTGTACTGGACCAATGTGTCTTATGAAAACAAGAAATTTATTTAAAAAATATTTAAAAGAACTCTCACATTATCGAGTTTTACGGTTTTTCTTAGCTCAGATTGTAGAATTCGATTCATAAGACAACTTCATGAAGAAGTCAGATTTGACAAGATTGGCGTATACGGTAAACAAGAACTGGGGGAGCGAACTGGCCAGGCAAAATAGGCTGGTGAATTGCATTTCTTTTCACAAATCTATTTAAAAACAAATATAAAGACACATGCAGCATGTGTAAGTGCGGCGCTATATGTTTTTTGCTAATGGGCGTGCATCAAACATGATTCTTAAGATATGTGAATATATCTTTGCAACTTGCAACTAAGCTGCTCACATTGTGCTCGTCGTCTCCGAAGGGGTCGCATTTAGTGTTTGTGGAACCTACTTGGTTTTACAGGTAAGGGGTCTGGCCTTACGTCAACCACCACAGCTTCCAGAGGGGCTGGTTCTTATTTCTTGTGGAGACTGAGAACTGAAATGCCATTTTGATTTTTGGGTTTGAAATAAACACGGAAACGGGAAATCATTGCCTGCTGTCTACTCTAGGTGGGTACACACATAACAGTACCAAGTACCAACCTACACCAAAAACCTGATTATGACTTTGCCAATTCAGTTCACTTTGCCAATGTCACCACTGTTTCAGGGAAGGACGGCAAGAGTTGCAGAGCTTATGTTCATTTGAGATTGGGTTTTTATATTGTAGGTCCACATGCGGCATGTGTTAGCGCGAAATTATACAAGTCTGCTTGTGGGAATGCATTTAATATAAATCTTAAATTATATATATCTTTGTAGCTTAGATTAGATTAGATTAGATTAGATGAGCTCAGAACATTTTTTAATTTGAAACTTTTTCCTCGGTGAGCATGGTACGTAAGTCTGGTATGGGAATGCCATCCCTAGCAACCAATAACAAAATATTTGTTAACTTTTGCCCTAGCACCCAACTGAATGGCGTCACAATAATGCCTCTGACAATTCATGTGCAGACCCCATTGTTACTTCTGTAAAGTGTTACATCTGTCGGTGTTATGGCCGAGAGGGCCAAGTGGGCTAATCTTTCTAACGTATTTGGAATAGAATAACGTTGGTTCGATCCCCGCCTGGGTCATTTAACCATAACTGTGACCCTGGTTCAACAGATGTAATTGGGTAATTAATCTAATTTAATCTAAGTTGCAAAATATGTAACATGAAAGATTAACATTATACGCACTTTTAACAGACATGCACAAGTTCGCGCTTAAACATGCCGCATGTGGTCCTACAATATAAAAACCCGAATCTCAAATGAACATACACCCTGCAATTCTTGCCGACCTTCCCTGAAACAGGGGTGACATTGGCAAAGTGAACCATTTTCTACAGCATCAGCCGCATACAAACCTACAAGTCAAGGAACTATTAATTAATAATTTATTAAAATAAACAATGATGAATTATTAATTGATGATATAAATACCTGTTTCTGGCTAGGCAGAATAGGATTTTGAATTGCATTCCTCTTCACAAATCTATTTAATTAAAAAAAAATGTTTGTGTTGGAGATATTGACTTATGATATCTGTGAACTAGAAATTATTTTAACGAAAATAGACATTATGTCTGTTTCAACTTACTTACGAAAATGGTCCTCTGTAAGAAAGAGAACAAAGATCTTCACTGTGCCATTTAGTTGTATCCAAAAAAAGCTTGTATGAAACTAAGAAATATTTCCAGAATATTGACAGCATTGATATTTATTCCTGTGCAAACATTGTGCGCGCGCATTATAAATATTTTTATCGGTAAATTTGCTATTTTTAAGCGTAAAAAGCATTATTTTAAGACATTATGCCATGTGTAATTATTGAGTGTCGAAAAACATAATGGAAAAAGCAGGAAAATACAGGATTGCACATGTAAGAACATGATTTTTTTTGTTTTTGACAGGACTAGGGACAACTGTGTAACAAAGTATGCATCAATGGCGTAAGCTAGTTTCTACTCCTCTATATTATAACTCAATGGTTTGTAGATGGCCACATTTGAATTTTACCGCCACATCTGAATTTTACCGCCATTTTTGAAATTTACCGCCACATTTGAATTTTACCGCCACAATATTCGTCCTCGCTCTTTAGCTGTTTTATCAGTTGGTTTGTTATCCACAACGGAAAGGTCTATAAATAGTGGTCGGGAATCGTCTCGGGTCAGAAGCAGGTTGAGCTCGGCAGTCATGTGCCCAGGTCAAGGGGCAAAGCCGTCAAGATAACAACTATACTCATAAGCTGTGTGATACAATATACAACAAAATAATCTAAAAAAAAATAACTCATATTCATTTTAGTAGATACAAACAGACTCTTACCATACTATTTTTGGCTAAAAATATAGGGTAGGTAGGTACGAAAATGTAGGGTACGAAAATATTGGGTACGAAAAGAATTACGAAAATGTAGGGTACAAAAATATTGGGTACGAAAATAAATACGAAAATGTAGGGTACGAAAATATAGGGTACGAAAATGTAGGGTACGAAAATATTGGGTACGAAAATGTAGGTACGAAAATACAGGGTAGAGGCAAATACTTATAAATACTTACGAATACTTGTATCAAGCCCCCAAACCAAACCTCACAGTTACATACAACTTGCAACTCCCGCCGCTTTTCCCTGAAACAGTGTATTGGCAAAAGTGAACCAAGTGAGAGCTTACAGCATGGGGGTCAGCCTCATACCAACGTCAAGGAACAAAAAAATACTGAAATATGGTCTTAAAATTTTAAAAGGTAACAAAAAAAAATCATTAAATCAAATAAAAATTATTTAAGCTCAAATAAAGACCCCTGCTTCAGGGAAAGGCGGCAAAGTAGCTGGTTACACTTACACGGGTCTGCTTGTGGGCGTAAATTTTATGTGAATCCTAATTTTAAATTTGTCTTCGGAACTTGGATTGTAGATCATATTATCTAATACAAATAGTATCATTTGAATTTAGAACTTTTTCTCGGCGGGCAAATGTCACCCCGCCCTTAGCAACAAATAAGCGTTTGTCTTAGCCCTGGCGACCAGGCCGGGCGACGTCACAATTTTGTTGTCTATTGACTTTGTGCCGAGTCCATTATAAGAGCTTTTGATTGAAATTTTTCATATAAAGAGGAATGTATCCAATCATATGGCCAGGAACTGTATATATGCGCAGAATATAAGGCGACCAAGCTGGCGATTTGTATCACAGGGCCGCATCTATGAGAATCGGGACTTTTTTAAATATATGTTTTGTGGCAATCTAAGTTGCAGTAAAAAATATTAACGAAATAGTTGTGGAATTCCTAGAGAACCCTAGTTTAAAAGTGTGGTGCTTTAAGCTATGGAATCGTAAACGGATGGTCGTGAGTTCGATTCCCAGCGGAGCATTAAAAACATTATTTTTTCTAAAATACTCTTTGTTGGTTTAAAAATTCGTAAGCTTTTACCAAAAAAAACCGGTCACAAATGTTCATCCAGCCTTGCAGCAACTGGGTCTTGCTTGCAAAATTTACGTGGACTAGTGATGGACTTGGCCTGCAGAGGGCTCTTGAAGTGTGCATCACACAAAACAGCACTCGCAAATTAAATAATCCTGAAAAAAGAAGGAAGATTAAATTTTAAAATACTTTCGGGGCTATTCTTAGATATTTTAGTCGTCGGTTGAACCCACGCTTTGACCAACTAATGATGCATTTGTATGAAGACCTGCCAATCCAAGATGGCCGCAAGTGAACAGCTGATTTGTCTTCATACAAATATTACAAAATTCGGTAGGTAAGAATGACCGTGCTGTTGAAACTTCCAACTTGGGCACCATTAGTTTGTCAAAGCGTGAGCTCAACCGACGACTAAAATGTCTAAGAATAGCCCCGTTAATGTTTAAATAAATTTTAATGAACTCCGCATCAGGGGGCTAACGTTACACCTGTATGGGACTACGGTCCTGTGCAACCAGTAACAAAATAATTATTTGCCTTTTCCCTAGCAATGCCGCATGTGACGTCACAATTTTGTCTATGTCGATTCATGTGCTGAATGCATTATCCATGATAATATAAAGAGGCCGGTCCTGGCGCGTGTGGCTTGTCGTTGTCGCCTCTGCTTTTTCATTTATTTATCAAAAAACCAGAAAACCGTTACGCGATATATCAGCTCACACACACACGCTCACGCACACACACACTGACAGGCTTACGTGTGGACGTGTCTGTGGGCTTGCCACCACATGTGAACACAATAACTTACGGCGGCCATTACTGTCTCTTGGCAGTATTGTAGGAGCTCCACTAGCAACTGTCATTCTCCACTAGCGCTAGATTCTCTTCTAGAGACAGAAATACCCCCAGCTCTCTGTCCAGAACTCACGCCCCAAGTAGATTAGAGAACTTGGTGAGTGGTACGTGGAAAGTGAGAAGTGGTCACTGGAGAGAGGTAAGTAGTAAGTTGCCTGAGGTACCAGTAAGTGGTGAGTATTGAGTGAGTGGTAAGTAGTTAGTGGTAAGAAGTGGCAAGTAAGAAGTGACTACGGGTAAGTATAGTTAGTAATAGTTTGCATTTAATGCCTTTTACAAATTGGGACAGTTGGTGAGTGATAATTAGGGGCCGGTAAGAAGGTAGATAGAGATAAATAGTAAGTGGTAAGTATTAAGTGACAATAAGTTAGTATTAAGTGATAAGCATATAAAAGTGATTAGAATTAAGTGGTTAATTTGTTCGTTGATTTACATCAATTTATGATAAGTACCTAGTGAGTGGTAAACAGTAAATGGTAAGTATTAAGTGATAAGAAGTACCTATAGTACTTAGTGGTTAGTAATACCTACGTAAGTAAGTAGTGTTAAATAGTAAGAGGTAAGTATTAAGTGGTAAATAGTACGCTGATTTATATATATATTTATGATAAATAGTGACTGGTAAGCAGCGAGTAGTTACTAGTGCGTGGGAAGTAGTGAGTCGTAAGTATTAAGTGGTAAGTATTAAGTAACAAATAGTTATTGATGAAAGGAGAGTGTTAGTAGTACAGGTATATGGTAAGTATCAATTGGTTAGTATTAAATGATATCGCCTTGGACACATGGTGAGTGATATAAGGTAAGATGGTAAGTAGCAAGCATTAAGTCGTACTTGCAATCTTGGAGTCGAACCTAAGCCTTTTGCTCTGAGCGCGAACGCTATAACCAAGCGAATCTTCCCGGTGTTAGGTTGTATTGTAGTCACAAATCAATGGTTTTACATTGGGCGCGGAGAAAGCGGTCGCATTAAAATTTCCAAGTCAATTTATGGAAATTACAACACTATTAGAATACAGGCAGAACACACACAACCGGTCAAATGTCAAAGTGGCTAACTTCTCACTACGCGACTGTCCGTAGATTTAGAAACAATATGAAAACAAAATCATCGTCACACAGTAAGGGCCGGAATTTTCAACCTTAGTACAATAATTTTGGTTGTTATTATGTGCACGGCGAAGTTGACTTACTTTATTCGCAAAGTTGCAAACTTATAGGCACGGCACCGTGCAAATTGATGAACCTAACCTAACCTAACCTTAATATGAATAAGTTGTTAACAAAAAGTAAAGCAACATAAATAATAACAATAAATCACATAACAAACTACCAGCGGCTACCGTGCGCATAAGAATAATGTAAAATTTTAGTTAACTATGTACCTCCTCAAGATACTCCAGTTCGAGTAAACTAAAAAACTGAAAAGACCCGAAGTGGCAAGCAGCGTTCCAAATCTTAGAAATGATTGCAATGCCATTCAAAAGATTGAAAACAAACAACTGGTCATAAAAATCAGATGTTTTATCGCCATGAAGCTGGAAAATGGCACAAAAATGTTTCTTTACATATATCTTGTATGCTGAAAATTCACTGTTAATCTTTTTTTTAAACTTGATGAATAAAGTAGTATTTTATAGGAAACATTTTTTTTTTATAGCACTCGTTTATTTTTATAAATTATTTAAAAAAAAAACAGAAAACGTTTGTAAATTTATAAAAACAAATGAGTGAAATAAAAAACCGTATTCCTTAAAATACTTATTTATTCTATAAAGTTAACAAACAAGATGTTTCTTTACATGTTCTTCTTTAGCAGATTCCGAGTCCACGTCATGGACCTCTCACCTCTCCAAACGTCCTACAGTTTTTCCTGTCATGGATCATTATGTGCTATGCCTCTTCATCCTCACTCGTCGTGCAAAAAGGTTGTCTCCTGTAGACGTTGGCAATGTCGCCGATACTAAACGTCGTGAATAATGTAAGTTCCCCCATAACGGCTCGTCTAATACCCGAGAAGCGTAATTATTTTTTAAAGTTGAAATTTTAATTTGTAAATCAGCTAGGTCTCTGTCAAACCAACGACTCTTATTTCAGTAAAGGGAGCAATAATTATTGCAGAGTTTCTGTTGATTTGTTTTTTTTTGTAAGTAGGTAAACATGCGGAATGTATAAGTACGAGCTTATAACGAGCCTATAACACGAGCTTGCGTGTGCCATCAATGACAACATATTTATTTGCCTTTTCCCTATCAACCCAGCCGTATGAGTTAACAATTTTTCTATCTCGATTTATGCGTACACCTCATTGAAATATTGCACATTTGAATAATAATTCAATTTTCGCTACCAATCAAAATATGGTATAACCAATTGTTAAACTGCACTTAAAACGCCATTGTGTATTTAGGTTTTGGTTGACGATGATCAAAAAAATATGCGGCGGGGGGGGGGGGCTCATGTATTTCCTCTCACCAGCCCCCAGAGGACTTATTCCGGGCCTGACCTCCAGTCACCAGACAGAATCCAGATGAAAAACTTATTTTACCAGATAAACTCCTGATTCTTGATGATTCTGCTGCTTCTTCGGTTGGTGTAATGATGACGGACGGCGCGATGCGAGGATACGGAGTGCGGACGACATCTTTACCTGACAGTATTAGAGTTTATATGGAATCTAATGCTGCCCGGTAAGATGTGAACTGCAACTCCTCGAGAGGAAGCTGACGACGCTGATGGAAGTTAGCTGCTGCTTCCATCACGTGATGATGAAGTCTACATCAAGTTTTAAGGGGACAGGAGCTGAAAAATACAATTTAATCGAATAAATAAACATGTCTTTGTGATACAGGATTTTTGTGTAAAACAGGTTTCTTTTTATTTCAGTGCACCCTTACACAGCCGTTAACGAGCTGGCAGGAACTCTTTGACTTGATCTTCAAAGGAATTAATATTGGTTTGAAATATATCGATGTCAGCGTAGCTAAGCTCCGGGTTAAGACATGTGCCATGACATCGGTAAGATATACATGAAAAAGATCATGTCTTCTTCCCATTGAATAACCTCCAACAGGGTGGAACTGTCGATGAGGCCATGAATAAGAGAACCAGAGCCCGCAGGCTCCTGGAGCTGTGTGTAGTCGCAAATGTGCACTTTTACCTAAAATAGGAACTATTGGCTATAACTTAGAAGGCTAGGGCTCAATTCCCAACAAGGGCGGGCGTCTGAAATGATTTCCTACGAGTATTTCGGTGTTTCAAGAGACGTTTCAAGATCGATCTGTTCACTGAAACTTTTCGGTCAGTGGCAATGTCACTAAACAGCCAACTGAAAAAAGCCAACTGATTCATCATCAGCATCATCTACAACGCAACTAAGCTACACATACAGTACAATTTCTTACCGCGTTCTTTAAGAAGGAGTCGCATGTGACGAGTGGAACCTATTTATTTTTACAGGTAAGGGGCCGGTCTTACGTCAACCACTTAAGTTGAAGTGGGAGTTTACTAGCTTCCGAGGGAGCTGGTACTCATTTTTTTGTGAAGGCTGAGTAACCCTCGCGAGAAAACACCGAAACGGGAAATAATTTCTGACACCCTCGGTGGGATTCAAACCCTTGCTCTCGGCATGGAATGCAAGCACTCTACCATCTGAGCTGCCGACCGGATACATCAACTTTTATCCATCAACAGGTAGGAATAATCAATAGGCAAGTTGTCACAGCTATAAAAGAAATCCGACTCTTCCTACATGAAGCGGAACGCAAGGCATTCTGCTGTAGACACAAAACAGAATCGAGGACAGAACAAAAGTGATAAAATAAAAAACGTGTTTAATTCAGTAGCGGATTAAGAAATTGGAGAGTTTCAAACAAAATGCATACAGCTGACGGGTCCCGGCATTCCTATCAGACAATCATTATATGAGTAGACACAGCAAACACACATGTTCTACCGAAAACATGGCTGTTACGCGCATAGCTGCATTATTGTGCGACAAACATTTTATTCAGAGAAGATCATAATATGAGGTTCTTCAATCAAGATGTTCTCCTTCAACCTGGATTCTTCCCTGTATGATGAGATGCAGGAGTGAATACTCATTATTTTTGACTCTGGTATTCATACAAGAAAGAACCTCAGCATTTGGGACTCGATCCATCCAGGAAACCTTCAGCATCCGACGGCAGACCTTGTAATAATATCCTTGCAACTTGGATTTTATATTTTTTCTTGACTTATAGTTTGGTATGAGGCTGACCACCCATACGGTAAGAAATGTTTTACTTTGCCAATGTTACCCCTGTTTCAGGGAAGGTCGGCCAAAGATGAAGGATTTTAATTTGTAATGTCAAAAAAAAAATGCAGATTTGTAAACGTGTCTGTGGGATGCATTTATGAATTTTAAATGTTAATATTTCTTTGAAACGATTTGTACTGTTACGAACTATAAAATCAAAGAACCTACGCGCACCTATACATGTACGATAGTGTGGGTAGAACAATCTGGGAGTAGTCCATGATGGTGGTAGTGCATAGAACGGTGTTCTGGTGTGAGCGAGAAATCAAAGAATGATCTGGAATATGCGATAAAGCTCTCTTTTTTACCTATTTATAGGGACTGCAATGGTGGGGAGAGCGATTAGTCGCTCCAAGAATTTTGCCGTGAAAACCAATATACGCAGAGATTATAATAATTGTAAATTGTGAACAAACCGTGTAAAATAAATTCTTTTAAAATAAATAATTACAGTTTAATTAAAAGAGAACCCAAGTAAAATCGTAACAGTACATTTTGCTTATGTTTACGATGGGCTTCTTCAGCGTGAAGGTGATCATAACAATCTTCCCGCTGAAGAAGCCCGGACGAAGTGTCTAGAAGCTCCAGTTCCAATAGACCAAGTTTACATATCCCGGAAAGCAAATCTCCAGAGAAGAAGGGTGACTTTATAAAAATCAAATAGAAATGGCGAAAACTTTGTAAAACCACCAGTAATTGACACTGCATCAATAGTTGACACTTTGACAAAGAAACTGAAATAACAAGAATAAAACAAGTAACCAAAGATAGACATTGTGTTTATGAAATAGTATAGACATCTAGCGACACCGACAAAAACTATCCAAGGCGTCTTAACGTCATCGTCAGTCACAGCGTTCGATCCATGACGGCCGGTCGTGTTGCGCCATATTTATTGTTATTTTCTTGTGCAATTTGTTAAGAGCAAGCCGAAAGATTAATATTGGAAAGGTACGTAATCTTTTATACTTATGAATAAATATTAATTGGATCCTTTATATTAGAGTCTGAAGTGTGAATGCATGTCATTTAACATGACAAACAATAATTAAATATGTAAATAAGGGGTCATGTCATTTACTGATTCTTAAAACGACTGAAGATTGAGTAGTTGACATGTGCTGTCAACTAATGGATTTTCATGAAATTGATTAATATCGTATAATTGATGTGTCATCTTGCTGCTTATACATTAAATTACTCTATTCTATCTTCTAAAATAATTTAAAACCGTTTTGTTCAGTAGTTGACAGGAGGTGGAACTATTAGAGATTTAGGTGTCAACTATCGAATTATTTTTCTTTCGTTTTGTAGATGCCACCGACAAAAGGAAACTATACTATGTCAACTACTGAAAATAACAAGTGTCAACTACTAAATATTTTGGTTTTTACTAGGTGCCAACTACTAAGTTACTACCCTCATTTTATTAAAAAAAATATATAAAATACGCATCCGTTTTATTTATACAATTCTTGTCATATTCTGAAAGTGTAATATATTGCGCAAATATTACCAAGTAGAAACGCCCTGTAAGATGATTTCATACCAAACTATGTCTATAGACATACTAATAAACCCTTAAGGTGTCATCTACTGGTGGTTTTACCTTACCTCAGGATATTGTGGAGTTGGTCAGTGGCTGGAGGTGTTAAAGGGGAGTGGTGTGGGAGGGTGGGGGGAAAGCGAGTCTGTCGTAAATCCCGCGCAAACCGCGAACTGCCACGCGACGTAGGCATGGCAACATGGCCCAACCCAGTGGCCATAGCAGGAGTAGGTACAGGAACAGTCACAGTGCTGCTACAGTAATGTCCTCTAAAGACGACAGTTCAACATTCTACATTCTTGTACGTTTGGGTACCGATGACATTCAAGAGCGATCGTGTAGCGCGTAGATAAGTTGCTACAGAAAACAAACGATAGCTCTGCATTCAGCATTCTTATGCGTCGCCATGTCTAAACTAGATAAAATATGGAAAGACCGGAGAGTGAGTAACAGCAACAAGATGCTTAAAGCTTGTCAGGAGTCTGGTTCACTCTATTTTTCTCTATGCTGCTGAAACATGACCTATAAAAGCAGAAAGAAAGAAGAAAAATTAACGCTTTCGAAATGTGGTGCTGGAGGCGCATGCTCCGAATCCCATGGACAGCAGACGTACCAACGAGTCCATTCGTCGAGAGATACGTTTAGGCGACTTGACTCTGGCCAGCCTATGTACACGCCGTATTCTTCAGTTCTTCGGACACGTTGTCCGAAGCATGGAACGCCTGGTTGTGATCAGTAGCTTAGATGAGAAGAGAGGAAGAGGGCGATCAAGTAAAGACAGCAGCAGGCACCTTGGGGGTTGGAGCGCTGCGAGCAGCGCAGTCATGAGATAACTGGAGGAGACCGGTTGCTTCTAGAAGGGTCACAACCATTGTCAAAGCCCTCAACAATGAAGAATACTGGAAAAGGATAAGAAGAATTTTCACATGAACAACATAACAATCACTCGGAAGTTATGGAGACAATCGCTTAGCTGTAATCTATAATCTAAGTTGCGAAGACATATTGACTTTTTTTTATTCATATTCAATGTATGCTCACAAGCAGACACGTATACGTTAGCGGTTATGCATGTATACCGCCTGTACAAAATAAATAATAATACAAGAAACAAATCTCAATGAACATAAGGGGTTAGAAAGTGGCAATTTTTTTACAGTATCTGCCTGTGGTTGGCCAGCCTTTTACAGTATCTGCCTGTGGTTGGCCAGCCGTTTACCAATTATCATTAGGAACACAATTAAAAACAAAAGAAAGAGTGAAGCAACTGAGCTCTACATTTAATGTAACATTTTTTGCCGAGCTCGAAGAGTCGCATGTGGCGAGTGGAACCTATTTATTTTCACAAGTAAGGGAGCCGGCCCTGCACCAATCTCCTCATTAGAAGTGGGGATTCTCAGCTCCCGAGAGGGCTGGTACTCATTTAATTTATTGTGAAGGCTGAGTAAGCCGTGCCAGTATTTTATTTTGGGTTTGAAATAAAACCGAAACGGGAAATCATTTCTGACACCCTCGGTGGGAATCGACTCCGAGTTCTCGGCATAGAATACAAGGTTTCTACCAACTGAGCTATCTACCGAACTGACAAGTACAAAATAAGCTTTCATGATGAAGCCTCAAGGGCCCGCATGCAAAAATGATGAAAAAGAAATTGAATCTGCATGTTAGGGGTTCGTTTGTGGGGAGAATAATATCAATATCAACACAGCGTTATGTGTTTAGCGGAATACAAGGTGTACACGCAAACAGTGGCAGGACATGAAGGGCTCTAGAGGAGGAACGGCCCTACCCTAGCGGCCGGACACGCCCACACCTAGTAACAGGCACGTGCATAGCATGGTGACAGTATTTAAAAAATGTGTAGGAAAAATGGGCTCCATGACAAAATATCACAATGACAGAACAACACATTAATAAATATCACATGAAAAGACATCACAATGCAAATCATCGCATGAAAAACATCACAGGATATATTACGAAAAGAGGTGGAAAGTAAGTGTGGAATGTCAGAGAAACAGAGTAAGTGGAGGCACGTAAACGCAAACGCAACTAAGCTACACATATAGTGTAACTTCCTGCCGCGTTATCCCCGAAGGAGTCGCATGTGGCGAGTTGAACCTATTTATTTTTACAGGTAACGGGGCCGGCCTTAGGCCAACCACTTCACTTGAAATGGGGGTTTCCCAGCTCCTGAAAGGGCTGGTACTCATTTCTTGTGAAAGCTGAGTAAACCTTGCCGGTATTTTATTTGGGGTTTGAAATAAACACCGAAACGGGAAATCATTTCTGACACCCTCAGTGGGATTCGAACCCGAGCTCGCGGCATAGAATGCAAGCACTCTACCAACTGAGCTATCGACGTGACGGTAAAAACTAAACCTCAAATGAATATAAGTCCAGCAACTTTTGCCGTCCTTCCCTGCAACAGGGGTGACATTGGAAAAGCCAAAACCACGGCAGAACCATTTTTTACAGCATGGGTGGTCAGCCAGCAGCCTCATACCATTCTATAAATCAAGGGATAAAGCCAACATATTTTTGATTACTTTTTTAAAATAAATTCATGGTGAGGAATGCAATTAGAAAACCAATTTTTACAATAAATTAATTTTGCCATCAACCATTAAGTAATTAATAATTTATCAAATTTGATTTTAAATGACTTTTCAATTAATATTTACCTTATGACATCTCTTGAACCTGGGTTAAAGTTATCGTCTATAACACATGACGGGACTCAAACTTGCACTAGTTTCAAAATCGCTAGTTCGAGTGCTAACGTCTTATCCGCTAGTACATACCATCGACACCATCCTTGTGGTAACTAGTACAATTAAACGGCAATATATAAATGTGGGCAAGGAGGATCCCTTGACTTATTGGTATAAGGCTGACCACCCATGCTGTTAAAAATGGTTCACTTTGCCAATGTCACCCCTGTTGCAGGGAAGATCGGCAAAAGTTGCTGGGCTTATGTTCATTTGAGGTATGGTTTTTTAATGTTAAGGGCACATGCAGAATGTATAAGCGCGAACTTACACGTGTCTGTTTGCAGGCATGCATTTAATATGAACTTTAAATGTTAAGATATCTTTGCAGCATAGATTAGATTAGATTAGATAGATTAGATTAGGTGCAATTGACTGCAGGGATGAATGCGAGCCGTTCTACAAGTTGAAAGCATTTTTTTTAAAAGTTTAATAAGGTCCGCACGTAAATTGACATAAACAATATTGTATATCGTCTCCCGGCCAGATTGCTAGGGAAAAGGCATACAAATATTTTGTGATTGGTTGCTAAGGTCACATTCAAGACTGATTTTCGCTCGTTAAGAAAAAAAGTTCCAAATTAACAAAAAACCTATAAATCTATATCTATAATCTAAGTTGCAAATATATATTTACATTCAAAACTCTTATCAAATGTAAGTATGCCCACAAACAGACACGTGTTAAGTTCGCGCTTACGAATGCTGAATGTGTACTCACAAAATAAAATCCAAACCTCAAATGAATTTTACACCCTGCAACTATGCCGACCTTCCCGGAAACAGGGGTGACATTGGTATCTATTCCCGAAAGTCGCCCTTGTCCGACCCGCCCTTCCAGTTCATACATTCAGTTGCCGGGTAACAGATACGCTTCCATTGGAATGCAAATAAAGGAGGTGTGTGCTGCTGCCCTCGGAGCGGGAGCACCACACCCCGTGACGTCACTCGGCCGAACTTTGATAATGTTTTTATGTAATAATTTAATTTGTTAAGTGAGTGGCCAGGGGAGGGGGTGGCCAACCAGCGACACGCGATCCCCTCCACGTATTGTTATTATTAAAGAGATGTGTGCCACTGATATTATATTATTAATTACATGACCCGATCAGGGGGTGCTTAATCTAAGTTGCGAAGATACATTGACCCCCACAACGTCAACTATTTATTGCTGTTATTTGCACTGTATTTTAAAAGGCAGTGCGGTGATGAATAAATAATTAAATTAAAGTGGTTCACTTTGCCAATGTCACCCCTGTTTCAGGTAAGGTCGGCAAGAGTTGCAGTGCTTATGTTCATTTGAGATTTTGGTTTTTATATAATAGGACATGCAGAATGTGTATGCGCGGACTTATACCTACGTATCTGCTTATGGGAATGCTAATATGAATATAAATTGTTAAATATCTTTGCAACTTAGATTCTAGATTATAGAAGAATGATAACGTACCTACCTAATATTTTTTTAACAGTAAAGTAGTGAAAATAAACAGCGTTACAAATAAACAAAAAAATGCTCTTTTTATAATTCTATCTAAAAAATTAAAATATTTTTTTACAGTCTTAACATATATTGATAATCTTTGTTGCAAATATACAATATTTAAATATAGTATTCACTTTAAGTTTATGTCTACAATAAGACAGTGTAAGTTCTCAATTACACATGCTGCATGTATGTGCTGCTAATGTCATCCCTGTCTCAGGGAAGGTCGGCAAAAATTTGGGTGTCTATTTTGTAAGTGCACATGCAGCATGCGTAAGTGCGAACTTACACGTGTCTTCTTGTGGACATAAGTACATTTAAAGTGAATCTATATTTGTAAATTATAAACATAATTTATATGTTTAATAAATTAAAGAATAAATAAAAACCGTCAGTGTAAAGGCATCACAACAACAGTTTTATAATGTTTGACCTCTCGCTGACCTTGCGAAGGCTGCACGAGGTCACTGAACTTTCCAGCCAAACAGGTGACATCTCAAAACAAGCCACAATATTATAGAAGGACTATGGACCAGTATTGCAATCAAGCCCAAGTTTCCAGCTAACATTTTTTTTAAGTGTTACACATATCTACGAGAGATAGTTCAACATGCCTGACATCTAGTTTAACGTGTGCGAACGCTAGCTTGACGTCTGCAAATGCTAGTTTCAAGTGTGCAACAGATAGTTTTACTTTTGTGAATACTTGTTTCACCTGTGTGAACGGTGATTCGCACGTGTAAATACCTACTAATAACACAGGTACAAATGCTAGTCTCACGTGTACAACAGTTTTACTAGAAGGCTGGTTTCACACGTGCAAAGTGTGGTTTTAATTATAGTTGCCGAATGTTATTGTTAGTTTTGCGACTTTGCTTCACTTGTGCCAGTAAGAGTAAAAACGCCATATTCACGTGTACGAATGTTAATTTCACGTGTATGAATACTATTTTAATGTATTTTATTTGCAGTTACATATATGCTATTCCAAGTTCAAAAGATAGTTTCACGTACTGTTAGTTACACGAATGTCAGTTTTAAACGTATGAATGCCAGTTAAATGTGTTTTAATGGTAATTTCACACATGCGATTGCTAGTTTCGCGAGTTTGAAACCTAGCTGCACCTGTTCGATTAATAGTTTCACGTGTTTGATTGGTAGTTTCCTTCGTGTGTTGGTTTCCCAGTTGCCGTTTACATGTTTGTAAGGTGACCACGAGTCGGCAAACGCAAAAGTGGGTTTGTTTTTATTATATTGATCCGTGGTAAGCCTGGGTGTGTCCACCGCCACCCAACAGAACAGAAAGGGGTTTCGAACAAACACTGCCACTTGAAAATCATATTGTGGGATGTTAACAAGTTCACAATATTATTCAAAGTGTGGGGTGAAAAGTGATGTCACTTTGGCAGGCTGAAGACAGAGCAGAGTGTCATCTCTTCAATACAAACCTAAATAGGAAAATAAACTAAACCGCCACGTACTTCATTTAGCATGACGTCCCTTGACTTATAGGTTGGTATGAGTCTGACTACCAATCCTGTAAATAATGGCCCACTTTGCCAATGTCACCCTTGTTTCAGGGAAGGTCGGCAAGAATTGTACGGTTTATATTCATTTTTTTATTTTTTTTACGTTGTAAGTCCGCATGCAGCATGCGTAAGTTCAGTATTTCGTTAGATAATGTCCGCATACTTAAGATGTTCTTGCCCTATGCCCACAAGTCCAGGGTGCTGTTTGAGGCTGTCCGCAATTACAGGATATTTTAGCCACATGCCGTAAATTCAGGACATTATCGGGGACCTTCTCCGAGTTCAGGACATGTGTTTGGAAGTGGAGTCGACTCGCCTGACGACCGCGGCCGGCTTGACAACTTTTTTCCTCTTTCACGATGTTACCGGTTGAGTAATACCAACGCTGCTTTCTAAGAATAGAAATAACCTGTTTGCTGACGAGAAATAAAAATAAATGGCTCCGACACTGTGCTGGCCAGATGGACACTTCACGCAACGCTGCGCTGATCGCTGGCGCCACCACAGATCATCTTCTGATATCACAATTGGACTTCCCTCATATCACAATCTGCCTCATCATCCGTCTTTTGCACTTTGTCACACCAAACGATATCACAATCTGCCTCTAACATAAACAATCATATTCCGTCATCACTATCTACCTCCTGCACACAGCTATATCTTCTGGTATCACAATTTGCCCCATGCACAATACGACTTCTTCCCATATCACAATTTGCCTTCTCATCGTCTGTCTTCTGCACAAAGCCACATCGTATCTTGTCATCACAATCTGCCTCCTGCACACATCTGATTACCTGTATACAGGAGGCCTTGACTTATAGGTTGGTATGAGGTTGACCACCCATACTGCAAAAAATGTTTCACTTTGCCAATGCCACCCCTGTTTCAGGGAATGTCGGCAAGAGTTGCAGGGCTTATGTTCATTTGAGATTTGGATTTTATTTGTAAGTACACAATCAGCATTTGTAAGCACGAACTACACGTGTTTGTTTGTGGGCATACATCTGAGAGCTTTGAATGAATATATCCTTGCAACTTAGATTATAGATTATAGAGACTGGAATTACAATAGGGCTTCTTCTCATATCACAAAATGCCTTCTCATCATCTGTCTTGACTCTTAGAGCCTGTTACACCAAACTCCAATCAGACAAAAATAAAAAATTAGTGTGATTTCTCCCATCAAATTAAAAATTTGGTTGCATATACGTAAATCAGCTGATGTACATCATATTTCCTGTTCAAATTCCATCATATTATTACACACTTCCGAGAAATATTTAATCGAGGACCTTACGAGAATTAAGCAAACAAATTTGATGTGTCAATCAAATATTGATTGGAGGTTGGTGCAACAGGCTCATAGCTGCTTAATGTAGTCTGGAGCTTTTTTGCCTCTTCTTTTTAAATTCTGTTATTCCTTTACGAAAACCCAATCTTGGAAGTCCAGCACCAAAAAAACACATTTCCTCGCATCTTCGGGGGATTCTCCCATGAACATGCCTAAATATTTTAATGGCAAGTTGGATAGGTTACGTTTTTTTCTAAACTTTTAACTTGTGTGTTTGTTATCATAAATAAATATGACATTTTCATCTGTTATCATTGAAATGGTGAAGATATCATTTCCAGCGTGTAGAGTGTAGACTTTAATAATATGAGCGTATCAGTAGACTTCACTCCTTGGGATGGACCTTACCGCGCGATTAGAAGGAGGGGGACTGTGAAAAGATAAGTTGGATCAGAAAAGGCGTTACGGGTCTGAGAATGGGGGGATGACTAGTCAGAATGAACTCAGTATAAAAATGAAAGTGTTTTTTTCCACGGCACGCAAACGTCATACATCACACATTAGAGCCCTTAGTAATCAACAACACAATATTTGTCTGCCTTTTCTCTAGCAACCTGTCAGAACGTGACAACTTTCTCATTATCTGAATACATTCGGCACATTTGAAAGCGAGGAAAACATTATGATGTCACTTGATCGGTGTGCTAGCGAAAATGCCTACAATTATTTTGTTATTGGTTGCTAAGGACCGTGGTCGCGTATCGCGGGGGGGGGGGGGGGTTGGCACGCAATTTTCAAAAGTGTATTTAGTCCGTAAAAAAATCCGTCGACGGGGGGGTAAGCACACGTAAATTTCAAAAGTTGCCTCGCGCCTCCCTTTTTACGTCCTAAGAAATATAGAATGTCAGATTTTGTAAATCACGTCCGCAGGCCGCATAAAAAAGCTTGCCGAGCCGCAGGTTGAGTATGGCTGCACTTTACTCAGAACTCTAATCAGACAAAAATCAAAATTATCATATCAAAAATAAATCAAAGTGTGATTTCTCCCTTTCAAATAAAATAAAAATGGTTGCATATACGCAAGTCAGCTGATGTACATCATATTTTCTGTTCAAATTCCATCATATTCCACCCACTTCCGAAAAGTATTTAACCGAGGTCCTTACCAGAATTAAACAATCAAATTTGATATGTCAATCAAACATTGATTGGAGGTGGTGCAACAGGCCCGTTACACGTCTGTCTAACTAGGGTCCCGAAACACCGAAAAGGAAAATCATTTCTGACACCCTTGGTAAGGATTGAAACCTAGCTCTCTAGCTTGGAACGCAAGCATTCTACCGACAGGACCGGTTTGTTGGTAAATTTTGCATGGAAATCTGTAAAGTAACGGCTCTTCAATATTCGGATACTTGTTAGTAAAGTAAAGTGAATACTTTCTTCAGTGGAGGGGCGCATTTGTACGGGCGCGGGGTCGGAGGTCGTCTAGTGGGGCGGGGGAAGGGAGGGGGGGGTATAGAAGCCAACTAAACAAACTCTATCTACATGATTCTATATCGCGTAATAATGTGGTCTATAACATTGCAAAATCTAAAACATAACGTTTAAATAAGAATCAAACTCCACTGATCAAGTGAGCAGACAACCCATAATCCAACCTATAATCTAAAGACTATAGGTACTTAATCTAAGTACCAAAGATACAGGTTACCTATTACAGAGGGACAAAATCTCAATGAAACCAAGTAGCCGCTACCGTACTTGCATATTCGTGTACTTGCGTCCGGTCGATAGCTCAGTTGGTAGAGTGCTTGCATTCCAAGCCGATAATAAGGATTCGAATCCCACCTAGGATGCCAGAAATGATTTTCCGTTTCGGTATTAAGATAAAAAGAAAAACAAATAAAAAGAGCGGCATGGTCTTTACCACAGATCGCTTTTACGCAGGCTTCACAAGATATGAGAACGAGCCCTCTCGGAAGCTGTGAAACCTCCATTTCACGTGAAGACCGATTTAAAAAAAGATACATTTGTGAAGAGGAATGCAATTCACCAACCTACTTTGCCTCGCCAAAAACAGGTATTATTCTTCTTCTTCTTCGTGTCAGCTTCACACCGTATTGGCCCAGTAACGAGCAATGTCTACAGCTCTTTGGTTTCCCGCAAAGAGATCATCCATGGAGCAGCTTGACAGGTATTAATAAATAAATAATTATTAATCGACAGGTATTAATATTATCGATTAATAATTATTCATTTAATGTTTTAATTAAATAAGAACTAATAATTATCCGATGACATCTCTTAAACCAAGGTCCAAGTTATCGTCGATAGTAGGTACACGACGTAGGCAGGGTTGGCGTAGGCGCTTGTTTCAGTAACGCAAAATCGAGTACCGATGCATTATCCGCTCGACCATAACAGCGACACTAAATAGGTTCCGCACGCCACCTACGACCCATTTGGGGACCTCGCGTTAAGAAGTTGCAGTATATGTGAGGATTAGTTGCGGGGCCCTTGGACGCAGAAGCCCTGGTGCAGTTGCATTGCTCGAATAGCCCTTAATCAGACCTGGTTCAGAGATATACTACAATACGCTGTCATAACTTTTACTCTATAAATGTTATCTTATCTGAAATGTATGTATATTAACGCTATCTAACAGCTACCACATTAAAAACCTATTTATTTATACTATGTACCTACAACTTATTATCTATGCGAAGAAGCAAATTCAATGCACTGCTCCCTACGTACCGTCCAATTTAACTGTCAGTTTTATAACTGTCAGTCAGAATCTGTCAGTTAAAATAATAATAACAATAAATTGAAGTTTGGCTACAAAAATGGACTTTACAGAATTTCTTTGGACAAAAACATGTGCGATCACATGGCTGGGTTGTTAGGGAAAATGAAAATGGTTATTAATACTCATAATCTTAGGATAATTTATTTGGCGAGCGCTGTTTTTGTGTGAATCACTTCAAAAGCCCTCTGCTAAAGCCATCCAGACTTTTAGCAACTGGGTATTGCTTGAGAATTGGCGCTCTCTATAGCGACGACCAAGCTCGATTCAAGCTTCGGTCAACGACATTTCGGTTACATACAATATAATATGGTCCACAGACAGCTCCATCGCAGAAAACTACAATTGATTAAAACTACAGTAATTAAAAAGAAAAATAAATATACCCTAAAAACTACAGTAATTAAAAAGAAAAATAAATATACCCTAAAAACAACAGTAATTAAAAAGAAAAATAAATATACCCTAAAAACTACAGTTATTAAAAAGGTTTTTAGGGGAGCAAGTTATCTGTGATGGAGCTGTCTCTGGACCTATAGGTACGGTATGTGACAGAAAAGTCATGTGGACGAATAATAATAATATTAGGATGATTTATTTGGTGAGCGCTGTTTTTGTGTGTATCACACCTCAAGAGCCCTCTGCGAGCTTGGTCGTCGCTGTAGAAAGCGCCAATTCTCAAGCAAGACCCAGTTGTTGTAAGGATGGATGAACCTTTCAGTGACCGGTCTTTGGTAAAGGTTTATGAATTTTTCAACTCAGCGAAGAGCACATTCGAAAAAGAAATGGTATATTTTTTGTGCTCCGCCGGGATCCGAATCCACAACCTTCCATCTACGAGTCCGAAGTGTTGCCACTGGACTACGGACCGGTCCAAGATGCCAACGACACGCGGTGTACCTGAGCGGTAACCCATCCAAGTACTATCCGCGCCCAATGATGCTTAACTTCGGTGATCTATGGGAACCGGTGCTTTCAACATGGTAACGTCGCGTCGTTGACGAACTGTCGCGTGACCGAATTCTCAATGGACGACCTGTCTGTGGTCGATTTATCTTGACACGATCGATGATCGGCAATCTTCACGTCTGCCACCCACAGTGGAATAGACGCTGAGGTAACATTTTGAATATTTACTTGTCGCATTCTCGCGGTTGTTTTTACAGATTGTGTTCACCAAGTACCTAAATATACAACACTTGTACAGCACATTATGCATACATATCTGTACGTAGGTACATTATATTTTAATTACAGCTAAAATATGGTCTGCCACCGACAGCACCAAATGATACGAAGTATGCAGGCACAGAAAATAAATAATAGCGGTTGATCTGTAATGTTAGCGGCTTTAAATTTTTTATTCTCTTTTTGATTCAATTAAATTGTTAGTTTTAGAGATCAGTTTTTCCATTTGCTGCAATGATTAATACAGAGTGTGCACCTCAAATTTTTTGCTAGCGGAGTAATAATTTTTATTACATGTCATATTAGTGCTGTGTGAATGTATTGGTGATATCCGTGTTAAGTAATCTTGATTTTATATCGCATATTGTTCGCCGTACTTTTTGCCTCCGGCTTGTATGTTTTTTGTTAAAATAAAAAAAAACATATATATTACCATTAAGGGTTATTTTAGCAAATCTGCCGTTTAGTCTTGAAGGCTTGTTAGCCAATAAACATCTCGCAGAAACAGGGTTGTCACTCAAATTTTGTAATAAACAAAAAAAAAATTGTTATTACAATAGACAAGAATGACTGCGATAAATTTCATAACTGATGCTAAGAACATGATTAAATCATTGTGTGAAATAATAAATGACACAAACAATAAGTTTACAAAAGATCAAATATCTAAGCTCACACCCAAACTAACCGATCTTCTGGGCAATATCAGCCTAATGGCAGTAAAGATGGGCAGTCTGGAGGGCGAGGTAAATGCTTTTAAAGCTGTATTAAAAAACCCTCCACAGCCAAATAATACCCTTAATCCTGCTGAAGTCTATGATGCTATTTCGGAAATTGAAGAACGCAGGGAGAGATCTAAGAATATTATTTTATTTAACGTTCCAGAAACGAATAACGCATTGCTGAACTCTGTTGATACTGATATAAAATCTGCCAAGAACATAATCAGTGAAGTTGATCCTACAGCCTTGCCTAAAATAAAAAAAATACATAGACTGGGGGTCAGAAAAAATGACATAAACCGTCCATTGAAGGTTGAACTTGAAGATCCTTCGACGGCAAAAAATTTGCTCCTCAATAGGAGCAAATTAACTAGCGGTATCAAGATGAGGCAAGACAGCACGATAATACAAAGAAAATTGTTGGCGGAACTTAAAACTGAACTGGAAGAGAGGAAGAGAAATGGGGAGGAACATTTAACGATTAAATATATTAACTCGAAGCCGAAAATAATTTCAACTGTTCCAAAAAACTACGGAGACACAAACTAAAGTGCTTATATCAAAACCTTAGAGGTATTTGTACTAAGCTAACTGATTTTGCATCTATTGTGCCAACCCTATCTTATGACATCTTCATCTTTACCGAGACTTGGCTCTATCCAGCAATCAACACCGCAGAGCTTGGGCTATCTTCTTACTCCACCTATAGACTCGACCGAAACAAACTTAACAGCAATAAAGTGAGAGGTGGCGGAGTGTTGATCGCGGTAAAAACAGGTTTCGTTTCTCGCAAGATAAAAACTTTAAATAATGATGTTGAGCATGTTTTTGCCTTATTATCCTTTAGTGGAATTAAAATGGTACTGGGTTCGGTGTATATTCCACCTTCTTCTGATATTAGTGTCTATCGTAGTCATGTTGAAGAGGTTGAACGACTCAAGGTTGCATATCCAGACGCAAGATTCCTCATTGTGGGAGATTATAATCTTCCCAATATTGATTGGAAAGATTTAGATTCAGACTCAGCAATGAATTGCAATCTAACTGAATGTGAAAAAAATTTAGTTGATATGTGTCATCTTCTAAACATTAAACAAATTAATAGTGTAAGAAATGTAAATGATAAAACACTTGATTTAGTTTTTTGTAGTAACATATCCGCAGTCGTTTATGGGTCTGTCGAGGCTGTCGTTCCTCCGGACAAACACCACCCGATTCTGGATATTGTTGTGGATATGACTGGGCCAAGTAAAGGGAACGTTGTCTCTCCAAAATCCTACCGTAATTTTGTCAAGGCGGATTATGCAAGTATAAATGAGTTTTTAATGAAGGCTGATTGGTCATTCATACATGGGAGTAATGATGATTTGAGCGTGTTGGTGGAAGGTTTCTACAACATTCTGAATAATGCAATTGATTTATACGTACCGATCACTAAAGTGAGAATATCATCATTCCCTAAGTGGTACAGCCATGATCTAATTAATTTGATTTTTGCGAAAAAACTTGCTCATAAAAAATACAAGGAATCCAGAGTGGAGTCTGACTATGTAGTGTTTACGGATTACAGAAATAAATGTAAAAAATGTTTACAAGAGTGTTATAGTGAATATATCAAAGGAATTGAAATATCTGTAAAGTCAGATGTCAAAAAGATTTTCAACTATTCCCGTCATCTTAAAAAGAATGAGAGTCAGAATGTTTTATCGACTAGTAGTACAGTGGGAGTATCTAACCTCTTTGCTAAGTTCTTCAAAAGTGTGTATTCTGACGATAATATCAATTATTCGTTCAATTTCACATCTCCTATTGATTTTCAGCTCTCAAATTTGTCATTAGTAGAGTCTGATGTTGCGTCTGGAATCAATTTAATGAAACCCTTAACCAATCCTGGCCCTGATAAAGTACCGACCATTTTTTTAAAGAATTGTGTAGCTAATTTGTCACAACCTTTATGTATTATTTTTAACCTGTCTTTATCTTCTGGGTGTTTCCCACTAATTTGGAAAAAATCTTACATCACTCCAATATTTAAGAGTGGAGATAAAAATGATGTCACAAATTACAGACCCATCAATTTATTGTCGGCCATTCCTAAACTTTTGGAAAAACTTGTTTTGTCTAAGATTGGTTTCGTTATTACTAGATCTTTGACGGTCCATCAACATGGCTTTTTGCCTAATCGGTCAACGGCCACCAACCTCATGGTTTACGAAAATTTTATCTCAAATGCCCTTAGTAAACGTAAACAAGTCGACGTTATATATACCGATTTTTCTAAGGCATTCGATAGAATTTCGCACAACATTTTGCTCATAAAGCTTCAAGCCATGGGAATCTCGGGCAGTTTTTTGACCTGGATGGGTAGTTATCTTAAGGATCGTTACCTAGTTGTTAAAATTGATGAGACTGAATCAGAACCATTTACCCAACCAAGCGGAGTCCCGCAGGGTTCTCATTTGGGCCCGTTGCTGTTTTTACTTTTTATTAATGACATCATTAATGTCTTTTATGAATGTCAAGTCCTTTTATTTGCCGACGACTTGAAGATTTTTAATGTTGTGGATTGCGTAGAGGATTGCCAAGGTCTTCAAAGTAACCTGGATAGACTGGCAGATTGGTGTAATTTTAACCGCTTATTTCTCAATGTATCGAAATGCCATGTGATGAGTTTTTTTAAAATAAAAAACCCCATCCATTTTATTTACTCTATTAACAACTTAAGTCTAGGAACAGTGACTGAAGTCTCAGATTTGGGAGTGATATTTGACCAAAAACTATCATTTGTTCCACATATAACCAATGTATGTGCTAAAGGTTTGAAAATGCTTGGTTTTGTGTTCCGCATTGCTAAGGATTTTCGTGATACCAATACAATAAAATTGTTATACACGTCACTAGTCCGTAGTTGTCTGGAATACTGTTCACCCGTCTGGTCTCCTCATTATACGGTTCATATAGATAGTATTGAAAGAGTTCACATTAAATTCTTGAAAATTATAAATTATAAGCTTAAAATTCCTATTTCTAATTTTGATCCCATCCTTTTGAACTCTTTTCTTAAATTAAATAATTTACTGGAAAGACGCAAAATCATTGACTTGTTGACCCTTTATAAAATAAAAAATGGACTTATAGACTGTCCGTCGTTGCTGGGCGAGTTAAATTTTTTAATCCCTCGTCAAGGATCACGACACATTATTCCTTATCGCCCTGTAGCTTCCAATACAAATGCACAATATAACAGTTGCATAAATCGCCTTCAACGTAGTGGTAATACCTGTACACTAGACTTTGACCCACCCAACAATAACTTTGATAGGTATAGAGCTGGTCTGTTGAGGTACTTTTTGGATGAATAATGTTTTTATTTCTGTTGCTTGTATATTTCTTTTGATTTTTGATTTATATTTTTTCTCTAAATAGTAACTTTGATTGTTATTCTTATTTTTATATAGTTTTTTTTATTGTGTTTATTTGTTTCATTTTACTTTCATATATAGGTATTTATAATTTTTTTCAATCTATTTTTAATTGTGGTTTTATATTCAGCTACTTACTTCTAATTTCTGCTTACTATTTATACATTCATAAACTGTCTTTTCTCTTGTTTTTTTATCTCATCTCTCTATTTTTTTTTAAAGTATTAATACCTACTTATGTAATCATTATTTTGTTTTATGTTACTTTTTATCCCGGATAGTTTTCAATTGTAGTTCTGATATATTTGTTGTTTCATTTTATACTTTTTACTTACTCTTGTATTTATAACACTATTTTTAGTATGGTTTGTAAAAGGCACTAAGTGTCGTGAATTTATAAATAAATAAATAAATAAATAAATAAATAAATGATTCCTTGACGAATAGGTTGGTATGAGGTGACCGGCCAGTTGTCTCGTGGTTAACACTTCGGAATTGTTACTGGAAGGTAAAGGGTTCGATTCACGGCGGAGCTCAATATTTTTTCAAATATACGGTTCACTGGGTTGAAAAACAAATACCGGCCACCATAGATCCATCCAGTCTGAATCTTGCTTGAAAATTGACGCTTTCTACAGCGACAACGAAGCTCGTAACGGGCTCTTGACGTGTGATTCACACAAAAACCACGCTCACAAATAATAAATAAATAATCCTTATATTTATTTATATATTTGACCCTTCACACTGTATAAGCTTGGTTCACTTTTGTCAATGCCACCCCAGTCTCAGGGAGAGATGGCAGAAGTTGCAAGGTGAGGTTTAGTTAATTTTGTAAGTACACATGCAACATGTGTAAGCGGGAACTCTCACGTGTCTGCTCATGGGCGTGCATTAAATATGAGCGTTAATTATCAATATATCTTAGATATATATATATACGACTTAGATAGGTATAGATCGGGTATTTAATTAAATTTAAAAACATATTTTTGAAACTGTGAATAGTTCTCGAGAAAATATGTATCTCGACATAATTAAAAAAAGGTCAATTTTAGGGTAACCGTTGTGTAGAGATATGATTTTGGAATTGAAATAAACACACCGTAAACGGGAAATACTTTCAGATACCTTTAGTGGGGATCGAACCCTTGCCCTCTGGCATTAAACGCAACCGGACTACAATAGGTCCTATCACGAATGTTCACATTTTTAATTATTCCAATGGCAAAAGTATCAACAAACGAGTTAAACAACACATTTTTTTCGACTAAACTGTTAAATAATTATCTCACCGAAGTGATTATCAAAATTGCTCTATCGACGCCCCCTGAAGCTGTGAGAGAGCGAAACAAAACTAAAGATAACATGGCGAAGAAAGAGAGAAGAAATGTAATCGATTGTTATAAATACTCGTAAACAAAGTAGGTGAAAAGTGATTACAATTGTAATCAATTTAACGCTAGAAGAACCATGTTGCAGGGGAATATTGCAGAGTTACAATTCATTTGAGATTTGTGTTTTATTTTGTAAGTACGCATGAAGCGGGAACTGAAGCATTTTTACTTATTATCAGACAATTAAAATAAAACATTTCTTAAATTTTATTATATCTTTGTACTTAAATTATAGATATTTCATAAAATTAAGTATTTATTCATTTTGACCTTCGGGTCAATGGTTTCAGGGTATTTTGGCTGCATTAAACAGAATGAAAATGTCAATTTTGTAAAAGTTGTACTAGCTTCTTTAAACAAAAGTTAAAAGATCATAGGAATTTATAACTGGACCATGTATTCTTTTGACAGTTCATTCCTTAAAAAGAAAGTATCCATAGATAGATAATTTTTATTTATTTTTTATTTTAAATTTTAATCTACGAGATGAACTTTCACGAAGTAACTGCTAAAAGCCTAGATAATAGAAAGTATCCAGTTAGAATCCCAGCGGAATATTTAATATTCATCCATAGCAGTACAATGAAATGGTTCGCGCATCCTGAAAGAATGGACGAGTGACAAAAAAATGTGCAAAGAGAATGTTAAAAATAAGTGTGGAAGGACTGAGAACAATAATGGATTGATTAAATATGCAAGATTGCAAAAAAAACTGGAAGTCGCAAAGTTACAATAAAAGAAGAGCATGCATGTTGAGGAGAAGAGGCAAGCACCGTACAAAGTGGAGACACATCTACGGAGATACTTTCCACCCCTAGCGGAATAACAGCTGGATAGAACAAGGTTATAGGGAGGATATTAAGATGCCTGTCTATAAACTTGTCACATAGTACCACCTAGCCTTCCAGCAACTGGGGTTTTCTTGAATCAGCGCTGACAAGCAGTGACCAAGCTCTCAAGGGCAATTGATGTGGAAAAAGTGATGAACGTGAGAGGATGCAGTTATAGTGCACTAGGATATAACAAAGTGGAGACGCATCTACGGAGGCACTGACCACCCCAAGTTGAAGGATAAGTCACTTTTCAGATATTGAAAACATTTTTATTTATTTATAGGAAGGGTTGTAGTCTAGAGGTTAATGCTACGGAAGGTAGTTGGTTCGATTCCCAGCGGAGCACCATTATATTTAGCTTTATAATGACTGAGCCATATTTTGTAGTGCTTCGAAGGTGTTGAGTTCTATTCCCGGGCACGAAAGATATTTTTTTTTTTTAAATATGCTTTTGATTGGTTAAACTTAAAACATTAATCTCCCTTTACTAAAAGACCGGTCACAAAAGCTAGATCCAGCCTTATGTTTCGGTGCTCATTTCAAAGTCAAAATCAAAATACCGGCAAGGTTTACTCAGCCTTCACAAGGAATGAGGACCTGCTCCCTGGGAAGCACTGACACCTCCACTTCAAGTAAAGTGGTCGGCATAATGCCGGCCTCTAACTGTAAAAATAAATAGGTTACATGTGTGACTCTTTCGGGGAAAACGCGGCAAAATTTACAACGTTGCGTGTGCAGTTTGTTTTTTTATGCCAAGACAAATAACCGAAAAACATTTCCAAATCCCTTAAAAAAATTGTGTTAAAAATGAATTAAAGACACTACGAGTTGGCTCTTGGAAATTGAAAAAATACTAATGAAATACTGGCGCTTTCTATAGCGACTACCATGCTCGCAGAGAGCTCTTGAGGTGTGATTCACATAAAAAACAGCGCTCACCAAATAAATCATCCTATTGTTTAGTGACTGGGGTAGCTCGAAAAATTACCGCTGCATAGCGACGAACAAGTGTAGAGGGCTCTTGAGGTGTGATTCACACAAAAAAAAACAGCGCACAGTAAATAAATCGTCCTGAAATTATCTTGTTATTTTAGGGGTTAGGAGAATGTTTTCAGGGCCTCACTTGTTGGTGGTGAGTGGTGTTCTGTTGCCACGCGGTGACAACGTGGTCCTCTAGCAGGGTTGTGACTGGTGACAGTTGTCGCACGTGTAGCGTGCTTCTGCGTGCTGCTCCTGGCGAGGCGCGCGCACGACCCGCCAGCGCGAGCACCGATCACAGACTGAGCTGGGTGTGTGCAGTGTTGCCACCTTAGTTTTAGTAATGGGGGCTAAAAAAGAAGCTAAAAAGGGCTAGATCGGGCTAAAAGGAGCACAAAAAGAGTTGATGTAAAAAAAGGCTAAAAAAACACCTGGACTAATGATTTCAATTACTTATGTATTTATTTTTTAGTTTGAATCACAATAATTTTTTTCAAAATTAGGTTCAAAAATTAAAAATATTTGTTATTTTACAAACTAAAATTAACAAATTTTCCATGTAGAATCATTAAGTTGCCATAGATATGTTGCCATAATCGAACAAATGGTATCTACTAAAAAAAAAAACAATATATATGACAAAAATCGCGAAAGTTCGATGTTATCATGGCGCTAATTTCAGATTTTCGTACAATATTTTAAAGTAAATAAAAAGGGCTAGATAGCCCTTTTCGGGCTAAATCATTAAACAACGAGTTCACCTATAGTAAAAAGAGCTAGATCTAGCCCCAAAAGGGCTAAGGTGGCAACACTGGGTGTGTGTTGTCCTGTAGGCAGAATGTGATATGAGCATTGGTATGTGTAATGTCATCAGGCCTGGAAAAAGGGGGTTCAAGAGGTGAGAATGCACCGGGCCTGGAAGTCTCGTCACCACGGTAATTCTTACCTATCGAATATCGGTAATATTTGTATGAAGACTAATCAGCTGTTAGTCAGCAATCAGTCAGTTAGTCAGTTAATCAGCATTTGCGGCCATCATGGATTGATCTTCATACAAATATTACCGATATTCGGTAGGTAAGAATTACCGTGGTGATGAGACTTCCAGCCCAGGGCTACGTCTCCAAGAAGTCCCCATAAATCTTATATGACTAGTTCGTAGTCTAGTGGCTAACGCTACGGACTTGTTAGCGAACTGTTGTGAGATCGAATCGCGGTGGAGCACTCAAAAATATCCAGAGTAATTGTCCGGCCGATGGTTCAGTTGGTGGAGTACTTGCATGTCATGCTATGGTTCGGCTTCTAATCCCGTCGAGCGGGTGGGTTAGGAATGATTTCCCGTTTCGGTGTTTTTTTCAAGAAATGAAATGAGGTTGGAACATTTTTTGATTTGAATTTTTTTCCACGAGCAAACGTCAGTCTGGTTTGGGACTACCGTCCTTACCAATCAATTACTAAATTATTGTTTACAATTTTCTTAGCAACCCGGCCGGGTGACGACACAATTTTGTCTATGTCTATGTCAATTCACGTGAAAGACTGGAAGTCCCATCACCACGGCAATTCTTACTTACTAAACGCAACTAAGCTACACATATAGTGTAACTTCTTGCCTGCGTTATCCCCGAAGGAGTCGCATGTGGCGATTCGGAACCTATTTATTTTTACAGCTAAGGGGGCTGGCCTCACACCAAACACTTTCAGTTGAAGTGGGGGTTTCCCAGCTCCCGGGGGGGCTGGTTCTCATTTCTTGTGAAGGCTGAGTAAACCTTGAGATCGAACCCTTGTTCTCGGCATGAAATGCAAGCATTCTACCAATTGAGCCATCGGCGTTTTTACGAGCTTGGTCGTCGTCGCTACAAAGCGCCAATTCTCAAGCAAGACCCAGTTACTGTAAGGCTGGATGGACCTTTTGGTGACCCATCATTGGTAAAGGTTTTATGAATTTTTCAACCTACTGAATATCGGAAATATTTGTATGAAGACATGTCCATCCAAGATGGCCGCAAGTAAACATCTGATTAATCTTCATACGAATATTTTCTGATATTTCGAAGGTAAGAATTACTGTGGGGATGAGACTTCCAGCCCTGACTTCATTGATAAACTTCACTTGAAACGTAGCTCTTACTCGCCACTCGGTATCACGAAGATAAAAAAATCTGGCTACTCCCAAGTATACAACATTCACATAAAATCCTCTCAATTGCGTAAATTGAAAATGTATGAAAAATTCGATGTCACTCTTAATGAGTGATTTAGTTTTCATACATGTTTTTGATTTATGCAATCGAGAGGAGTTTTCGCAATGCATTATACTCGGGGCTAAGGTCTGAATTAGTAACAAAAATAAGGGTGGGAGACCCCATGTTTCTCCTTGCACCAGGGCCCCGGAGGCCTCAATGCAGTCCTGAATATTATATCGACGGTTAAAAGGAAGTAGGGATAAGAGACGTTTTGGTCAAAAATGAGTTGTGAATGCTATCCTACTTAATATTTTCCGCTCTTTCTAATGCGCTCACTCCCGTGGCTCTACGATGATTTTTGTTGTTGTTTATGTCCAAGCAAACAACTGCGTTTACGAAGTATGGTTTTGGTGTAACCGACACGATTTTGGCTTTTTTTGTCCTAAAGGCGCTTGTGACATAACAAAATCGTAAAACATCGTAAAACCACATTAATAGAAATGCCAATAGATGCCTTTATTTTATTTTTATTGTAGAGCTGTTTTGATTTTAACGATATGATAAAAAATAAAAAAGTTATGCCATTTTTCTGCAATCTCAAACTTCAAACTGCTCTCCTGAACAATTTAGTTTTTGTCGCTTATGCCATTTTACCTTTTAGCCGTCGATATGCTGTGGAAACGGTCGCCAGCAACGCCAGTATTAAACACTGCATAAATACTCAACTCAGGAAAAATGTATTCAAACTGAAACTATCAATATTTTCGCTGATGTCCCTTTACATGCATTTTCTCATGACGCGATGTTTGAGTATTTACATGTTTTATACTTGGAATAAAGTACACGCAGCGCGGTGGCAGTGACGGACGATGCCAGATGGTGTGAACTCATGGCATGCGAGCTTTCATGTGGCATAGTAAAATCTTTACAGGAAAGTTTTTGGGAAGACGAACAAGAGGTCGCTAAAGAATTTCATGCTTCCAGGATTTGAAGCGGCTCATGGATGTCTCGTCCTATCAAAGCCCGAGAGTATGGCAACCAACAGAGACAGATGGCTAGCACAACATGGCACTGCCTTTAGAAGATGATGATGATGTCGTAAAGCTTAACTATAGGACGTAATATTTTAATTGTTGAAAACCTCGTACTCTGCGATTGTGGAGCATTCTAGACCATGCATCACCATGGGTGTGATTTCTGTATTTCGAGCAACACAGACTCTTATTTAGCACTATGGGTCGAAAAACATTACATTTTACTTTGAGTAACCCTGGTAAGAACGAATGATGTGTAATCAAGATGTGTAATAGTGCTATCATTTTTTCTCAAATGAACCGGAGTCCGAAAAAATTGCTTGCCACAATGAAATCCTACAAAAGATGACAGCTGAAATTTGAAATATACTTACTTTAAGGGCCTGTTGCACCAACCTCCAATCAATATTTAATTGACAAATCAAATTTGATTGCTTCATTCTGGTAAGGACCTCGGTTAAATATTTATCGGAAGTGGGTAAAAATATGATGGAAGTTGAACAGGAAATATAATGTACATCAGCTGATTTACGTGTATGCAACCAAATGCTTGATTTGAAAGGTTGAAATCACACTTAATTTTGATGTTTGTCTGATTGGAGTTTGGTGCAACAGGCCCTAAGGAACTTTTTCATTTTGAAATGAAAAAAATAAACGAAAATAACGTTGGTGCTTTTTTTAAAATTATAAACTCCGAAGTAGAATTGAGAATATCGGTCAATTTTTAAGTTAACCTTTTTGACGGTTTCTTGAGCGTCATGTTCATAAACAAAACGAGATTTTCAAAATTAACCTCACAAACCAGACATGACAATTTTTATGATATTGCGGACCACATGATCTTTGGGCCACAAAGGATCGAAGCTCAAAAAATTTCATGAAGAAACGCAAACGATACCAAAAATGATTTTCAAATTAAAATCGTGGACCGGGGGCTGGAATCGTAATCGATTTAAAAATGGCCATCAAATTGAGATCTATTATGTTTTATACAACATGCCTGGCTTTGAAAAGGTGCTGCGCGACTAGTGTTCAGTGAATATTATATTAATCCTCAACTAGCGCCACCATGAGTCCCAGACGCGTGTGAGGGACGTGCGGCACGTAAGAGACGTGCGATACGTGAAGCCGTGCGGCACGTGAGAGGCGTGCGACACGGGAAGGGCGTGAGGCACGTCACGAATGACCTGTAAAGTATGCGAGCCAGGTAAAAAAATCATTATTCATTACTTATTGTGAATTTTTAAATCCTTTACTTGAATCATGTTGGAAAGCATTATATTATACAACGTGAACACGAAAATGGTTTGAGATGCAAAAAGCATTTTGTTTATGCAGGTAGTTCGACTGCACAATAGTTCGACTGCACAATAGTTCGACTGCACAATAGTTCGACTAACAAGCGTGCAAAGGGCTCTTGAGGATTCATTTACACAAGAAAAGCGCTTCACTGAATCTATAGTGAAGCACATTTGAGTTTTCCTTTTTGACGACCTTTTGTCGCTCACTCTATGCGTTACGAGGTAAGAGCCTTTACTATGCTGACGACAGCGATGCTCTCCTCACTACTGAAGCGAAGTCTTTGCAGAAGTCGAAACAGAGATTGAGACGTGAGTCTCTATCAGCACTTGAGGCAATCCTGGTAAGGCTACAACGCCTTTGGCAAATTTGCTCGCCTCAAAAAAACAGTACGAAGGAGGTTTCTGCAATGTTCCAGATCTAACGTGAGAGGAAAAAGAAGCACTTTTTAAAGGTTTTGAAGATTTTTAGAGTTAAGGAGCACATGGTAATGTTGCATGAAGCAGTCAGGTTACGTAATCATTTGCAGGATGTTCCAGCGCGTCTTTGAGGTTATGTTATCAGGAGATTGGGTGCCCCTGGCGCCCCCTGACCTTTGGGGCACCCGCTATCAGGCGCACAGCTCCCCACACCTCCTTATCAACACCAAACACTCCACAGCGGAGTACAGCATCGCTCTATTTGGCAACCAAGAACTCAATAATATCAATATCATTAATATTTTTTAGTGTTGATCTGTTAACACAGTGAAAGTCCATTTTTATAAATATTTAAAAATATAAATGGTAAAACATTGTTTTAATTCACTTTATTCAATATCATTAAATTGAATAAGGAAATTTTCAGACGCCTACAACGTATTCTGCCCGGATTGTCTATGGATGACCGGACAAACCGTGTGAAAGTTTTCATACATCTCGATATTCAACTGACCACTTTGGTCTGACTGATAACTGACAACTGATGACTTTGGTTCCACCCAAGAATGGTCTGTAGTCTCGTGGTTAACGCTTCGGATTTAAAAACAATTATATTTTTTCAATAATGCTCTTCGCTGAGTTAATAAATGCATGGCCGTTACCAATGACAGTCACAAAAGGTCCACCCAGCCTTACAGCAATTGGGGTTTGCTTTAGAATTGGCGGTTATTACAGCGATATGACCAAGCTCGCCAAAAAGTCCAATTGGTAGCTCAGTTGCTAGAATATTTGCATTCCATGCCGAGGACTAGGGCTCGAAACCCATCAAGAGTGTTAGAAATGATTTCCCGTTTCGGTGTTTAAGTCAAACACAAAATAAACTACCGGCAATGTTTACTCAGCCGTCAAAAGAAATGAGCATTTGCTCCATCGCATCGCAACTAAGATGCACATGTATTGCAACTTATTACTTCGTTGTCCCCGAAGGCGTCGCATCTGGTGTGTGAGACCTATTTATTTTTACAGTTAAGGGTGCCGGCCTTACGAAAGCCACTTCAGTTGTCTTGCGCCGTAGAAATTTAGGAAACCCCAATATCAAGTTAAGAAGTTGGCGTACCCTACTATAAGGTTGTTTACACTATCATACCCCATTTCTATCAAATCCTAGTCAAGCGCTCTACCAACTGAGACCGCGTCAATTAAAAAAAATATCGACAAAAACTAGGAATGATATTCTTTGCCATTTTTATAAATCTGGATGCATTTAGACAAAGAAACGTGTTAAACATTATTTATACCCGCTAGGGAATCCTAACGAAAGAAACAAAGAATAGTACTTTATTATTCCTGGTGTTTTAAACGTTTATCATCTTTTTAATGGCTGAGTTAACCTTATTGGTAAGTACTCAGACCTACTCATTAAATGTATGAAAAGTATTTATTTCTGAATTATATACAAATCAATGAATTAACGCAATAAGTATTTGAAAAAATAAATGTGCGTGTGCACAGCCTCGATGAAATATTAACAAAATTTATTTAAGGTACAGTACAGACACAGAAAACGTCAAATAAAAAAGTGGCTAATGGGTCCGACACTTATTGTTACAATTGTGACGTCACACGGCCGGGTTGCTAAGGAAGAGGCAAAAAATCTTTATTGGTTCCAAGGGGTAAAAACCACAGATCACGGAATATAAACGTTACATTTTCACATTTGTCCTGAATCCATTGTGCTACTGTACCAAAATATGAAAATCTAACCATTGAGGTATTGTTCGACTCATTACTTGCAAAACTAATGTTTAGTTTTTACGGTAGACAACAAAATAAGAAGAAATATGTGTTAAACTTACCTGTATTGATGAATAAGTTTCAAAATCGATGCTGAAGATATTACAAACTACAAACTCAATTTTTCTTCAGCTCACTGGCACAAAATGTACTTATATTTTTTAAATTGTCCACAAACTTATTGTTGCAAGATTTTGTAAGTAGGAAGGTACATTATTTTTTGGCTATTTCAAAATTACCGCATTTAAAAATAAATTTAACAGCCCACAATATTGTCTTTGCCTTGTCACGACTGCCAACATAACGGCCAAACGTCAAGTGAAGTCATAATACTGTCAAACAACTGTCAAACGTTAACGACAACTGTCAAAATTGTCGGCGATCTTGTGAAAAAGTGGTGTAAGGAGGCGTTGAAGGCTCGCGATGCACCTCCAAAGATGAATTTCCTTATATTTCTCGTCATCTTCACAGCGTGCGTCTATTGCTGTATATCATGGTAAGATTCCATGACAATCGGTGCAACATGTCACAAAACAAACAAAACAACCTGTCAGGTCCCCCTGACGTTGGCTACCACTGCAGCAAAGGCTTCATGGCCCTGCGCTGTCCGGGACAACTCCTGCACACCTCATCCCGGTCCAGTCTCGCCCATTGAGCAGCTACGACGTCTGTCTTCTGCCAGCTCCCCGGTGTCCCTCTATCTTGCCTGACATTATCAATTACGGAAGGTGGTACTTTGCCCCGCGAGATGTATGTCCCAGATATTAAATAATTCTTCTTCTTCTTCTTCTTTTCGTATCCTGTCAGGTCCTCCTGCCATTGACTATCACTTGAGCGCAGGTCTCTCAGTCTTGGGCAGCTCTGAATAGTTCTTCCACACTCCTGGATATTTCTCAGCCAGGAAATTCTTCGCCTCCCGACACCTTGTTGACCTTCTATTTTCCCTTTAAGGATCTGTGCCTCCAGTATAAAACATTGCGGAAACTCACCTCGATCGCGTAGATTGAAAACATGTGTGAAAACTAAATCACTCCCTAGGAGTGCCATTGTATATTTCATACATTTTTTATTTACACAATTAAGATGAGTTTTATACTCGGGGTACAGGTCCAACAATGCCTACTTATCTCCTCTTATTACTTGCCCCAAGTAACATTGTTAGCCTGTTATGCTTCTATAATTTTTAATCTTAGTTGTACAGATATATATTTACTTACTTACTTTCCGCATCCAGAACACCTATGCTCAGGATCTCCAGTGACTAGTGGCAGCCACTGCATTCCTTGAAGTCATTTTCTCAAAGCAGGTCTGCCAGGATGCACTTTGCACCTATTAGGGATCACACTGATATATGCGCTGAGTCCTGGATAGCCCCACAGTCACGCAGGGTGCTTTGTCCACGGACAAACAGCCCCCTTCTGCAAGTTTGTCCTGCACCTCATAAAACTTGGAACCATTCACTTTTAGATTTAGAACCATTCTCTTTAGAGTCATGTGCACATCTTTGATCTAGAAGTTCTTGTTTTGTCCCTCCTTTGTTTGTAACTACACGGTAAAGCCTTCCATCACTTGTGACATTATATAGCTTTGTATGAGCGCTCATGTGCTGTGGGTCGCTCTGACAGATACTTGCAGGACGTGTGCGTTTGGCTATTATTAATATTTAAAAGAAGATGGTGACAACTGGCCTCTTGACAATGACGTTAGTCAAAAGTACTTGAGATTAATATTTAATGCAAGCTAACTTCGCTTTTGACTCTCACGCGAGCTCGCAAGCTGAACGGACGTGTCTTATTATTCTCTCTACGTACAAATACAATATTCGTTAAATATACTTATGTTTTTGTTTTTTGTTCTTTCTCACAATTAAGTTTAATTTCTCTAAATGTGAATAAAGTTCTGTGTTTTGTGAACTGTTCAAAATATCTGTGAATTAGTTGTGTTTTTGTGAAATATTTTGCTAATCTAATAATTTCCTACCTACACATACCTACATAAAATTCAATATGAGTAAACCGCCTGATATTGAGAATCCAATGCCACCTGACAGGGTCTCAGCCAAGAGGAAAAAAGTAGATTTATCAAATATGAGTGATGGCCCGGCGTCTTCGGAGTCCGCTGAGCAGCCAGGAGTGTCTGCTGGCGAGGGAAGCTACCCTCCCACGGCCCTTCCACCTTTTATAGTAACGGTAGAGAGCACTACAAAGGGGAAAAGAGTGCACCCCATGGTGTTGGGGAATATTCTTTCTAAGACCAAAATGGAAGGTATAACTTCTGGTGGAGTGAAGGCGGATGGAGGTCGCAGAATCACAGTATCCTTTTCAACTACAAAGCACGCAAATCTATTTTTAAAATCGGAAGTGCTATCTATCAACAATCTGAAAGCATACATCCCAAACTATAGGCTTTATAAAAGTGGTCTCATCAGAGGAATCCCCACAGACCTAACGAGTGAGGACGTTTGCGGGGGTATTGAAGTTCCATCATCATGTGGCAAGGTCGTTAAGATGAGACGCCTCAATAGAAGAACAACCATTGACGGAAAAACGGAGTGGGTACCTTCAACTACTGTCCTTTTAACATTTGAAGGTCAAAGTCTCCCAGAACATGTCTACCTTTTTTACAATTCAATAAAAGTAGAATTATACGTTCCTCCATCCTATATCTGCCATAAATGCCTAAGATATGGGCATACCCATAAATTTTGCCAAAATTTACCAAGATGTGCGAAATGCGGCGAAGGTCACGAAAGTGCTACCTGTAACAATACAAATGATACCCACCCAACAATATGTGTGAACTGCAAAGGAGAACACGCATCTACAAGCATCTCATGTCCGGAGCTACAGAGGCAAAAGGGCATAAGGCACATTATGGCATCTGAGGGAATCTCCTTTATTCAGGCTTCCCAAAAAACACTCCCATTAAAAAAAACATTTAGCGAAGCAGTCTCTGCCCAAGCTGGCCACAAAAAAACAATATTTCAGAAACCGAAACAACACTCATTTCGCTCAAATATAGACCACATAGACCACGATGCTATTAAAACTCTTTTGATGTACCCAAATGGACAGCTACATTCCTCAAAAAATGGCTGTGGTCTACCCACCACAAGGAGTGAAGCTCCCAACACCTCACCTTCATCATCTACAAATCTGCCAATTCCCGAACTCCTACAAAACTCACAGATTATTAAGCTGATGTCCCAAATTTTTACTTACCTTTTGACAAATATTAACAGTGATTCTCCACTTGACATTATACCTTCCTCTGCAATTAAATCTGGATCTGACTCCACTGTACAGAGATGAATAGATCCAATAGAGTCATCTCTGTTCTACAGTGGAATGCACGTAGTGCTATAAGCAATAAACCAGATATTTTATACCTTTTAAACAATCACAAAATTCAAATTGCCGCAATATCAGAAACCTGGATAAGGCCACACTTCACCTTCAATATACCAGGGTATTCGTGTGTAAGGTGCGATAGAATGGAGGGAAGGGGGGGTGGGGCAGCACTGCTGGTGTGTTCAGCCCTCACTTTCACACAAATTAGCTTACCTTACAATCCACTTCTAGAAGTTGTTGCCATAATAGTAAACAACATAGGATTTGTTTCCCTGTATATCCCTCCGGATACTGGATTTGATAAATATTACTGGGATTCTATAATCCATCTTCTCCCCCCCTCTTTCTTCCTCCTTGGAGATTTTAACGCGCATAGCCCAGTATGGGGCTGCCATAATACAAATAGTGCAGGAAACCGACTGTTAAACTTTATTGATGCCCATGACATGTGCATCCTTAATGATGGCTCTGCTACTAGGCTGGCACCAGCGAACCAGAATCAAAGTGCGTTGGACCTGTCCCTATGCACTAAAGAGCTGGCGAGCATCGTGGATTGGATGATAACATACGACTCATTATCCAGTGATCACTTCCCTATAATCTTATCTATTAGGACAAACTCTTATCATGACACCTCAAAGAGCTACCGAAGCCTTTACAACATACACAAGGCTGACTGGGGTAGGTTTATAGAAACATTGGAGAGTGAGATCAGCAATATTGAAAAGTCTTTCAACAAAAATGCTTCTGTTCAAAATAACTACAATAACTTCTTTCAAATAATCCAAAAGGCAGCTAATGAAGCAATTCCTAAGAAAACAGGAGGTATGAAGCCAAGAAAATACACTCCATGGTGGGATGGGGGGTGTGATCAATTGATTGAAACACGGAAAAAAGCTATGCTGAAATATAAATTAGATATGTCTATGGAGAACTTCCTGGATGCAAAAGCCGTTCAAGCAAAAACCAAAAAAATACTGAGACAGAAGAAACGAGATGGGTGGAGTAAATTTTGCTCCTCTCTATCCCCAAATTCACCTTCATCATACGTATGGAATATGATTAAACGTTTTAGAGGCTCAATGGTTCCCCCTCGCCAGCTCCAGCACACTAGTACGTGGCTACCGGAATTTGTTAGATCTCTGGCTCCACTGTACGTTCCAAACTCTACTGAGACACCCCTTGAGGCTCAGCCAATGGTTGTTGATAATAATATACACAAGATCAACGCTTTTACGTTGGACGAGCTTAAATTATCTCTGAGCAAGACTAAAAACTCTTCGCCCGGTCTTGATTTAATCCCATACGCTGTCATAAGGAAACTTCCCGAGTCATATCTCAAATTTCTACTTAATATATACAATCAGACCTTATCTCAGGCTTCCATTCCCCATGAATGGAAGTACCAACTAGTTGTCCCAATCCCGAAACCAGGAAGAGATCCGACTCTTGGATCATCGTATCGGCCCATAGCATTGTCCTCCTGCATAGCGAAGGTACTCGAGCACCTTATTAAAACACGGGTAGAATGGTTTTTGGAGAAGAATATTCTCCTGCCTAAATACCAATTCGGTTTCCGAAGGTCACTCAGCTGCATAGATAATATATGTACCCTTGTTACAGATATCCAACTCGGGTTCTCTAAGAAAGAATTTGTTGTAGCAGCGTTTTTAGACATTGACGCCGCGTATGATAACGTCTGCCTCTATATGTTGTATAACAAACTAATAGAATTATCTATTCCAGTCCCTTTAGCAAAAGTAATATTTAACTTGTTAATTGATAGAAAAATTGTCGTTAAGAACGATCAAGAAGAAATTACTAGAACAACCTGGAAGGGTCTACCACAAGGCTCTGTGCTAAGCCCACTCCTCTTCAACGCATACTGCTATGACATCCAAAACGGCATGCACCAGGATTGCAACTTAATACAATATGCAGACGACATAGTCATGTACGCCGCAAATAAAAATATTGATAAAGCCGTTAACACAATATCCGTTTCGCTTAACAAACTAAACAACTGGTTATTAGCACATTCGCTGAACATTTCCCCGCATAAATCAAAGATTCTAGTTTTCTCCAGAAAACACAAGAATCCAACTGTGTCAATCTACCTTAACGGTTTTCATATCCCCCAAGTTGAAGAGATAAAATTCCTGGGAGTCAACATAGATAGGAAATTATCTTGGGCACAATTCATTAACTCAATAACGACTAAGTGCGAACAGAACACAAATATACTACGGGCAATTGCAGGGGTCTCGTGGGGCTCTCATCCATCCACCATGAGAAATATATACAACGCTCTGATTCGTTGCCATCTTGATTACGCCTGTTTTATATTAGATTCTCTCCCTATTCACCTGGAAACTAAACTGGAAAGAGTGCAGTCTAAATGTCTTAGGCTTATTGTTGGCGCTATGCAGTCGACTCCTATCAATGCTCTACAAGTAGAATGTTGCGAGATGCCAATACCCATTAGGAGGCGATACCTTGCAGAGAGATTTCTTCTCAAACGCATAAGCTATCTCAACCATCCTCTCTTTAACAATATAGTCAAGTTAACACAATCTTATGACTCAAACAGATACTGGGCAAAAAAACGTAACCCTGTTTTATGTGTAGCGTATTCTACCATAACAAATACATATAAAGGACTTAAATTTCTCTTCCCTTCTCCCGTCTACAATGTGCCAATCAAAGCTCTGCAAAAACTTCCCCACATTGTTGAAAACATTGGATTGAACAAGAGCTGCAATAAAGTTCATGAAGACTATAATGAGACATTCAACTCATATGTGAGAGAAAAATGGCCTGATCACACTCACATTTTTACAGACGGTTCTAAATTAACTCCAGACGGGAACAGTGGCTCTGCATTTGTAATCCCCATACTCGATATCGAGTCGGGATTCAAATTACCCCCGGAGGCCTCTGTCTACACGGCTGAATGTTTTGCCATGGAAAAAGCATTGCGCTCTTCTATAACATTAAATGAACATCGCTTTATAATTTTCTCCGACTCCCTCTCCCTCATTAACTGCTTGGCATCTCCACTTTCCATATTTTCGAGGAACCAATTAATTATAAATATTCGCTTACTCCTGCTAAAACTTGAAGAAAGGGGCAAGGATATGGTGATTGTGTGGATCCCTGCACACTGTGGGATTGAGGGAAATGAAAGGGCCGATTCCCTAGCCAAGCGGGCTGTTCAGCAAGGGAGTGCCCCGTCTGGATTTTCTATCCCAGAGAGCGACCAACTAAGGATCTTGGAGCGTGCCGCTGTTAGGAGGTGGAATGCCTCTTGGCATGGAAGCTCCAAGGGCCTCCGCTATAGAGGTGTTCAGGGAGCCATTCCATCTGGACCATGGTTTGCTGGAGCCAGACTGTCTAGAAACCACATCACCATTATCTGTCGTATGCGCTTTGGACACGTCAGACTAAACAACCATTTGTTTAAGTTGGGGCTTGTCGAATCCCCGGACTGTGACTGCGGCCAAGATCTTGAAACTATAGATCATATTTTTTTTGGATGCCCCTTACGAGATGCATTAGATATTTATTTCAAATTCAAAAACATTTCATTTCCGGTAAACATAGAACACCTCTTGGCACTTAATTCCTCTAAAATTAATAGTATTTTGTTCAAATCAATTCTTAAAAACTGTATAAAAATCTAAAATCAACACAAATAAGTTAAAAATTAATTCTTAAACATTCCTGCAACTAACAGATGAATCCACGGCTGTAACATCCTTCAGGGTGAGATGCCACAAAAAAAAAAAAAAAAACTTCGCTTTTATACATTTTGCATATGTACTTACTTACAAAAGAAAAATCCATATCTGAAATGAACATATAGTCGGTGTTATGGCTGAGGGGGCCAAGTGGGCTGATCTTTTTAGCGTGTTTGGAATAGAACAACGTTGGTTCGATCCCCGCCTGGGTCATTTGACCATAGCTTTGACCCTGGTTCAACAGGCGTTATTGGGTAATTATTAATTAATAATTCATTAAATTAAACAACAATGAATTATTAATTGATGATAATAATACCTGTTTCTGGCCAGGCAGAATAGGTTGGTGAATTGCATTCCTCTTCACAAATCTATTTAAAAAAAAAACACACATTCTTCTCTAATAACTTTTTATTAGAGAAGAATGTGTGTTTTTTTTTTTTAAATAGATTTGTGAAGAGGACTGCAATTCACCAACCTATTCTGCCTGGCCAGAAACAGGTATTATTCAGATGTAGGATCCTTCCCAAACAGTAATCCAATCCAAAGTGCCTAGCAATCCAGGCGGATGACTTCACATTTTCCCCCCCTCTTAAAATTGCGGACTCCAATCTGCACACTCTCATCTATCTTAATCCACTTACATATTTGTGTAGAAAACTGTTAGTCTTGATTTCAATACGTTCTTCACTGTATCCGTTTTCAGGCTGATTCCCGTGTTGTTAGCCTGGTGGTTCTGGCGGAGACACTGCATGGAACTCAAGGTGGGACGAATACTTCTGCCAAGGTTCATCCTCAAGGATGTCACAATCGCTAAGAATGGCTACTCCATTGTAAGTAATTGCCACAATATTTTTTTGCATCTTACACTACGTTTACATTTGTACCTGCCGAGCTCATACTGCTGTTCTCGCCAATGCAATATCAATGGGCGGAGTAACATAGACAGCAAAGAACAATCTTTCTTGCGCTGGTCCTTTGAAGCCCACCAAAAATTGACAAATCCCAGGTCAATATGAAGCGTGTTAACATTCTGTCTCACTCACTGCCCTGCTCACTTCCCGTCCAAACAGGGCTGACTGTAAACCCAATAAATCAGATCATCCTCAATTGTCGTGCAGAATGGGTGCCTCCTGAAGATGTTGGCTATGCCGCCAACGAAACATTGAGACCAATTTAAGTTCTTTCATAATGGTTTGTCTAACTTCCAAACAGTGTAATCAATCCTGAAAGTTAATTTCAATATGTAAACCCAATGTTCGGTTTTTCAATTGAAGAAGTTGAAGAGTCTGTATTGATACAATTCTTGTGATTGTAGGTAGGTAGATTAGTATTGTAGGTAGAAAACATAATCTATTATTGTTCATTGTTTTAATTATGATTTTTATCACTTTAACAAAATATTGTTTAAAATAATCTTGATCAGTCTGATTTTAATTAGAGAAATGAATACCTGGTTATCAGATTCTTAGGATTATATTGAAAGAAGAACAATCAAAGTATAGATACTCCATTTTTTGCTCTCAAATATGAATGTATGCAATACAACAATATTTCAATGCATTATTATTTTTTATATTTTCCATGTAACAATGTGGGACCCTGATGTAATGATAAATTTAATGACTCCCTACATCTAATAGATGTTTTAATATCATGCATAAAATTGAAAAAGTAGTAAACTTCAATAATTTCTGTTTAATTTATTGATTTTTTATGTTTTTTGTTAATTTATTGATTCACCTAGTACTTACTCATTGATTTAAAAATATTAGTCTATGGTTAAAGTTTTTTTTGCATACCTTCAATACACCATAAGGTATTTGATAATTGTGCGACTTCTTTTCTAGATATACCTTGCAGGATTGCTAGCAATATATATTAAATATTTGAGTCTCTGTCTGCGGGTTTTAGTCTGGTCCGTAGTCTAGTGGTTAACTCTAACGTCTAACTCTACGGACTCGTAAACGGAAAGTATTATTAATATTCAAGTTTTAGTTTCCAACTATATACATTGCTTTTCAATTCTTCTCCATTTGTTGTAGAATCACATGATCTCTAACTTTTCGGAGCAGGGATTTTGTAACATTTTTAGCAAACACCACATCCTGATAATTCAATCTGTTTCAAGCACCTCAAAGGAGTGCTCGGAAACTAAAATAGGTACATTAAGAAAAGGTTAATGTAAGAAAAAATGTCATTCCGGGGGTCGAAACCTTTGTGAAATAGCTGAGCATCCACGGTCTCACCGAGTCAGGTCTCTAATTTTGAAAATCTAAGACCCAAACTCAGGCCCGCCGCACGGAGTCAGGATGAGATGGGAGTCACAGGACTTACGACCTGTCTTTGGTTGGTTAAGGATCCTTTTGTCATGACAACGTTCCCAATTCCTCCCAACTCATCCTTCCTTCCAATATGTAAGTCCGATTAACTACGTTGCATGTCCAGAGGTGTCTGGGCTCTCAGATCTTCGCAGCCAAATGTGGTATGATCCCGAGATGGCCGCTTTTGTTAGTCTTTCCAGAAATCCATTTATTTGGGATCTATTCAGTCCCAGATCCTTAAGGAAAGTATATACCGATTTGGCTGGCAGTCCTCTCGCTCCCACCTCCACTGCATACAATCTTGTGATATATCCATTATTTGTGATTTCATCCACTAGTCCTTTATACCTATTTAGTTTGTAGGCATGGTCCTTAGGGATGTTCATCTCCCACGGCACCGTCAATTCAACCAAGAGTACTTGCTTTAGTTCATTTGAGTATAGAACTATGTCGGGTCTCAAAGCCGTAGTGCATAGTTCTCCTGGGAAAATGTATCGTCCTGTGGTGGAATCCATCACAAGCCTCCAGTCCTTTGCCTTTTTTATAATGGAAGTCTGGGTCCTGGCCCTTCGCTCTCCCTTTTCTCCAGGCTTAACAAATTTTATTTTTTCAATGGACTCTCTTGTCAAACCTTTGTTTGCTCTGGAAATTGTTAGGCTTATACTCTCCCTTAGTATTTCCAGTACCCTGTCGTGTCTGTAGGTATATCTGCCATTTTCAAGGGCCACTTTGCACCCTGTTAGAATATGTCTTGCTGTGCATTTGTCAATGGCACAGAGATCACAGGAAGCAGTTGTATTTTTACCCCATCGTTTTAGGTTTCCAGGGTCAGGGAGCGTGTTTTGAAATGCATTTAAGTAAAATCGTAGCATTTCAGGAGACCAATTGTATATTAGTATCTTCCAGTGTAGTGCAGGTGGAAGACACATTTCACCAACAAGGATCCAGTCATGCTGCATCTCAAGGTTTAACGCATGAAGCCTGTATTTAGAGTCAGAGTCATGCTTTACTAGAGCCTTCATATGGGCTTTCTCAATTCCACCTTTTGCCATCCCAGACCTCTTAATAATAATAATAATATTAGGATGATTTATTTGGTGAGCGCTGTTTTTGTGTGTATCACACCTCAAGAGCCCTCTGCGAGCTTGGTCGTCGCTGTAGAAAGCGCCAATTCTCAAGCAAGACCCAGTTGTTGTAAGGTTGGATGGACCTTTCAGTGACCGGTCTTTGGTAAAGGTGTATGAATTTTTCAACTCAGCGAAGAGCACATTCGAAATATAAATGGTATATTTTTGTGCTCCGCCGGGATCCGAATCCACAACCTTCCATTTACGAGTCCGAAGTGTTGCCACTACGGACTACGGACCGGTCCAAGATGCCAACGACACGCGGTGTAACTGAGCGGTCACCCATCCAAGTACTGTCCGCGCCCAATGTTGCTTAACTTCGGTGATCTATGGGAACCGGTGCTTTCAACATGGCTAATGTCGTTGACTCTTGAACTCTTCTGTTAGTGCTTACACCGGTTAGGTATTTGTGGTGAAATTCTGCTCTATTTTTGAGCTCTAACATTTGGGGATCTTTGGACCAACATTCTATGACACTTGGGTCTTTGGAGTTTTCAAGAATATGGTGCTTTGTAATGCGGTGTTGTGCATGTACGAAAGATGGTCTTTTCCATCCCAAACCAAAGTTTTCTCTCGATCTGTAGAATGTGGCGGGGTCTGCAGGCTTTGCGAGTCGCGTCCATTGTTTCAGGTATCTAGTAGTTACGCTGTCCAGGATACCTAAACTGTCTTTGTTAAAACTATAAATCAGGAACGGCCACGTTAGTTGGTTAATGATATAGTTATCGTAAATCCACGCTTTTCTTATCCCTGAGATATGAATTTTATCTATTCTGTCCATGGTAACTTTGAAACGCTCTATAATTTCGTTTACCGCATGTTCTCTGCCTCTGTAATCAATATATTTTCCCAGAAATTTGAAGGGCTTGTCTCTCTCTATTGTACCTATTTTCATATTGTTTACATGTAGCTCTGGATCAATGGGTCCAAATTTAGTTCCTCTTCTTGCCAGAGATATACAGCAGCATTTTGAGGGCTTAAGTTGCATACCTTGTGTCCATTCACAAAACTGTTCAACTCTTTTGAGTAAAAGTTTGCAGTGGTTTGTTTTTTTGGTCAAAATTATTAGGTCATCTGCAAATGCTAAGCAAGAAGATGTGTACCCATCATTTCTTTTGAAGCGATATCCCCAATTTTTCCCTATTTTTGTTAGGTCTACTATTAAGATATTGAAAACAATGTTGAATATGGTAGGAGATAGACAACAACCTTGGAACAGTCCCACTTCATATATGATGGTATTTGTAAACTTCCCCTTTAGTCTCACTTGAAATGTGAGTTTTGCATAATATGATGCGATTATTTTGCACATCAGGTCAGGAAAATTGTACCATTTCAGCGCAAACAGGAGCAGCTCATGGTTAATTGAGCCAAAAGCATTAGCCAAATCCAGCCAACATGCTGTTATTTGTCTCTCATGCTTTCTGGCATCTTTTAAGGCTTCCGACAGCACCATATTATGCTCTACACATCCCGACACACCAGGGAGGAATCCCTTTTGCTGACTCTCAGTAATGTATTTGTTTCTCAGCATGTATGTTACCATTCTGCTCTGCACTATACTGAAAAACAGTTTTGATATAGTGTTGGTGAGTGCAATGGGGCGAGTGTCTACTGGGTTTGTGCAGGGGTTACTTTTCGGGATGAGGATAAAAACAGCTTGCCCAAAGCAGTCAGGAGTCTGTCGAGAAGCCCAAATCCCTTTGAGGATTTTCAAGATAGTTTCCCTCAATAGTGGGCATTTCTTGTAAATTATGTAAGGAATACCATCTGGTCCTGGGGCAGATTTATTTCTCTTTCTTTTGAGGACTTTGTGAAGTTCCAACATGGTTGGTGGGCTTTCATCAAAAATCCAATCTGGTTTATTTGGTTTATTTTCTTCTTTGGAATAAGTCTTTGTTTCTTTATCTTTATTAGTATAAAGGGTTTCGAAGTATTCCTGAATCTCTGATAATCCAATGTCCACAGTACCTGTTTTTGGATTTACGATGCTCCTTGCAAAGCCATAAGGATCTGAGTCAAACTTGCTTTCATTTAAGGTCTGTAGGTATTCTGTTTTCTTTTCGTTTATCTGATTTGAGACCTGCTGTATGAGTTTTAATATGGATCTGTAGGCTCTTGCAAGTTTGTGGCATAGGTCATTATCACGAGATTTCTTTGCCTCTCTCAGTTTTTTCTGAAGTGTTCTCTTTTGTCGTCGGAGTTTTTCTTTGAATGTATTTTTCCTTTTTTGATTTTGTGTTTTGCTTGGTTGAGGGTATTGTTCTGCAAAATAATTGTTCACTATCCGAAGAAAATCTTCTATCTCACATTTTCCACTGTTTAAGAGAATAATCTTGAGATTGTTGTCGTGGGCCAACCATGTTTTCTCAGATATATATGGGAACTTCAGTGACATTTGAATTTGGAGTGGTTTTGGAGGCTCCGCTTTGGTTGTTAACACATGGCTATTTGCAGTTTCACCCTGGGACGTGTGAGGGTCTACTCTGTCCATGGTGATGTGTGACGTGCTTACAGACGTTTGTCTTGCATCACTCTGTGCATGAGTTTTCATATGTTTTGTGAGCCATGGTGCTCTTTTGTAAGTCTTTCCACAAACTGTACATATCAGTTTCACAATTCCAGTGCCGTTTGCCAGGTCGTCTGATTTGGTGTCTGATTTTTCCGAGGCTTTTTTATTTTTTGTAGCAATTTTAAGAGGGATGGCTTGCTAGGCCAGTACCCAATACAGTCTTTCCTGCAGTCAACTGTCTTTCCAGTGGTCAGTCGTCTTTCCGACTGTCCGTGGTCTGTCCCACCGTTTCCTGTCTCTCCAGGATGTCAAAATTAATTTGTGAAATAGCTGAGCATCCACGGTCTCACCGAGTCAGGTCTCTAATTTTGAAAATCTAAGACCCAAACTCAGGCCCGCCGCACGGAGTCAGGATGAGATGGGAGTCACAGGACTTACGACCTGTCTTTGGTTGGTTAAGGATCCTTTTGTCATGACAACGTTCCCAATTCCTCCCAACTCATCCTTCCTTCCAATATGTAAGTCCGATTAACTACGTTGCATTTCCAGAGGTGTCTGGGCTCTCAGATCTTCGCAGCCAAATGTGGTATGATCCCGAGATGGCCGCTTTTGTTAGTCTTTCCAGAAATCCATTTATTTGGGATCTATTCAGTCCCAGATCCTTAAGGAAAGTATATACCGATTTGGCTGGCAGTCCTCTCGCTCCCACCTCCACTGCATACAATCTTGTGGTATATCCATTATTTGTGATTTCATCCACTAGTCCTTTATACCTATTTAGTTTGTAGGCATGGTCCTTAGGGATGTTCATCTCCCACGGCACCGTCAATTCAACCAAGAGTACTTGCTTTAGTTCATTTGAGTATAGAACTATGTCGGGTCTCAAAGCCGTAGTGCATAGTTCTCCTGGGAAAATGTATCGTCCTGTGGTGGAATCCATCACAAGCCTCCAGTCCTTTGCCTTTTTTATAATGGAAGTCTGGGTCCTGGCCCTTCGCTCTCCCTTTTCTCCAGGCTATATACAAACTATAAATAGGCGAATAATTGTCGCCATATTTACTTAGTTGAGTACAAAATGGGTGTGATTCTAACGTATCTGAAGTAAAAACGCAACTAAGCTACACATATAGTGTAGCTTCTTGCCGTGTTATCCCCGAAGGGGTCGCATGTGGCGAGTTGAACCTATTTATTTTTATAGGTAAGGGGGTCGGCCTTACGCCAACCACTTCAGTTGAAGTGGGGGTTTCCCAGCTCCCGAGAGGGCTGGTACTCATTTCTTGTGAAGGCTGAGTAAACCTTGCCGGTATTTTATTTTGGGGTTTGAAATAAACACTGAAACGGGAAATCATTTCTGACACCCTCGGTGGGATTCGAACCCGAGCTCACGGCATGGAATGCAAGCACTCTACCAACTGAGCTATGATTTACATATTATGATTCATTTCAAGATTACCTCATTCATCCTCACTCCTGCAGAAAAGTTGCCTTCAGGAGACTCTGGCTACGTTGCCAACGAAATGCCAAGAATCATGTAATTGACTTTGAAATTTAATTATAATATGTCAAACAACCGCAACTCTAGCTGAAATTTGACCATATCTGAAATGATTTTAAACTCCAGAAGACCTTGAAAGGGCAAGCTAGTAACATGTTATTTTGCATTGCAGCACATGGAAGAAGTGAGCTTGCACAGCAGTCTGTTGAATGCAGAAGTGAGTAAGCTGTTGGCCGTCGTTATTAAGGATGTGCGAGTCAGCAAAGATGCGGGAGGAGCTGTGGCGTCCTCGGGAGCTCCGCCAGTTCAAGTCACCAAGCAAGGAGGAACCATGGACTTCAGGGCCTTCAAGCTGCCGACAGGGGTTGCCCTATTTGCACAGGTAGCGATAAGAAACCAAGTCACTTTTGTGCTTTGTTATTATCTGCATTTACCTATCTTTAATCTTAAGCTGATTCCACATTTGCAGCATGAATAACTACACAAGCTTGGAAACGCTAGTGTGAATCGTCTTTATATTTAGGATCATTTTCTATGCCTGTGTACACTGTTACATACATATACTTACTACAAAACCAAATAAACTCTGTAACTGTCTGCCTTTTCATGGCATTTAAGATTCATGCCAACACATTCAGTGTCTCAAAGCAAAGGCAACACAACACACAACACAACTTTACGCAGCTAACAACTCTGCTGCTACGGATCAGAATATCAACCTTCACATCGCAAACACCAACACCTCTATGGCACTCCAACAATTATCTCCCGCACATGATTCCTAAAAAAAAACATGGGTACAAACAAAATATAATCTAGATTTCAAATGCAACCTGCAACTGATACCCTTTTCTTTGTACGTATTGTTTTAGTTTCTCTCAGTGCAAGTGAACAACCTGTCTGTGATGGTGCTGGGGGGGGGCTGGCTGTGCCACGGCACCTGTGGGGGACTGCGCCTGGGAGGCGCGGCGGGGGGCGGGGGCGCCCTGCAGCTGGTGGCCAGCGTGTGGGAGGGACGCGCCCGCCTGCTGCAGCGCTCCACGGGGGCCAAGCAGCAGCAGGGGGCTGCTCTGGCGTCCCTCTCGTGCGGGGCCATCCTGACACTAACACTCAGGGCAGATGCCCCCACTGCGATTGAGGTAAGAATCCTTTCTTTTCATACATTAAAAATCTTGGTAATGATGATGAAGTACAAAATTTATAAAGCGCCTTTTCTGACAGTTTGTCATTGTAAAGGTGCTGTAAAGCTATACCTATAAAGGTATACCTATACACGGCTTAAACTGAATGTAGTGAAAATCGGAACTAACATTGCCATATTGTAAAACATCATTTAAAAGGTCAACATGAAGTTAGCTGAATTGCTAAAACTTAAAAAGTAGTTTGTTGAATAAAAACAAAATAAAACCTATTGATTTAAGCAGTTTGAAGGCCACAAAGTCATAACCTCCTGTGATTGTCATCTACGTTCAGGAAAACCCATGTATATCAATATGTTGATGCATCATACAAGAGCGGATACACAAAAAACTCAAGGAGGGGGCGCTAAAGACATCATGAGCTTCCTTTACTTCTGTTGTCTAAAAATCTAAATCTAAAGCTAAATCTAAGTTGCAAAGATATGTATCATTTGAGATTCATATTAAATGCATTCCCACAAGCAGACACGCATAATTTCACGCTCACACATGCCGCATGTGGACCTACAATATTAAAACCCAATCTCAAATGAACATAAGCTCTGCAACTCTTGTTGACCTTCCCTGAAACAGGGGTGACATTGGCAAAGTGAACCATTTTTTACAGTATGGGTGGTCAGCCTCATATCAACCTATAAGTCAAGGAATTGTAATAAAAAAATTATCAAGTCACATGCAAAGCTTAAGAATGTTTTATTTAAATTGGTTATACATATACGAGACAATGGCATTGTATGAACTAAGATGCCGAAGGCTCAGGATAGAGATGCCTGGAGAATTATGGGAAAGGCCTGCGTTCAGCAGTTGGCTAGAATGGCTGACTAAGTAAATAAGTACATTTTTTTCTATATTTTCATTGATTATTGTCGCATATTTCAGAAAGTCCAGTGTACAGTTAGCAACCCGACTGCCTCCTTGTGTGAGGGTCTGTACCGGGTAGTCCAGGAGGAGAGGCAGAAGGAAGTCAGCGCGGGGAAGACAGTCGACCACAGCCAGCAGCAGGTGCAGACAGAGACAGCACCTGTGGACTCCTGGCTGGAGAGATTGTCTCCCATTATACCCAAGGTCAGTATGAAGCTTCACAACTTAGTTGTGATCATCTTTTGTATATCTCCTGAAAAAATATATTTGATATCAAACAGAACCTGCAAATGTAGTTGTCGGTGTAGATTAATTAGTATGTTTTGACAATACTTTGACCTTTTTTTGCAAAAAATATTGTGTAGGTACTTATTATTCAATATCTGATTCATTAAATGAAAAACACCTGTATTGGAACACCGCAATTGCGTATTTAGAAAAATGTATGAAAACTAAATCACTTACTAGGAGTGATGTCGTGTCTTCCATACATTTTTCTATTTACCCAATCGAGGGGAGTTTATTTTATGTTTTATACTGGAGGTTGTTTTTACTAGACAATGCCCTTAATTTTGAAATTTTAACTAATGTGCCATAGACTTAACAGCCAGGAGTTCAGGGGAAAACGAGTGCAATGAAACTCACATGCCGCACTTAACACGTTCGCGGACGAAACGGTTATAGCCGCTCTATGAGCTTGTCTAGGACTGGACGAAACAGTAATAGCCGTCGTGATAAAATGTTATTACTAGGGACGAAACGGCTATTTCTGATAGAACTTGCATACATGTAGCATCCGTGCGTCCCTACAGAAATCCAAAGAACACGGCAATAGCCGTTGCGTCCCTGGATGTCAAAAAAAAAAAAAAAATTATAATAAAAATACAATTTGAGATGATGAAATAAGTGTGTTTTTTCTAGCCTACTTCACATTTCGTGTGTCCGCGAATGTGTGAAAGAATGATGTGGTCTCATTACAGAAGAATATTTTCATATGTGTAGGAATAGAGTAATACCGGCTGTGTGTTAGAGAAATGGGCGCATTTGAACATATTTTACTACCTACTCTTATAATAAATTATTTCATTATTAGCGAGGACTTGTATGAAAAAAAATAAAATAAAATAAATAATAATAATAATAAAAGGAGGACTTGTATGAAAAAGGTTATGACTCTGGATGAAATGAAATAAGTATGCAAGGACAGGAAGAAGTGGCAGCTAATCTGCAATGTTGATTTCTAATGTTGGTTTATTAATTTGCTACATTTTTTGCATAGGAAATTTTTGACTTTTTTTGTATAGATTTATTTTTAAGGTTTTGTTATTTTTTTGTATTTCAATGTAATTTATTATTCGTATTCCTTGACTTATAGGTTGGTATGAGGCTGACCACCCATACTGTAAAAAATGGTTCACTTTGCCAATGTCACCCCTGCTTCAGGGAAGGTCGGCAAGAGTCGCAGGGCATTTGGGGCAGTTCATTTGAGATTGGGTTTTTTATACTGTAGGTCCACATGCGGCATGTGTGAGCGCGAAATTATGCGTGTCTGCTTGTGGGAATGCATTTAATATGAATCTCAAATGATACATATATTTGCAACTTAGATTTAGATGTGCGTTTTGAATCTTTTTGAGCGCACATGAATTGTGAATCTTAAATGTTAATAGTCATTTTCAGCACGACACATAATTGCTTTGATGATAAATACCATGTGTTAAAAACATACTACAAAAATAAAGAAATTTTCCAACTTTACAGTTGTAATGCGTTCTTTTCAATAATTTATATTTTAGATTATTATTTTTTAAAGCTCCAATCACAGCAGACGAGCGCTTTGTAAGGACGACTAGGTTAGAAAAAGCCCCTGCGGGACTACAATAAGTGTTATAGACCCCTCATTAAGCGCTTTCCCATCCGGATCCCATCCGGCAACTAGTGGTTAGCGCTTCGATCCTGGCGGAGCACAAAAATTTATCCAACTTACAACTGAGTCTTGATTGAGAATTGGCGCTTTTTATAGCAAGGACCAAGCTCGCAGAGGGCTCTTGAGGTGTGATTCACACATAAACAACACTCACCAAATAAATCATCCTAATGTTATTGTCATTATCCACAACCTGTTTTGCAAACATAACGTTTGCATCGGCAGGTGTTCTAATGAATAGTAATTGGTCCAGATGTAGAGAAAAGAGAGGGAGGGGGTGGTAGGGAGAGCAAATGACACTTTACTTTGTATTGGGAACGAGTTATATGTTTCACCCTATTCTTGTCTGTTCACAGAACTTTACTTTAAAGATAAACAACACAACAGTGATGGGCATTAAGGACAATGGGCGCACAGAATTCTGCTCCACCTTACACAGTGTACAGGTAACATTCTAACTTGATTTTGACACCAAAATATGAAAGCACATTCTCAAAAAGTATTAGCGAATTATCACTGGTGACGAATATGCTTGGATATATGTATCTTGTAAGCAGAAGAAAGGAAAAAAATGTCACATTTGCCATCTGGTGCTGAAGGTGCTAGCTTTGAGTTCCGTGGACAACTAGACATACATACCAACGAGTCTATTCATCGGGAGCTATGCTTGGATGTCTTGATTCTAGCTAATGTATGTACACAACAGATTCTTCAGTTCTTGGGACACATTGGCCGTGGCCATGAGGATAGCTTGGAGTGACTAGTTGTGATTGGTAGTTTGGAGGTTGAGTGTGTGGTGTGAATTGAAAGCCCGTTTTTGAAAGTGTATATTTTTAATGCAGTCAGTACTGTTCAATCAAAGGTAATTCAAAATGTTGTATTGGTTGCAATCTTCCGGTCTTCAAGCTGCGTCCAGGCGGAAGTCCTCCTTAATCCGCCTTGCTTGTGAGGCGAGCAGGATGCTTGATGCTTGAAGTGGGGGAAGGAAAGGAAATATGGAAGTTGGCAAATAGGAAGTAACTTGAAACTTTTGAGGAAGTTCAGATTGGCCCTAACAAGGACCTTTTGTTGTGAGCAGGAGAAAAAACTGTAAACTTTTGAGGAAAATTAAAAGTGGCCCTAAGAAGGACCTTTTGTGTTGTGATGTGAGCAGTGTGCTGTAGGAGACGGTTGCCTCAAGTCTGTTCCGGGCGAGGTCCTGAGAATCTTCTAGGTGAAGATGTGGCGAAGCTGGAGATGTCCAGGTGAAGGTATGATGAAGCTGGAGATGTCCAGGCGAAGGCGCGAGGTAAGATGTCGTCTCTGCTTGGAAATTGGCGGGAATGCGAGAGATGTCTTGAGATTTTGGCGGGAGATGTAGATGTCCGCTCGGTGGTCTCGAAGTTTCTCTGGTGATGATGTAGTGAACTGCGGAGACGTCCAGGCGACGGTGCAAAGTAGTTTTGCGTCTCTGCTTGGAAATCGGCGGGAACGCGAGACGGCTTGCAATTTTGGCGGGAGCGCGGTAAGATGTTGCTCGTTCCGTGGTCTCAGTGTGTCTGCCTGTCTGGAGCGCGGCGTACGCGTTTTATACTCCCGCTCGTTCTCGCGGGCCCACTACTAGGGGTGGGCACGCACAATTTTCGGATTATCTTCTTTTTATCTGATTTCAGATATCTGGTTTTCTTTCATCTTCTGTACTGATGCACCACAGAGGCCCCCTCCAGTGTCAATGACGTCTTGAAGTGAGCGTTATTGATGCGATGTTTTTGTGCAGAAGATGAAGGTACTACTCGTCGTAGCAGGATAAGAGATTCTACGTTGTATCTGGTGTGTGTGCTGTTAGCTGTGTGTGCTTACGATCCTCCTAGGCGGATGCGGAGGCAGGATTGTGAAGTCATCTGCAGCGGTTCTGAGGTCCCTTGAGGCGTCGTCAGGTTGTCTCCAGATTTATGAGTTCCTCTGGTTTTTCCAGGCTGTTGTCCTGTGGTGAGGAATTGTACTACTTGTTGTAGCGGGGTTGGTTGTTTGTTGCTCAGCGGTTGCTGTTGTAGCAAGGATTGCTGTTGCTGCTTGTTGCAGGAAGGATGTTGGTGTGCCGTTGTTCGGCAGTTGCTGCTGGTTGCAGCAGTGTTTGCTTGAGCCGTAGTTCGGCGGTTGCTGTGCCGTTGTCCGGCAGTGCAGCAGGGGTTGCTGTGCCGTTGTTCGGCAGTGCAGCATGGTGGTTGCTGTGCCGTTGTTCGGCAGTGCAGCAAGGTGGTTGCTGTGCCGTTGTTCGGCAGTGCAGCAAGGTGGTTGCTGTGCCGTTGTTCGGCAGTGCAGCAAGGTGCGGTTGCTGTGCCGTTGTTTGGCAGTGCAGCATGATGGTTGCTGTGCCGTTGTTCGGCAGTGCAGCAAGGTGGTCCGCTGGGCAGCTATGGTGAACGACGTCCAATCCTCCAGTGCCTCGTTGCGCTGGGTGGAATTGGGAAGTCGGCTGCAGCGGGGTTGGTGAGAGACTTGTTGAGATGTAGGAGACTGCGCCATATCGAAGTTTGAAGGTCTCTGGAAAACTTCGATATTGCGGTCAACTATTGCGGCTACGGTGCTCCAGCGTGTGCGATCCACAGACCGACGTTGTGATGAAGGAATGGCGGCATTTTGATGCGTACTTTGGCTTCCATTGTTCTTGCACTTTGATAAAATGTTTAAAAATGTTACTGCACTTTGATTATTACGGGTCACCAAATTTTTTGTTTTAAATCACGTCGGGGTCACCACTTTGGAGGTTGAGTGTGTGGTGTGAATTGAAAGCCCGTTTTTGAAAGTGTATATTTTTAATGCAGTCAGTACTGTTCAATCAAAGGTAATTCAAAATGTTGTATTGGTTGCAATCTTCCGGTCTTCAAGCTGCGTCCAGGCGGAAGTCCTCCTTAATCCGCCTTGCTTGTGAGGCGAGCAGGATGCTTGATGCTTGAAGTGGGGGAAGGAAAGGAAATATGGAAGTTGGCAAATAGGAAGTAACTTGAAACTTTTGAGGAAGTTCAGATTGGCCCTAACAAGGACCTTTTGTTGTGAGCAGGAGAAAAAACTGTAAACTTTTGAGGAAAATTAAAAGTGGCCCTAAGAAGGACCTTTTGTGTTGTGATGTGAGCAGTGTGCTGTAGGAGACGGTTGCCTCAAGTCTGTTCCGGGCGAGGTCCTGAGAATCTTCTAGGTGAAGATGTGGCGAAGCTGGAGATGTCCAGGTGAAGGTATGATGAAGCTGGAGATGTCCAGGCGAAGGCGCGAGGTAAGATGTCGTCTCTGCTTGGAAATTGGCGGGAATGCGAGAGATGTTTTGAGATTTTGGCGGGAGATGTAGATGTCCGCTCGGTGGTCTCGAAGTTTCTCTGGTGATGATGTAGTGAACTGCGGAGACGTCCAGGCGACGGTGCAAAGTAGTTTTGCGTCTCTGCTTGGAAATCGGCGGGAACGCGAGACGGCTTGCAATTTTGGCGGGAGCGCGGTAAGATGTTGCTCGTTCCGTGGTCTCAGTGTGTCTGCCTGTCTGGAGCGCGGCGTACGCGTTTTATACTCCCGCTCGTTCTCGCGGGCCCACTACTAGGGGTGGGCACGCACAATTTTCGGATTATCTTCTTTTTATCTGATTTCAGATATCTGGTTTTCTTTCATCTTCTGTACTGATGCACCACAGTAGCCTAGAAATGAAGAGAGGCAAATTAAAATTAGTAACAATAATTGGATATTTGACGAGCTGTTGTAGGAGACTTTACATTATTCTCGACATTTCTTTGCCATTAAAAGATGTAGATGTTTGATGATTGCATCCATAATCATTGTGTGAAAGGCTGTCTCTTGAAGGCGCTAGCTACAATACCAATGAAATGTTAAGAATAATGTAAGCTCTCAAGTAAGATTTTGTCAAATATGTAAAAGTTTAATTAATTTTTAAAGCTAATTTTAATTTGTGAAAAGGACGTTTTTCTATGATCTGAAGCCGCCATTGTTCTCATCTATCTTTTCAGTGAATGTCCATCTCAAACGCCCGTAAATTAACATTGTTACAGGTGACAGCTCGTTTTTGTGCCTCGGCTGATTCTGGAGTGGAAGAAGAAGTGGTGGGTGATATCCTGCCCCCTCCTCCTGTACCCCTGTCCCGCCTGCCCCAGGTCTACCTGGCCTTCCAGATGGAGCAACTTAAACTCAACTCGGACAAGGATAAGCTGCTCTTTCTCAACAAGCTGAAACTCGATGCCAAAGTTAGTCATGAAACAATCTTATCTATATACCGGTTGTCGACACTGGAGATTTGCTTTCCAGGATCAGTTGCTGTGGTCTATCAGAGCTGGAGCTTTCAGATGTTTTGCCTGTCTGTGATGGGCTTCCTCAGAGTGACGATAATGATGTTGAGGAAACTGTTATGAATTAACAGTGATAACCTTTAATAACAGTTTCATCAACATCAGTATCATCACATCATCACGCTGAAGAAGCCCATCGCAAAAATGGACAAAACGTCCGGAAGCTCCAGTTCTGATAGACCAAGCCAACATATGCTCATATACTCAAAAGTAACTCTACTTGTCCGGTTGATAGCTCAGGTGGTAGAGTGCTTGCATTCCATGCCGAAAGCTCGGGTTCGAATCCCACCGAGGGTGTCAGAAATGATTTCCCGTTTCGGTGTTTATTTCAAACCCCAAAATAAAATACCGGCAAGACTTACTCAGCCTTCACCAGCACACTCGGGAACTGGGAAACCTCCACTTCAACTGAAGTGGTTGGCGTAAGGCCGGCCCCCTTACCTGTAAAAATAAATAGGTTCAACTCGCCACATGCGACCCCTTCGGGGATAACGCGGCAAGAAGTTGACTCTCCAGAATCTTATCTATGTATAAAATTTTATATGCACCATTTTGATGATCTGACACCCTCAGATTGAACAAAATGCGCCCGGTTCAAGGGGTTGAATCTAATCTAATCTAAGCTGCAAAGATATATATCATTTAAGATTTATACTAAATGCATTCCCACAAGCAGATATGTATAATTTCGCGCTAACACCGCATGTGGACCTACAATATAAAAACCCAATCTCAAATCAACATAAGTCTTGCAACTCTTGCCGTCCTTCCCTGAAACAGGGGTGACATTGGCAAAGTGAACCAATTTTTATATTATGGGTGGTCAGCCGCATAACAACCTATAAGTCAAGGAACGGTATCGGTTGAAGATATTGAATGTATTGAAAAGTATGTGGTGTAATGGAAGATGCGTTTCGTTCTTATAAGATGTTTCAACAATGTTTCAGTTGGAGAAGGAAGTGCTGAACCTGTATTTGATCGTGAACACCCTGACCTTGAACTACTGCCATGAAGATGTGTTCTCTTGGTACAGTAGTGTCATTAAGCACAGCAGTCATAATGGAGCCATGGCCGCCAAAAAACTACAAGGTAAAATATACAACAGATTCTCCACTTTGTCCTGCTGTTTCTTCTGGATCTCTCTTCAACACTGCACCTACCACTCTAAGTCAAGTGATTATTATTACATGTCTTGAAAGGTCAGAACTCCGCAGAAGACGCCTATCGAACATATGGGTGAAACATATGAAAACAAGTCAACTACTAGGTCTGTAATAATACCCCAGAAAGGTCTCCCGCTTATCATAATTTAGGAGATGATCTAGAGCAGCGTTTTTCAACCTGTGGGTCGCGACCCCCTGGGGGGTCGTAGAGCCTTTGTAGGGGGGTCGGGAGTGGTCGAGAAAACTTCAGTTTTTTATACAACATATAATTTGTGAGACTTAAATAAAAAGTCGATAAGAGTTAAAATTATTATATTAAATTAAATATATTAAAAAAAGGGTTGGGGGGTCGCAAAATATTTTTTGATACTAGGGGGGTCGTGTCATGAAAAAGGTTGAAAAACATTGATCTAGAGGACAAATGCTAGATGACAACCAGGCCGAGAGTTCCTTCAGGATATATTGGCAGATATGTGCTGTTTCACCTATGGGAAGCTCAAAAAGATTGCCTTGGATAGGGAGAAATAGAGAAAACCAATCCTAAGATTAAAACAGAAGAAGAAGCTTCTTCCTACTTGTGTGAATTTTGCAAAGTTGACCAAATAGGTGGCAGATGACGTACCCTTCGTTCTACACATAATGACCCTGTAAATAGGCTTTACCTGCCGTTTGGAGGAAACAGAACGGGTTTCGGGGACAGGTCTTTTAGTTTGACTAGGCCATCCTGCTCGAACAGTCTATGTCCAAAGTTAAGAGAATAGAGACCAATGTTGGCAGTTTCAGGAAGTTGCGTAAGACACATTTGTTGAATAGAAGCTTCAACACATAAATGCGCTTTTCGGGTGACTATTGCCACTAAATGGCGCTGTATAAAATTGGCAAATTTTATTATTATGCCCCTATGTTATCCATATATTGAGCTGATTGTATCCATCCTGCATGCTTTTCGGACAGGGTTTTGTGCAGGTTGAATTTGAGTTCATCTTTAATTGTCACACAGAAAAGGTGCATTAAATGTAACCTGTTGATATTGTTGTATTTAGTTGCAGGTCCCCCTGCATCGGGTGGCGCCTGGATGGAGGATGTGTTTGGCCTGTGTGTGGTGCAGGGCTGTGCGGAGCTGTGGGGGCTCACCCTGATGGGGCGCCGCGGGGGGCGCAGCACCGCGCTTACCTGCCAGGGGGTTAAGCTTAAGCTGGACCAACTCACAGAAGAACGGGGTAACAAGTGCTCTTACTAACTTGTACAGTCAGAAGTCATGCCTGTGAATGTAATCACATTGTGATTGAATATCTTATGGATAGTGGGAGTCTACCCTATTGTTGGTAAAGCTTGTGAATCGTGGTATGTTGGACAGAGCAGACTAGAGCTCAATAAATGTTAGATTTAAAGAACAGGAGAGCATTTAGAGGTCTGTCTGGGTATTCCGAGATGTCGGACTATTGGATGAGAATGACTATAATTTTGACATTGAGCATGTAAGTGTCGAATATCGACAAGTAAATGCCATCAAAACAATTGAAATTTAAGGGCATAAATATATTGTCAACATTGTAATTGTGCAAATCCTTGCGACTTCCCCCTTACTAATTAACTCTCTCCTGCCATAGCTCCACCCCCTAAGACTTTCTCCTGAGTACACATCTCTGTTGGTAGTTATTAATTATTGTCTTTTAGTTATTCTCTTCTATTGTTTTTATTTTTATTTGATTTAATTAAACTGTGCGCGTTATACTTTCTAACAAAAGTATGATTATTCTAAATCATATTTATATTTCAGGAGTTCCTTATGAGTCTAAACTGGCTCGCTTGCTTCTCGGCATGCGGCACTGGACCACAGAACTTCTAGTGGACTCCGCTCGGCTAGATGTGGCCGAGGGAAATGGTGCCTTCCAGGACACTCCCACCAATAAGAAACAGCACTCTTGGGGAACAGCCGTGTATCTGGGAGTAGGTCTAGCCAAATGGGGAAGTGCCGGAAGAGGCGCAACCACTAAAGCAGAAGCCATGCTGGACTGCGTGAGACTAGAATGGAGTCCTCAAGCCGCACAAACTCTCCTCCTCGCACAAAAATGCCTCGCAGACTACCAACCAGCACCTCATTACACTCCCCCAACTGCTTACAAAACAAATTCAAGTTTAAGCGCAAATATAACCCTAGGAAACGTCAATGTCTTTGCTTTGACCGAAGATATGCTATGTTTGCTGTTTAGAATTGATTCAATATCACTTGAAAAGACAGATTTGAAGCGTGACTTTGTTGTGTCGGGATTGAAAGTTGCTGATATAGTTCCGTATAGGGGGACTGTGTTGTGTCAGCGAGCAGAGGAAATGAGCGGAGCTTTCTGTTATGTAACGCAAGTTAGAGGGTCTGCGAGTGAAGGGGAATGGAATCTACTGTCTCCGGAAGCGGCGGAATTGAATTGGAGCCCCAACATTCACCTCAAGTGTTTGGCAGTGCTTCAGGATGTGAAGAGACTGAAGGAAGCCATGCAGGGGTCTGGTCAGAGCTTGCCCCGGCCGTCTGAGATGCAAGGCCGACCCACCTTATGGTCTGTGGCCTTTAAACCAAACATTGAGGAGCATAAGCTGCAACTCCGGTTCACTTTGGCCGAACATCACGAAGTCCAGTTCACTTTTGGTAAGATCACCTTTTTTTTTAATGCATTATTTCTCTTTTCTGTGCCTCTTCAGTGAAGATTGGCTATTTCCATAGGGATACTGCAGCATGAAAGAAGGATCTTGTGCTTCTGCCAAATCACTTTCTCAGGTTCTATAACCAAGATGCTCTTCTTCCACCTGGAGCTCATCTTCCCTCAATTCTTCCCTGTATGATGAGATGCAAGAGCAAATACTTTTCATTTCTCACTATGTGGCCAAATATACCATTTTTTATCCTTTTGATGAACATCAGTAATTTGGCTCAGGTACGTAAATGGGAAAGAAGCTCAGCATTTGTGAATTGATTCATCCAGGAAACCTTCAACATCCGACGGTAGACCCACATTTCAAAGGCAGTGATTCTGTTCTCGAGGCACTGTGTAAGTGTCCACCCTTCCATGCCATAGAGTACAATTGAAAAGATGTAGCATCTCACTATATGCCGACGTAACTCTAGTTTCAGGTCTCTATTAGTCAACATTTTCATTTGTATGAAAGTTGCTCTTGCTTGTTCTATTCGGCTTTTAATTTCTTGGGCCAAGCTGTGATTGTTGATAAATAAATAATATTAGGATGATTTATTTGGTGAGCGCTGTTTTTGTGTGTATCACACCTCAAGAGCCCTCTGCGAGCTTGGTCGTTGCTGTAGAAAGCGCCAATTCTCAAGCAAGACCCAGTTGTTGTAAGGTTGGATGGACCTTTCAGTGACCGGTCTTTGGTAAAGGTTTATGAATTTTTCAACCCAGCGAAGAGTACCTACATTCGAAATATAAATGGTATATTTTGTGCTCCGCCGTGATCCGAATCCACAACCTTACATTTACGAGTCCGAAGTGTTGCCACTACGAACTACGGACCGGTCCAAGATGCCAACGACACGCGGTGTACCTGAGCGGTTACCCATCCAAATACTGTCCGCGCCCAATGTTGCTTAACTTCGGTGATCTATGGGAACCGGTGCTTTCAACATGGTAACGTCATTGACAATGATGGTGGCATTGAGGAAGGGGGAAGGGAAATATTGAGTAAATATCGGTCATTCTACAACACATATAATATCTCTGATGATATGTCCCCAGGTGACCTATCTTTTGGCATGGAACCATCTGGCTTCTGGCTGCACTGGCAGACAACTGGCTCGCTGAGCGTGGACGGAGCAGAGCTGATGTGGGCGGAGGCCGTGACCTTGCAGAGGTCATACAGCTGCAGCGAGGTCACTGAGGAGAGACAGAACGCCGAAGGATTCACCCTTGTAGCCAACAAAATCTGGTAACACACACCAATCTTCCATACAAAAATGAATGGCCGAAATTACTTATCGAAGTATGGTTTTGTATTCAAAGAAGTTCTACTACTAAGATGACATTTATCTACCTACAATCTAAATTATTGCAAAAGTATATTAACATTCACAATTCATATTTCATGTACTAAAGGCCGAGAAATATAAGTTAACGTGTACACTTGCCGCATGTGAACTTACAAAATAAAAATAAAACAATTTCAAATGAGCCCTGCATCTTTTGCCGCCCTTTCCTGTAACAGGGGTGATATTGGCAAAGTGAAACATTTTGTACACTATGGGGCTTACAGCCTCTTATCAACCTATCAGTAAGGAAATTAATTATTAATTTATAAGTATCCAATTACATCTGTTAACTCAGGGTCAAAGCTATTGCCAGACAGAATTCTCTTCACTCGCTCGGCCATAGCACTTAAAGATTGGGAAATCACAATTATAAAGTTCAATTGTTGGCTTCAGGGATCTGTCGGTGCTGTCTCTGCGCACCGTGTTCCCGTACCAGCACAAGTTCGCAGAGGCCGTGCAGGACGAGCTGGTCTCCGTCACCAAGTGGCTGAAGCTGGTGCACAACTACAAGAAGAAGCCATTCACAGTAGACAGCCCACTGCCCAGCGACCTCTACATCAAGGTAATTGGTCATGTTATCGTTGGATATTTTATTGTGTGAAGTATCTATAATCTAAATTGCAAAGGTACATTAACATTTAAGGCTTATACTCAATGCACGCTCACAGGCAAACACATGTTAGTTCACGTTTACACATGCTGCGTTTGTACTTACAAAAAAAACCTCAAATTTTGTGAAATAACTAAGCAATCTACGGTCTCGCCGATTCAAGACCCAAACTCAGGCCCGCCGCACAGAGTCAGGATGAGATTTGAGTCATAAGACTTACGATCTGTCTCTGGTTGGTTAAGGATCCTTTCGTCATGACAACGTTCTCAATTCTCCCCAACTCATCGGTCCTCTCAATATGTAAATCTGATTACATTGCATGCCTAGAAGTGTCTTGACTCCCGGAAAGTATTGTTAGTCAGCCTCATACTAACCTATAAGTCAAGGAATATGTATTATTTACTTTTTTTCTTAATCTGGCTCTGAAGCCTTGAAGGCTCAGGGCCTCCGGCACCACAAACCTCCAGGACTGTATTGTGCAACTTCTTCATGGTCAAATAGTTTGCTTGCAGGTTAATAACATAATTTGTTTGTAAGTTTATAACTATATTGGGAGGAAGGATGAGTTGGGAGGAATTGGGAACGTTGTCATGACGAAAGGATCCTTAACCAACCAGAGACAGATCGTAAGTCTTATGACTCAAATCTCATCCTGACTTTGTGCGGCGGGCCTGAGTTTGGGTCTTGGATTTAAAAAAAAAGCAAAGATCTGACTTGGTGAGACCATAGGTTGCTTAGTTATTTCGCAAGTTGATTATTGGCAGGTTGATAAACTTACTTGATTTGTTTGCAGGTTGACGAGTTTATCCTGGAGATGATGGATGATCCGTTTGAGGTGAAACTCCGGGACAATTACGAACTGCTGGAAGATGAATACAAGGAGAGTCTCAAGAGGAAAGAAATGCTGGATGCCAAGGTACACTTGTCCTGTCCTTAGTCTAGTGGTTAACGCTACAGACTCGTCATCGGAATATCGCAAGTTTGATTCCCAGCGGAGCTCAAAAAATATTTATATTCTCTAAATGATATGTTTCTTCGCTGGGTTGAAAAATTAATCTGCTTTTATCAAAGACCGGTTACCATAGGTCTTACAGCAAGTAGCAACTGCTTCTTGCTTGAGAATTGACTCTTTTTACAGCGACAACCAAGCCTGCAAAGGGCTCTTGAGATATAGTGTTCTTACAAATAGCTCTCACCATATAAATCATCCTAATATTTATATTTATTTATGGACTGATACCGCCTAATTCATAAGAAGGTTTTAATTTTTAAACCAGTATAAAGTCGGTTTTTCCATACTTATAGGTTGGTTTAACTCCGGTTTTGGGTTCAACCAATCTAATGAATAAGGCCGTTAATGTATTATTGGCGTAATTAAGTTTTGAAAGTTCCTCACTTACATATCTTTTTTATATCCAGTCGATAGCTCAGTTGGTGAAATGCTTGCATTCTATGCAAGAGGTCTAGGGTTTGATCTCTACCTAAAGTATCAGAAATGATTTCCATTTTGTTGTTTACTTCAAACTCTAATCAAAATACTGGCAAAGTTTACTGAGCAGCCTTCACAAGAAAAAAATAACCAGCCCCCTCAGGAGCTGAAAAACTTTCACATCTGTAACGCTCTGGCTCTGAACGCAAGCGCTATAACAACTGAGCTATCAACTAGACTATTTTTTGTTACCCTAGATTTATTTTATTATTGTTATAACATTTTAGGTAGAAGAACTAAGAGCTCCTTCGAAAAATAGCACAATCTATTGGGAGAGCTTCTAACAACGTAATGATTTCGCATTTCAGGTGGAAGAACTAAGAAAAGCCCACTTATTCCTGCCCACCAGTAAAGTGGAAGAGCTTTATTCTGGGCTCATCAGTCGCAATGCCCAGATCTACGTTCAACGCTCCCGCAAGCTGTCTCGTGGCTCTGAGGGCCGTGCCCTGCTAAGCTGGCGACTGTCACATGTACGTCTCATGGCCCTGGCGGACCCCACGCTGCACGGCACGCAGCACTGCGTCACGCACATGCAACAGATAGATCACGACAGGTAGAAGCATTGACTTATAATTTAATGGCTCCAAAACTATATTAATACAGATATATCCGTTCCTGCCTACCTAAACACTCATCTTCCTTAGTTAGAAAGAGAAAAAGCCGCTGCGAGTGTGACTTCATTGTTCATTAAATAAGCAGGTGTAAGAAATGCCACATTTATCTCTGTAAAATTGGCACTACAAGAATGTCTGCGCGAAAATTGTGCACACCAATTTTAATTATTTCATTTTTTAATTAAGTCAGTTAATTTATCAATATTGAAAGGAAAAAGGCATCATTTTAAAACATCATGGCATTTTTAATTTTGGGTGTCTAAATACATTAATAAATTCATTCATTCGCAATAAATAAATAACCATTTACAGACGGCTATCCATAGTCTGGCCTTATGCATCATTTATGGATGTAGAGGCTGTGCTAAAAGGAAGGAAGAAACGAAAACTTGTTGAAAAACAATTGTGAATGAACGCGACATTAATAAAGTCCATACAGTTCAAATAGACTATCTAAGAAGTATGATTGGGAAAAAACGGAGTGATAGGGTGAGGAATGATTTTGTAAGAGAAAAATTTGGTGTAAGAGAAAGTGTGAAAGTGATTAAAGACTGACGAAGTATATGCGGAAGAATACATGGATGCCGTGGTAGAGGAAGACCTAGAAAGGTATGGATGGACCAAATTCCTGAAATTGTGAATGAATGGGATATTCAGAGTCATACTAAAAGGAGAGCTTGTATGAAAAAGGTTATGACTCTGGATGAAATTAAAAAGTATGTGAGGAGCAAAAATATGGCGGTTGATGGGAAATGTTGGCAGTTAAGACATAAAAATTGATAATTGTTAACTTTTACTGATTTTTAATCATTTAGTGTACCTATTGTGTAAGTTGTATTTTTTTAAATAATATCTTGGATAAATATATTTATATACACACACTGTGATCGACTACACACTTTCCAAGGCGTTAACCATCAGAAATATTGTATTCGTAGTCCCTGGCCAGAGGAAGGCATGGAGTTTTCCACGTTGTGGTGCCGCTGGGTAGCAGGCTCATGTGAGGACTGGCTGCTGCAGCTGAGAGACTTCCCACAGCCGCTGCTGCGCCTGGCTGCCTTGCAACTATGGGGGACCTTACTGGGGGCGGAGCAGACTCCCCTGCCTAGAGGTGAACACTTCTTGATGCTATTTTGGACTGTTCTCCCTCCTCTGACCCCCGCCCTGTATATCCATCCCATCCGGGGATGTGTCACAAGACTCGCATGCAAAACATCATACAGATGCAATGGCCCGTGAGGCTAACACTCTCTTGAATGTAAAACTAGACAATGTGACTCAAAAGGTAGATGAGCAAAACAAGCACTGGGGGGACGATTTATAAGACTGCATAGGTTGGGGTGGGCTGGACATGTTTACAGAATGCTAGGCACATGGATTCTCAAAAGATGATGACCGGCCACCAGGATGGAAAAAATGTGTGGGAAGGCCCAGACTGAGATGGAGGGAAACTGGAGAGGGATGGGGTTCAGTTTATACAAGTTGGGAATAGGAGAGTGACATCAGAGGCCAAGACCAATCGTTGAATTGGGCTGTAGCGTAATTGAAGAAGAATATTGGGGGGTTAAGAGATAATAGTCAAATAAGTTGTCTCTCAAACAATGTCCCATATTCACCAGATGTAGTTGACGTGTTTGCCATGTTCCAGCGTGTCGCCTGGCGCCCGTGCAGCAGGGCGCCCCTTGGGGCCCCATGCATGTGCAGCGCAGCATGACCTCCCTCAAGTTCTACCATGACCTCAACTGCGAGATGGACCACCTCACCTACGCCTTTGGTCCATGTTGGGAACCAGTCATCGCGCAATGCAACCTAAGTAAGTTTGTTTTGGATAAAACAAGATTTTTACCTTAAGTAAATTGTTAAAAATACTTTGAACATAGTCTCATGCTAAACTTAATGGAGGATTTTGGGGACAGGATGTGATGAAAGCAGTAGAAAGAACTCAATTTGTATATGGCTATTTTAAATTAAATTACATGTCAATGATTTGTCCAATGCGAACCCTTCAAACGTCCGAACGTCAGTGAGTTAATACAAAAAAAAGTAATACCAACGTACAAAAATCGTATTCTAAATTCTCTAATGAGGTCCGCATCTGGCGGGTAGCCTGGGAAAAGGCATAAAAATATTTTGTTATTGGTTACTAAGGACGGCAGCCCTATACAAGACTGGCATTTGATCGCCGAGAATAAAGTTCCAAATTCAAAAATGTTCTGACCTCATTATGATTATACTGTCTGACCATGAAGAAACAAATCAGCACCACGGTTAGTTCCGGCTACTATGGTTTACGACAGCTGAAATATATTAAAAAATATCTACCGTTGGAAGCTAAAAGGTCACTCGTCAACGCTTTTGTAGTATCTAAAGTGAAATCCGGAGGTCTAAGACGATTGAGGACCTAAAGAGGAGGATGAAGACATTTTTTTTTCGCCCAGTAAAATACTAAGCGCTCTTGGAGTGACATTGAGTTACGAAACGGCGCTGATAAAGAAATCATCATCATCATCATCATACCTATCAATATTTTTAACTTTAACAATGAAACAAAAAGTGTTCTAGGTACTTTGATGTCTGTAAACTAATTTATTATGATATATTATATTCCTAACAAGTTTGTTCTCCAATGGTACCCTTTGCTTCTCTAGGTTGGGACCAGGTTCTCCGAGGCTCGCGTGACCCCAGCGCCCCGTTGCCATGGTGGGACAAGCTGCGCCTCACCATGCACGGCCGCCTCACGCTGTGTGTGAAGCGCCTGGCCCTGCTTTTGCACGCGTCTCTGGATCCTTACAACACCACCGAGGAGATGGAGCTCTGCTGGACGGACCTGGCTCTGGACTGGACCAATGGTATGCCAATCTTCAATCTCAAATCTACAATCTGAAAACTATATAATTGGAAGTGATTTGTGCAGCTGTTAAAAAAAACATGGAAAATGGTAAATCATGTCCAGAATGTCAAAATGAGCACTCAAAATTATAAATTATGTTAAAGGATGTCAAAAAGAACATCAATAATTTGTAAATCATGGTCAGGATGTCATACAGAGTACCCAAAATTGGAAATTATGTTCAGTATGTCAAAACGAACACCAAAAAGTGGAAATTTCGATCAGGATTAAGCTTAATTTGAGCCATCAAACTATGTATTGCTACCTTCCTATTTTGACGTATTAAAGCTTGAGTAAGAAAAAATATTGAAACGTGAAATCATGTCTGGTACCTTCAACAGATGACAGTATGAGCTATCACCATGCCAGTAAACAGATGAGCTATCAACCATGCCAGTAAACAGATGAGCTATCATCCATGCTAGTAAACAGATGAGCTATCAACTGTGCCAGTAAACAGATGAGCTATCAACCGTGCCAGTAAACAGATGAACTATCAATCATGCTAGTAAACAGATGAGCTATCAACCATGCTAGTAAACAGATGAGCTATCAACCATGCCAGTAAACAGATGAGCTATCATCCATGCTAGTAAACAGATGAGCTATCAACTGTGCCAGTAAACAGATGAGCTATCAACCGTGCCAGTAAACAGATGAACTATCAATCATGCTAGTAAACAGATGAGCTATCAACCATGCTAGTAAACAGATGAGCTATCAACCGTGCCAGTAAACAGATGAGCTATCATCCATGCTAGTAAACAGATGAGCTATCAACTGTGCCAGTTAACAGATGAGCTATCAACCGTGCCAGTAAACAGATGAACTATCAACCATGCTAGTAAACAGATGAGCTATCAACCATGCCAGTAAACAGATGAGCTATCAACCATGCTAGTAAACAGATGAGCTATCAACCATGCCAGTAAACAGATGAGCTATCAACCATGCCAGTAAACAGATGAGCTATCAACCATGCTAGTAAACAGATGAGCTATCAACCATGCCAGTAAACAGATGAGCTATCAACCATGCCAGTAAACAGATGAGCTATCAACCATGCTAGTAAACAGATGAGCTATCAACCTTGCCAGTAAACAGATGAGTTATCAACCTTGCCAGTAAACAGATGAGCTATCAACCGTGCCAGTAAACAGATGAGCTATCAACCGTGCCAGTAAACAGATGAGCTGTCAACCATGCCAAAATTACTGTTATTTTTTTTTAATATTATTTTATTTATTTAACCCGTTCGCGGACGAAACGGTTATAGCCGTTCTATGAGCTTGTCTAGGACTGGACGAAACGGTAATAGCCGTCGTGATAAAAAGTTATCACTAGGGACGAAACGGCTATTTCTGATAGAACTTGCATACATGTAGCATCCGTGCGTCCCTACAGAAATCCAAAGAACACGGCAATAGCCGTTTCGTCCCTGGATGTCAAAAAAATAAAATAAATAAATAGATAAAAAAATTATAATAAAAATACAATTTGAGATGATAAAATAAGTGTGTTTTTTCTAGCCTACTTCACATTTCGTGTGTCCGCGAATGGGTTAATTGAAGATTCAATCAAAACACTGTTTTGTATTTTCACGATTAAAATCAATTTATTATTTAATTTACAAACGTTTTTGATAAAATATCATCGTCAGGTATACAAAAAATTTAAATCAAGTTTTTTTTAAAAATTGTTTTGGAAATATTGACTTTTGTTTTGTAAGTATCCTTAATGCATGTGTATTTGTTTGTTTTTATGTCCGCTATATCTTGACTAAGAGCGAGTTTGCCAATGATTATTACCAATTTCCGCCATCTATGACATTAAAAATGTCAATTTCTCAAAATCGGTTGAAGATAGTGGATTTTAGAAACAGACGATTCTATTGTTGTATATTGTTTTTTGTTGTTACAGCCAAGATAGTGTTCAAGGGAGACTTGAAGGTGTATGTCCGCACGGCTTCCAAGTATGATGACTGCTGCCTCCTCCACCTGCCCAACCTGCGGCTGGCGCTCAAGCTCACCTGGGTGTGCCTGTCAGACCCCAACGACCACCACTCAGTCATGCAGTGCGCCCCCGATCGCATCCCAGAGTACTCAAGCAATCAGGTGAAGTAATGTAAAGAAACTTTGAGAATAATGAAAGTTCTCCCATAACAGTTCGTCTAATAACAGAAAAGTGTAATTAATCTTGAAATTTAATTATAATTTGTACATAATTATGTCAATAATAACAGAAAAGTGTAATTAATCTTGAAATTTAATTATAATTTGTACATAATTATGTCAAAGCTAGCTTAAACTTAACCAGGTAAAGCAATTTGGTATAGAATTAAAAATGGTCCCCGACATATATTTCACAATGATGTAAATAAAAAAAAAAGATCATCGAGAATCCGTTTTTGGTTTACTATGGGTGACGTAATGCAGTCGAAGGATATTTAGAATATGTTTACTCCATTTGTCAATCTATTCTGTCCCGACTAACCTTGACTGACGTGTATCCTTTATGTGATAACATTTCAGGAGCATGATTCCTTCCGTGCATTCCGCTCCCAAGGAGTGAAGCTGTATCTGTCTCTGGAGACCAAGTCAGGAGACGAGGTGGACTGTGCTGCTTTGCTGCTGTATGGAAGCACCCTCAGGTTATTAGTCCATTAACTTTCCAATTATTTTTTTGTTTGTGGAAGAATCTCTAAAGTGATAATAAACTTTCCTCTGATCATCATATTAAGTTGATATTTCAAAGATTCACTCCATTTGTATATACTTTTACTTCAATGTATACCTATCAACGAATGCACTCTTCGTTTTGGGCAAGAGTGTCGCCATAAATAAGCTTCAAATGCCACAGGGACGGGGTTTTTAGTTTGGCTGGCCCATCCTGCTGGAATAATTTGTCTTTAAAGTCGAGAATAGACACCAATGTTAGCAGTTTCAAGAGTTTGCTTAAGACACATTTGTTCAATGAAAGTTTCAACAGTTGTTAGTGCGGTGGCCAGTGCCACTAAGGGGTGCTATATAAAAGTGGTCTATTATTATTGTTATCACTGTTGCGAGGGCCATCATCAATTCGATGTATTTAGTCTGAATTTATCTGATCTATCTATAATCTAAGTTGCAAGGATATATTCATTCAAAGCTCTCAGATGTATGCCCACAAAAAAAACATGTGTAGTTCGCGCTTACAAATGCTGATTGTGTACTTACAAATAAAATCCAAACCTCAAATGAACATAAGCCCTGCAACTCTTGCCGACATTCCTTAAAACAGGGGTGACATTGGCAAAGTGAACCATTTTTTACAGTATGGGTGGTCAGCCTCATACCAACCTATAAGTCAAGGAATACGAGCAATAAATAACATTTAAGTATAAAAAAAAAAAAAAACAACAACAACAACAAAACCTTAAAAAGAAATCTATACAAAAAAAGTCAAAAATTTCTTATGCAAAAAATGTAGCAAACTAATAAATCAACATTACAAATCAGCATTGCAGATTAGCCGCCACTTCTTTCTGTCCTTGCATACTTCTTTCATTTCATCCAGAGTCATAACCTTTTTCATACAAGATCTCATTTTATTGACTCTGGATATCCCATTCACTCGCTATTTTGAAAATTTGGTCCATCCATACCTTTCTCGGTCTTCCTCTTCCACGACATCCATCAATTCTTGCAGCATATACTTTCTTCGTCAGGCTTTCCTCATTCATTCTCTCCAAATGTCCAAACCATCTAAGTATACTTCTTTTAATCTTTACTTTCACACCTTCTCTCACACCACATTCCTCTCTAACAAAATCATTCCTCACCCTATCACTCCGTCTTTTTCCAATCATACTTCTTAAGTAGTCCATTTCCACTGTATGGACTTTACTAATCTCACTTTCACTCACTGTCCTGGCTTCACTTCCATACATCAGAGTGGGCACTAGTATACCACCGTGCACCGCCAGTCGAACATTTTTTTAAAGATTCTGGTTCCTGGCGATGCTAGCGGTAGCACCCAGTACGCACCTGCCTTTCACTATTCTTCTTATTGAATCATGAAACGTTAATCTACTTCAAAGATGGGGAACCTCTGTGATTGATTTTTATGATCAATCTGGCTTGCAGTGGCTCTTGAAGTGTGATTCACACAAAATTTACTCACAATCTCTTGATTTCCTTCCTTTTGGAAAAGTGTCATCTATTGAAAAACGCTGCCAACAAAATTTTTGTTGTAATTTTGTCAGATGGTTTGAGAGCTTGAAGCAGATCTTGTCAGGAGCCACGCGCCCCACGCGGCGAGGGGCCATCTTTCACAACACGCGGCCTCGGAAACCTCAGCTATCCAGGCATCTGCGCACTGCGAGACTCTCCCTGGCGTTGCACCGCTTTCAGGTATGCAAGTTATTTACCCCGAGTATAAACCATTACGTAAACTTTCCTGGATTGCATGTATGGAACATATAACAGCACTCTAGTGAGTGATTTAGTTATACATTTTTCAATTTAGTCGATAGAGGAGATTTTATTTAGGTAATGTTCTCGAGTGTGAAGATAATAATGTATTTTTTTTAAATAAAATTTTTCAAGGAATATGCAATGTACCAAACGATTTTTGATAGGCCAGAAACTGGTATGGAAATTTTCAATTAATAAATCATTTTTTATTTAAATGAGTTGTTGATTGTGAATGATTAATTAAAATAATCTGTACACCCCTAGTCACGCAGAGGGTGCAATGCGTGACGAGCCGTATAAAAATATGTAAGTTAATACTTACGGGATGACATGTGTCGATTTAGGGCTGAAGTTTTTGATGTCAATGTGCTATTAAAAGCTTGGTATGTAGAAAGGTGAATAATTATGTTTTCCAAAATATCATTCACGTCAAACCTATCTCAACAGGTAAGAACATGTCAGCTGAATGTGAAGGAATCGGACCATTTGAAGGCATTGTTTCAGCACACTTTTTCTTTGTTTTATACCAGATATGTTACTGGATGTCGTTCGCCATGCAGCGTGGCGTAGAAGTCTGTGGTCGTCGTGTGTCATGCGGCGCAGAGCACGCCCTGGCCTTGCTGAGCGCTCGTGACGGCCTGTTGCGTCGTCCCCGCGCAACATGGCCGCCCACTTACGTCAACTGCGAGCTCAACGATGCAGAAGTGTGGCTCAAGGCGCTGCACGAGGAGTCTGACAAAGAGGTGACCAGCTAATCTAATCTACTCTAAGTTGCAAAGATATGTAACATTGGGAATTCACATTACATACATTCTCACAAGCAGACATGTGCAAGTTCGTGCCTGCACATGCCGCATGTGAACCTACTACATAAAGACCAAATCTCAAATGGACATAGACCCTGCAACTCCTGCTGACCTTCCCTGAAACAGGGGTGACATTGGCAAAGTGAACCGTTTTCTACAGCATGGGTTGTCAGCTGCATACCAACCTATAAGTTAAGGAACATACACAACAAGTTACATTTTAGACACAACAAATTACACCAGCAACTCCTAATATTTACAAAGAAGATGAACCATGCTCCACTATCGTGCTGTTTTGTTATAAATCACTGCAAGGGCACTACGGAAGTGAAGGCTTTCCAGCTCGTGACTGGACTGGTTCTCATTTATATTGAAGGCTGAGAAAACCTTGCTAGAATTTTGATTTGGGCCTTGAAATAAACACTCAAATGGGAGCGAACCCAAGCTCTCGGCATGGATTGCAAGCATTCTACCAAGTGAGTTACCAACTGGACAGACCACATTTATTGATATACAATATCATTTTGGTTCAAAAATTATGATGTAATTTTGAGTTTTCTATATTCTAGTCATAAAACCACATTTTGCCTGCTAATTTTTACCCATTACAATTTCAGTCTGTATCATTTGGCCCCAACGTCAAGATAGACAAGTTCTATTGTCTGAGTGTGGGCAAGGTGTCCTATGGGCGGGAGGCGGGGCCTGGGCCGGGGGCGGTGCCCACAGAAGCCCCGCCCACTCACCGCCTGGTGGTGTATGATCTGCGGGGGGCGTGGACCAAGAAGAACAGAGATGTCGCCTTTGCGCTCTTTGATACTTACATGAGGAATAAGGTACATGAATTATTGGATCATATTAATTGATAACAATCGTTGGCATACCCAGTACAACAAAAAGCTCTATGATATCTACAAAGATACCAATGTGACAGGCGCGTGCATAGGATACAGGCAAATACATTTCAGAAGAATTATTTTCTCACATTCCTTTAAAATAACTAATTTGAAATTGACTGAAGCGATAACGATGACTCCAGTCGAACTTAAATTTTGCCTAAGTTTTAAACTATACATTGCCTACCTATGAGGCGCATGTGCCTGTATGGGATGCACACCCCTGCAATGTGACCAGTTCAATCAAAGGGGAGCCTGCAGTGGGCTGGTCATATAATTAGAATAGACAATGCAAACTCCGTTGAGTGCCTATCACTCTCAGCACCACGAGGCCAGGGCTGGAAGTCTCATTACCACAGTTATTCTTACCTACCGAGTATCAGTAATATTTGTATGAAGACCTGTCAATCCAAGATGGCCGCAAGTGAACAGCTGATTAGTCTTCATAGAAATATTACCAATATCCGGTTGGTAAGAATTACCGTGGGGATGAGACTTCCAGCCCTGGAAGGCTAAAAAATTTAATGGACAGTTGGTGTTAACACAGATGTAGCCAAGCAGACATACAAGGCTGGAGAGCAAGCCAAGCTTATGATGATGGTGTTGATTTAATTGACTAAAATTTATGGTAAGATGCAAGGTGTCCTATGGATAGGAGGTGGAGTGTGGGGCTGGGACGGTGCCCATTGAAGTCCTCTGCCGACTCACCACCTGATATTGAACGACCTGCAGGATATGCATGATCCAGTTGCTGTAAGGCCGGATTTCCTTTGTCAAGTGGTCTTCGGTAAAGGCATATTAATTGTTCAACCCAGCAAAGAGCATATTTTGAAAATTAAATTATATTTATTGTGCTCCACTGGGAATCGACCTTTTCGATTTGAATCCATAGCGTTAACCTCTAGAGTCTAGACTACAGAACTGTTGATATATTGTGTTCAATCTACCTTCTCAAACTTTAATTTAATTTTTGTTTTATTCAGCAACTGAAGAAGAATTTGTCGACTGAAGCCCTCAAGATCTGTGAGGACTCGGAGCCGACTACTCCTGGTGGACCTCAGGCTGCTTCTCCAGCACCTGCCACATCCTCCTCACATGTAATGACCTTTTCTTATTGTGTTGCTGCCCCTGTCTAATCCATTACAACGGATGATGCTGTTGAACCATAGCAATGACATCTAGAGTTGATGGCAAAAGCTTAATTCTCTTACCAATTCAATGTTTCAATCCGCTGACACATTGTTTTCAGATTTTTGTTTTGGAAAATTACACCATTTTTTAAAACCTGGTTTAGTCTCATACCAAGCTGTAAGTCAACCGGACAATAAATAACATTTGAATTTATTCATTAATATAAAATATGAATAAATTTATTTAATAATAAAATATGAATAAATTTGTTACTCTGGATGAAATGAAAGAAGTATGTAAGGAGAGAAAGAAATGGCGGTTGATCTGTAATTCTAGCGGCTAGGGCTAGAGTTTTTCAAGTTTTCCATTTTTTTTGTAAATTTTTAAATTAGAATTTTGTAATTTGTATTTGATTTTAATGTTTCCATTTGTTTAAATGCTATTTGTTGTATATATGCGTTGACTTATAGTTTGGTATGCGGCTGACCACCCATCTAATCTAATCTAATCTAAGCTGCAAAGATATATATCATTTAAGATTTATATTAAATGCATTCCCAAAAGCAGATATGTATAATTTCGCGCTAACACATGCCGCATGTGGACCTACAATATAAAAACCCAATCTCAAATGAACATAAGCCTTGCAACTCTTGCCGTCCTTCCCTGAAACAGGGGTGACATTGGCAAAGTGAACCAATTTTTTTACAGTATGGTTGGTCAGCCGCATAACAACCTATAAGTCAAGGAACATACATGACAAATTACATTTTTAAAATCAATAAAATAACAATATTATATACATTGACATAAAAAACTAAATCACAAAACCAATTTTACTTTAACAAACCCCAGCCGCCAACATCACAGATCAACCGCCATTTCTTTCTATCCTTACATACTTCTTTCATTTCCTCCAGAGTCATAACCTTCTTCATACAAGCTCTTCTTTTATTATGACTCTGGATATTCCATTCATTCGCAATTTCGGATATTTGGTCCATCCATACCTTTCTCGGTCTTCCTCTACCACGACATCCATCTATTCTACCAACATATACTTTCTTCGTCAGTCTTTCCTCATTCATTCTCTCCATATGCCCAAACCATCTTAACAAACTTCTTTTAATCTTCACTTTCACACTTTCTCTTGCACCACATTCTTCTCTTACAAAATCATTCCTCACCCTGTCACTCCGTTTTTTCCCAATCATACTTCTTAGAAAGTCCATTTCAACAGTATGGACTTTACTAATTTCACTTTCATTCACCGTCCAGGCCTCGCTTCCATACATCAAGGTGGGTAAAAGTATGCCACTGCGTACCGCCAATCGAGCATTTTTAGATATGTTTTGATTTTTGGCGATACAAGCTGTGGCACCCAGTACACACCTGCCCTTCATTACTCTTCTTTCAAATTCACCGGTCATTCTTCCATCTTTTTCAAACATACTTCCCAGGTATACAAACTCATTTACGACATCAACATTCATTCCATTAATTTTAAATTCATAATTCATACTTTCATCATCTCTTTCAAAAATCAATACTTTCGTCTTACTTGCATTCAACTTCAGATGGTTACCTAACAAAGCTTCATTCAATCTAGAGAGCATTGTTTGCAATTCTACTGCTGAATCAGAAACAAGAACTGCATCATCTGCATACAGTAAAACACTCACTTTGCTCTCTCCTATCGTCAATCCACAATCATTAAGTCGAGCATCTCTGACACACTTGTCCATGACTATGTTAAATAGCCATGGACTCATCACACATCCTTGCCTCACACCCTTATAAACTTCAAACCACTCACTATACTCACCATCAATACGAACACATGCCTTACTATTTTCATAGTTTGCATGCACCGCACCTAGGAGAGCCCCATTCACTCCGTATGCTTTCAAAACATCCCATAACATACCTCTGTCTACTGAGTCAAAAGCCTTTTCCAGATCTACAAAGGCCGTGAACAGCTTCCGCCTCACCGACAATTGTTTTTCAACAAGTTGTCGTAGAGTAAAAATCTGATCAACACAGCCTCTACCGGCCATAAAGCCGGACTGTATATCGGAAATCCTTTCACTAGTAGTCATGCTACTAGTGAAAGTACTACTAGCACCCATGCTGTAGAAAATAGTTCACTTTGCCAATGTCACCCCTTTTTCAGGGAAGGTCGGCGACGAATGTAATTTTTCATGTATGTTTTCATAATGCAGCTCAAATTGAGCCTTTTTCCTCCAAATAATCATCAATGATTTGATTTTGTTTCAGTCGAGTGCTGGTCAGACCCGCGCCCTGCTGGCCCAGCTGGTTGCCGAGGCCGAGCACAACTCTGTGGTGTTCTCCGATGACCTGGCTGAAGGCAGTGCTGCTCCGGCACACACTACGGCAGCTGGTACTGCGCTGGATGAGCCTGCCATCTGCAACTGGCTCAGTGAGACTAGCAATGCCTAACACTTCCTCTGTAACGTAGCACTCTGCTCTCAGAAAAGATCTGAATCTTATAAAATAGTTTAATCCATGTATATAAAGCGTCAGGTATCTCACAATAACTAGGGACTATGTATCACTCTACTGTGTTTGATTCCTTTGACTTCCTTCCTTGACTAATACGTTGGTACGCATGTTGCAGTTGCGCTGGTGAACGCGCAGGTGGTGCTGCGTGGCTGTGAGACGCGCGGGTACGTGGTGCTGTGCGCTGCACGCGCAGAGGTGCGCCAGAAGCTCAGGCGGGCACGTTCCGCGTGGGCGGGCAGTCTGCAGAGCATGCAGTACTATGCCACAGTCAACGCCAGGGACAACGACAAGCTGCGAGGTACACATTTTTGTTTTTTTTAATAAATTTGTGAAGAGGAATGCAATTCAGCAACCTATTTTGCCTGGCCAGTTGTCTTCATACTGTTACGAAATTAGGGTTCAAAAGTCCTTCAAATTAAAATACACAGGTCTTCTTATACAGTTGTTTATTTTACACTTTTAAATAATTTATTTTCACAAAGCTGTCTCGACTATTCCACTTGGTTTCTGTTCACTGATCAAGTTAGTTCTATGTGTTTGTAAATCTCGTATGATACTGCTGGCTCCCTTCTTATACTCTTTAAAACAGTACAATCTAGACCTATATTTGCTAGACAGTTCCAGAAAGGCATAGTAATTATTATTTCTCGATGCTTCACGTATTTTATTCAATGATTCCTACCCACACAATACAATACAGAATTCCTATAACTAATATCTACTTATTATGTGTTCTGAGAGATGTCTGGAGTCCATATTATGAGAGAAACAATCACTTTTCCCCTTTTATGTGGTTTTTTAGTCTATTCCTGGGTCTTTGATTTGCACTTTTTTACACTTTAGGCACTTTCTACTCTATGGTCGCTTTTTCCCCATTTCCTGTTCCCTATTTCCAGTTTCCCCATAACCCGGTCGCAATTTTTCATAAAGCGTCATTTTCCCCTTGTGGTCACATGTCAGTTGATTTTACCTTCGAAAATTTGAGTGAATTGACAATATTCCTGGGCAAAAACATTTAAAAGAGTGTTATTTTACCATCTTGTGTCCTTGTGAACAATTAAAAACTAAAACAGGTGATATTGTGGTGGTTAAAAGTTCGCATACGTATTTTTGTTGGTTATGCCACGCTGTCATATTTACGAAAAACGTTTTTCGTTATTTTAACGGAGTTTTTACTTTATATAACATCAAAATCAATGTTATGAGTTGTGATAACAATAAAGGGCAACCTCTCGACGAAATCTCACAGGATTCAGGTGATGCGTCACTAAAACGCGGATACGACACTTCGGAATCAGGTTCACCGCCGCGGCGTCAGAACGGCTGAGGGTTGTCTTGGACCCAAGGATAGATTATCTGGTTTCCCACATCGTGATGCTGACGAACGCAGTTTTCGGTGACTGGCCCGCCAGTTCTATGGGAAATCTCGTTGAATCGGCGGCAGGAAACTCTTCCAGCAACTTCCTCTAACAACCTTCGGGACTGGAAGAGAATGAGGAGGCCCAGGAAGAGCTACTGCTGAGCTTCCAGGAAGCCGCCACAACGGTGGAAGAACCAGCTCACCCCAAGGCCAAGAGCAACAGGGTCGAAGCGCTCCAAAGGCTCCAGCACTTCGACAGTGAAAACTGGGCCGGAGTAAGGTACGCCGAGGTACAGAAAAAGTACCTGGCAGAACCGGCGTTCGTCGACCTGGCAGTGAACGATGAACTTCGCCAGTGCGACGTAAGCTCCCCTATTCAGGCGAGCGGTCGTTTGCAGCCATGTCCCACGCCCTCCTCATCCAGAAAGAGGAGTTCCAGTCTGGGCTTCAGACCTTGGTCAACTGGGGAGCCCGGAGCGACACGACCTTGGCGAGGAAAGCCCTTTTCGAAAAGGTCAAAACGCTGTTCGCTCTGGACTCGCCATACCAGAAAGTCTCGGAAGACATCCTCCAGACGGTATGGGGGAGGCGGACAGAGGCCCTCCAGTTCCGCAGGAAAGCTGTGCTAGGGCATGTTAAGGAAGAGCATGTGAGAGGGGTTAAACAAATTCCCGCCGAGTACCGAACACTTGTTTGGCAAAGACAGTCTCACGTCTTTTTTCTCTAGAGTGGGGACCACCGACAAATTGTCAGTGAAGACCCAGTGCCCTCAACCCAGCACCTCATCGAAACTGCACGTTCCAGTACAGAAAAGGAATCAGTTTTTTAGAGGGCAGCAACGACCCACTGCGGAAAGCAATCGAGGCCTTAGAGACGCTCCAAATTTCTCTTCAAGAGGAAAAAGGGCAGGGAATAACACACGGTCAGGAAATCTCAAAGGAGACAGACGGAGGCATCCACGAAAATGACAAGAAACCATTTCGCAGAGGATGCTTGAAGTCCTCCCTACAGGTTTGGACGTCACTCGGAGCACCAAACCACATCCTGAAGATGATAATCGGAGTAAGAATACCTTTCATCTCAATTCCCCCTCTGATATTACCACACAAAAAGACCTTAATGCTATACCAGACGAGTCCTTCACCCGAAATGGACTCTCAAATAAAGGAAATGACCGAATTCGGCGTTATAGAGGCCGCGGAGTCATCTCCCAGCTTCTTATCAAAAATGTTCCTAACACCCAAATCGGACCGTTCCTCGAGAATGATTTTCAACCTGAAATCGTTAAACTTCTTCCTGGACCCGGTTCCGTTCAAACTCATAGCCACTACAAAGTGCCAGAGTTTCTGCAGCCAAACAATTGGTTGTCGAAAATAGACCTATCGCAAGCCTTCTTTCATCTCCCAAGTGCACAGAAACATTGGAGATTTTTGCGACTGGTCTATCGAGGAGAATTACTTCAGATGACAAGTCTGCCCTTTGGCCTTTCATCTGCCCCCAGAATGTTTGCAACCCTTACAAATTGGGTAGCCCAACTACTGAGGCGACGAGGTATTCGGACAATCGTTTATCTCGACGACTTCCTCCTTGCGAGCCAATCCAAGGACGATCTTTGTCGGCAATCGCATCTAGCAGTAGATATCCTACAATCTCTGGGGTGGTATGTAAATCTCCAGAAGTCAGTGCTCTTCCCCACTCAACAATTAGAGTACTTGGGAATCGTTTGGGACACGCACAACAATTGCAAATTCCTTTCTTACCGGAAGCAAGAGGCATTGTGCCACTCACTTCGAGCAATACTGACTTCTCGAAAATGGTCCTTAAAACTGGCGGAAAGTCTCCCAGGAAGACTAAACTTTGCCAGCTTCATGGTCGCCTCCACTGCAGACAATTGCAGATAGCGAGCAGGCCACTGAAGCACTTGTCACCAAGTAGGTCTTTCTTACCGGAATCAAGAGGCATTGTGCCACTCACTTCGAGCAATACTGACTTCTCGAAAATGGTCCTTAAAACTGGCGGAAAGTCTCCTAGGAAGACTAAACTTTGCCAGCTTCATGGTCGCCTCCACTGCAGACAATTGCAGATAGCGAGCAGGCCACTGAAGCACCTGTCACCAAGTAGGTCTTTCTTACCGGAAGCAAGAGGCATTGTGCCACTCACTTCGAGCAATACTGACTTCTCGAAAATGGTCCTTAAAACTGGCGGAAAGTCTCCTAGGAAGACTAAACTTTGCCAGCTTCATGGTCGCCTCCACTGCAGACAATTGCAGATAGCGAGCAAGCCACTGAAGCACCTGTCACCAAGAGGGTCCATACAAATGACCGAGGACAGCTTACAAGAAATAGAGTGGTGGATAGGGAATGCGAACGAATCAAGTTCCATCCACAGGGAAACCTTCGGACATTTCTTGACAACAGATGCGTCAGACTTAGCTTGGGGAGCAACTCTGGACGACTTGATGCTGTCAGGACAGTGGACCGTTCAACAAAAGAAGTAGCACTCCAACCGAAAAGAGTTGTTCGCTGTTTTTGCAACCCTGCAACGCACAGCGCACGACCTTTCCGGCTCCGAAATTCTGGTACAATCAGACAACACGACAGTAGTCGCCTACATCCGCAAGGAAGGGGGCACCAGATCCAAAACACTCCTAAATCTTACTCGAGATCTGTTGACTCTGGCAGACCAATGGGAAATCTCGCTAACAGCGCAGTACCTACCGGGAAGATACGGAGACGCGGATCACCTATCAAGAGGAAGATCCCCTCCAGAGTGGCATCTCTTACCAACAGCAACGAAGGCCATTTTCAATCATTTCGGAGTACCAGATATAGACCTGTTCGCATCCACCATGGCACACATGAGTTCAACTTACGTGTCCAGAGACTCCACAGACTCATGCGCAATCTTTCAAAACGCCTTCAGTCGGCACTGGCTCTACAATGTGGGTCGGATATTTCCTCCGCCAAACCTTATACCGAGGATCCTGAGGCACCTAAACGGGGCGACCGGAACTTACCTACTCGTGGTCCCGAGGTGGCAGAGGGTCTTTTGGCGTCCAGACTTAATTCGTCGATCACTCGTACCTCCGATGCAAATACCGAACCTGGTGTCAGTACTAATCAACACATCAACAGGCAATCCACCACCCAGGATTCAGGATCTGGAAATGGAAGTGTGGAAAATTGGGACTGGGGACAGTATCTTAAATTCCTGGAACGCGGAAGAGAAAAGACTGTTCCTGTCAGGATGGCGAGCTTCCCCACTCAACACATATAAACCTGCTTGGCAAAGATGGTGCCGCTGGATACTGGCGAATAATACCCATCCCAACACACCATCTCCTAATCAATTGGCAAGGTATCTAGCGCAACTGTTCATTAACGAAAAACTATCATACAGGACTATGCTGGTACACAAGTCAGCCATCGTAACCTTCTGCAACGCAATGATGGAAAATAATCTCAGCTCAGATTTCCTAGTGAAATTAAATTTAAAAACATTAAAAGCACTAGCAATGGTAAAGATCAACCCTCCTAAGTCCCCTGTGTGGAATCGGCAGATAGTGAGAGACTGGCTAGTCAGGAACACTCCTCGATCAGATTCTCTCTATGAAGTTGCGTGTAGAACGGCAATCTTACTTCTGTTATCTTCAGGAAGAAGAGTACACGATCTGACCTTGCTAAATATCACAGAAGGAAACATTCTCGACGAAGGCACATCAATTGTGTTAATTCCATTCTTTAGATCAAAAACAGATACCCTCAAACACCGACAATCTAATCGGAGACTTCTGGAATCCAAGGAACACAACGTCAACCCAGTCTTCTGGATAAGGAAGCTGATTGAACTATCACGCGAAAGGAGATCAGGACAAAATCTTTATAACCTGTTCATCAGCACCCGAGTACAAGTGAAGGCAGCTGCAAGAACAATCATAGGAGGATGGGTAAAGAACACGCTAAAATCAGCAGGAGTAGAGGCCACTCCCGGCAGCACACGTTCAGCGGTCGCATCACTTAATCCAATAGATAACATACTGGAAAGAGGCAACTGGAAAAAGGAAAACACTTTCAGAAAATACTATCAGAAAGAGATGTTGAAACATACAGCTCCAGAAGATCTTTCCCTATTTCAACCAGTTAATATCAAATAAAGACGTCCCCGGTCACCAGGAGATAATAGACAGATCTCTCATAATATGGACTCCAGACATCTCTCAGAACACATAATAGGGGAGTTTTACCTACCATTAAAACTCTTATTATGTTTCTATAGATGTCTGGAGTCCAGGTAACCCCTACCTGGTGTATTATGAGCTTTATGAAAAATTGCGACCGGGTTATGGGGAAACTGGAAATAGGGAACAGGAAATGGGGAAAAAGCGACCATAGAGTAGAAAGTGCCTAAAGTGTAAAAAAGTGCAAATCAAAGACCCAGGAATAGACTAAAAAACCACATAAAAGGGGAAAAGTGATTGTTTCTCTCATAATATGGACTCCAGACATCTATAGAAACATAATAAGAGTTTTAATGGTAGGTAAAACTCCCCTATTTTAAATATTTATATTTCATATTTACATAACAATACAAAAGCAGAAGCTTGTGTGCATGCAATTCCATCTGTTGAACCAGGATCGAAGTTATGGTCCAAGGGCCAGGCATGATTCGAACCAACGTTATTGTGTTCCAAATACACTAGTCAAGAACAGTGACTTGACCTCGGCCATAACACTGATATGCTTATTTCTTTCAATCCCTTTTCTGTAAAGACTGTTGTTCCCCAAGTATAAAACTTAACATTTAGACGAAACCAAAGTATTAACCAAATAATGTAACAATAGTTTTTCTCTGATCCCATACAATGATTAGCTGGTTTCAACCAGTACCCTGAGTACGAGTTTTTTCACTTTACTCGAAGTATTGAGTATTCGAGAAAAATGTATGTGAACTTGTAAAGCACCTCTGGCAAAACAAGTTTCGAAACCTTTTTTGCCAGGGGTGCTTTACAAGTTCACATACATTTTTCTTGAATACACAATACTTCGAGTAAAGTGAAAAAACTCGTACTCAGGGTCCTGGACTGCTAGATCGTCTTCTTCTTTTTCATGTGCCTCTTGTGCGACACATGGGGCTCTATTTGGAGAGAATAGGAATTTTGGTATAATAGAAAAATATACTTGACGTTAATTTCTATGAAATGTGTCATTCGTATGATTTTTGAGTTATAACAGACTTTGAGCGAGTCGACTTATGTCTAGCTGTTCTGTGATAGTAAAGACCTACATATTGTGTTAAAAAAAATGTAATTTCTATGTTTCAGAGAACATCCAGTGGGTGTGTGTGGAGGACATTGAAGAGAGGGATTCCCGGGCCATCTCTGGTCTGCCAGATGTCCCCCGCCTGGTGGGCAGCGGCCACTCTGCTGGAGTAGTCCTGGGCAGCACCGTGGGGCCCAGCGCAGACCAGGCTCATGCTCCACAGGTACTTCTGCATCTATAATCTAAGTTGCAAAGATTTATTAACATTTAAAGCTCACATCAAATGCATGCCCACAAACAAACACGTGTAGTTCGCGCTTACAAATGCTGAATGTGTACTTACAAATAAAATCCAAACCTCAAATGAACATAGACCCTACAACTTTTGCCGCCTTTTCCTGACACAGGGGTGACATTGGCAAAATGAACCATTTTTTACAGTATGGGTGGTCAGCCTTATACCAACCTATAAGTCAAGGAATAATACAGGGAAGAATTGAGGGAAGAAGAGTTCCAGGTCGATGGAGAACTTCTTGTTTGAAGAACCAGCAAGTGTTTTGGCAGAAGCAGAAGATGCTTCTTTCGTCCGACCCGTAGTCCAGTGGTAACACTTCGGACTCGTAAATGGAAGGTTGTGGGTTCGAATCCCGGCGGAGCACAAAAAATATACCATTTATATTTTCAAATATGCTTTTTCCTTGGGGAAAAATTCATATACCTACATTTAGACCGATCCGTAGCTCAATGGTAACACTGCGGACTCTGAATGGGAAGGTTGTGGGTTCGATTCCCGGCGGAGCACAAAAAATATACAATTTATATTTTCAAATTTGCTCTTCGCTGGGTTGAAAAATTCATAAAACCTTTACCAATGACCGGTCACCAAAGGTCCATCCAGCCTTACAGCAACTGGGTCTTGCTTGAGAATTGGCGCTTTGTAGCGACGACGATCAAGCTCGTAAAAAGGTCGATAGCTCAATTGGTAGAATGCTTGCATTCCATGCCGAGAGCAAGGGTTCGATCTCAAAGGTTTACTCAGCCTTCACAAGAAATGAGAACCAGCCCCCCCGGGAGCTGGGAAAACCCCACTTCAACTGAAAGTAGTTGGTGTGAGGCCGGCCCTTACCTGTAAAAATAAATAGGTCCCGAAGCGCCACATGCGACCCCTTCGGGGATAACGCAGGCAAGAAGTTACACTATATGTGTAGCTTAGTTGCGTTTTACCAAAGACCGGTCACTAAAGGTCCATCCAGCCATACAGCAACTGGGTCTTGCTTCAGAATTGGCGTTTTTTATAGCGACGATCAAGCTCGCAGAGGGCTCTTGAGGTGTGATACACACAAAAACAGCGCTCACCAAATAAATCAGCCTAATTTAATTTTATTTTATTTACTTAATTTAATTTCGTGGCGCAGTATCAAAGATGCAAATTACTATGATGATCACTGATCTTCATTGAAGAGGCATTGATGTTTATGTTGAGGTCAAAATTAAACTGCAGTTGCAGTGGTTTGACCTATTTACATTTTATAATTGATGAAAATAATGTAAGTTCTCCCATAACGGTGCGTCTAACATTAAAAAAGTGTAAGCAATCTTGAAATCTAATTATAATTTGCGAAAATGTTTTTGTTGTTCCAGTTACAAAGGATAGTCTCTCGCTGCACGTGTGAGTTCTACTACGTGGGGTACTCGGAGGGTGCGGCGGCGGCGGGTGTAGGAGGGGGAGGGGCAGACGGCAGCGATCCCGACTCCACCTGCGACTCCTTCACCCTCATGCACCACGACTTGGACGTCTGCACCAACTCCCTGCAGGTAAATGCACTATGCAAGCAGATTCTCAGTAATCAACAATTTAAATTAGAATTACACATGTTATACATTTTGTACATGTCGTTGGATGAGCGTTATTCTCAATATTGTACATCTTACTGTGTCACCATCAGTAATCACTGATACAGCAGGCGATTATTTTTAGCATTATGACAATCATTTTATCAAGAGTTTGATTAACAACTTTGTTTTTGATTACGGCGAGTGTATTCAGTTCCACGGCCGGTTTCGCAAACAATCCATTTGCATCCTCATCTAATCTACATAAGTTGCAAAGATATGTAACATTAGGGATTCACATTATATGCATTCTCACAAGCAGACACGTACAAGTTCGCGCTTGCACATGTTGCATGTGAACCTACAACATAAAAACCCAAATCTTAAATGGACATACACCCTGCAACTCTTGCCCACCTTCCCTGAAACAGGGGTGACATTGGCAAAGTGAACCATTTTCTACAGCATGGGTGGTCAGCTGCATACCAACCTATAAGTCAAGGAACATACACAACAAATAACATTTTAGAAACAAACAAATAATAATACTATGTATAAACATTAAAAACCAATACAAAATACAAAATTATAATTTAAAATATTTGAGAGAAACCCTAGCCCTAGCCGCCAACATTACAGATTAACCACCATTTCTTTCTGTCCTTATATACTTCTTTCATAAGGTGGCTAAATAAAATCAGTTCTTTGGTGACAATCTTAAAATGAACAAATGTCATGTTTCCAGTATGCCATGTTGCTGGATGTGGTGAACAACCTCGTACTGTATGTGGAGCCCCAGCGTAAGAGGGCCCTGGAGCTCCTGGCCAGTGTGCGCTTTCGTCTGCAGCTGCGATGTCCCACCGACCCAAGGCAGCCCATACAGGATCTGCAGAACCAGGTACGCAGACAAATATGCCCCCTCTGTTGTTCTTTTTCTTCTTTAACTGCTTTACATTGTCGGAGTAGACCTAGCATCCAAAAGAACTTTAGGGATGTAGAATCCACAGTGCTTAAGTGTTTTTCCATAGACTTATCCAGTTTGTGGACTAATAGATTCATTGCTTTTTTTGTGTTGGTTTGTATAGGTGGAACTTACCCAAAAAAGTGCAGACACTAGCCACGCTACATCATAATTAACGTGGTGTATCTTCTTGAGAGTGTAACTGTACAATGTGTCATTGCAGGTGCGTGGTTTAGTTGCTCGTCTGCGTCGCTTGGAGAGAGAGACCTACCTGGTGCAGCGAGCAAGAGCCGACTACGATCAAGAACTGATGGATCTGCAGAAACAAGTGCTAGACTGCAAGGAGCAACTGGCCAAAGATGGAGAGGTAATGATGGGTCACAGTCTTATCTAGCAGAGTCAGCGTAATCAACCTGAATTTGTCACAATGGCAAAATTGAATTTTCAACTTTTCTCTCGGCGGGCAAATGTCACACTTGAATGGGACTATGGTACTTAGTAATCAATAATGAAATTTGTTTGCCTTTTCCTTGGCAAGCAATTTTCACAAAAAAAAAATTGACGGCCGGCGCGTAGATGATTGAACTTATTGCGCAGTAACTATTGATGTCGTCGCAGGCTGTATGTTGGACAGGCCTGGTTTAGCTCATTTCACTTGCAGACTTTTGAATTCTTTAACACAGGTGTCAGGGATAAGTTCAAAGTTGGATGACGTCTATGATTGCAAGTTTACACTTGACGCCTATGCGTGTCACCCGCAGTTAAAGGGCTAAGTGCAAGCTTCTCTAATATATTTTGAATACCATCTATAGTCAGTAGAACATGTGCTTACATGTCCCATGTTCATGCTGTTTGTTATGTTTCAGGAGCTGCATGCCATGGTGGCGTGTTACCAGGAGTCTCGTGTGCGTGGAGCTCCAGCTACGGGCGCCCGCTCTGCTGCCCCTGTGAGAGCCAATGAGATCTGCTTCAAGCGCGCCCAGTGGAGGCTCACTGACGCTGACGGACAGTTGGGCATCGCTGATCTTGTGCTCACCAACTTCCAGTAAGACATTGCTCATGCTCAAGCATTAATTTGTCGTAACACTGCACTGCCCTAGAAAATGGGAAATTGGCAAACGGCCGAGATGTCATCACTTATAATACTTACTATCAGCAAAGTGTATTTCCTGAATATGTCTTTAAGCTCACTTTTTAAGCTTGGAAGGTTTTGAAAGCTGAACTTTTTAAATGTCGCAGGTACACCAAGAACACCCGCAGCGATGACTCAGTGGAGCACCAGCTGGAGCTGGGCTACATCCGCATGACCAACTTGCTGCCCAACGAGGCCTACACGGAGGTGCTGGTGCCCTCCGAGGTGCGCAGCCACATGCCGGTGGCCAGGCAGAGGGTGCTGCGCGTTTTCTGCAGGGAGAGACCGCCCGTGGGGGGCATCTCGGTCAAGGAGCACTTTGAGATCAATGTTGTTCCAATAACTATAGGTATTTTCTATTTATTTATCACTCCAACGCCCTTTCCACACCGCACAATTCTAGTCTAGTCTAGAAGTCTTAATAGTTATGGAGATGTGTGGTAGCTTTCACACAATTTGTCTGGCGATCCCATACAAACCAGGTGCTATTGTATTTTCTATACATTTTTCTACTTACGCGATCATGGGGCATTTACACAACACTTTATACCCAAGGTACAGATCCAAGGTGCTTTCTTCGAGATCATCATAATCCTTAGCATGACAACCCAGAATAGCACGGAACGCCAAAAAAAAAGCTACTAAACCACACATATAGTGTAACTTCTTGCCGTATTATATCTGAATAATTTCGCATTTGGCAAGTAGAACCTATTTATTTTTGCAGGTAAGGGGGCTGGCAAACGCCAACCACTTCAGTTGAAGTGGTGGTTTCCCAGCTCCCAAGGGGGCTGGTACTCGTATCTTGTGAAGGCTGAGTAAACCATGCCGGTTTTTTATTTTGGATTTTTTAAACAAACACTGAAACGGGAAATCATTTCCGACACCCTCGGTGGGATTTAAACCCGAGCTCGCGGCATGGAATGCAAGCTCTCTACCAACTGAGCTATCAACAGGACCTGTTCTATAATTGGATACATTTTTCAGGGTTAACCAAGAAGTTCTTCAACACCATGCTGAAGTTCTGTTTCCCAGAGAGAGACCCTGACACCATAGAGGCCATCGAGGGTCTGGAGGAGGAAGAGCCAGGGAGCAGCAGCCACAGCGGGACCACGCTCAAGCCCAAGAAGACCAAGAACAAGAAGATGGGCAAGGATACCAACTTCTATGTCAAGATACACAAGGATGATGTGGAGAAAATGAAGGTAGACCAGACAGTAACTTATGTCCTGTTTTTTTTGTTTACTGTTTGTATCGCAATCTGCAATTTAATTTCTGTCTGGGTCACTTAGTTAAAGTTTTAAATTGTTGACTTCCATTTAGCTAACTACTCTCCCAGTCTCCCTGGTATCTTCCCTCTGGACACTCCTCCGCTAAGTGTTTAATTGTCTGGTTACTTGCCTATAGCCACACACTACAGAATACCTCTTCCCCCATTTCCACAATAAGTGGGTGCAGTGCCCTTGGTCAGTGCGAATTCTATTTTGTTGAACCAAGAGATTTTAAGGGAGGTTGTAGCTCTGGACGCTTTCATCGGGATATTTGATAATGTTTTTGTTTCTTATTGTGTTTACGCTGTTTCATTTATCTCTCCGAGCTGTGTGCAGGTCAAATCTACACATTGTGTGTACTATATTAGACAAATGAAAATGAAGATAAGTTCTAAAACTCTTATGCCTTTTCTTAAAACAGTAGTAACTATCTTACAGTATGGGAGGTCAGATTTCTACCTTCTTCTTCTTTGAGTCAGCTTACACTGTATTTGCCCAGTTACGGGTGATGTTTATTGCTCTATGGTCTCCCTTGTTGTTGACAGGAGGGGCAACAGCATAGGTGCTCCATAGTTTGCTGAGCTACACACTTGCAGAGGGAAGAGCCCGTTCCAGATATACCCAGTTCAATTATGTACCCATGTGATGAAGGACCATAGAAGTAAACCTGTCTCACAACAAGCAGTGTTACGTACATGGAGCCCATGATTTGCTAGTGACGTGATTGTTTTCCCTAGAGAAATAACTTAATTGTGTCTATAGGAACGAGCTGAGAAGAATAAGCTGTTCATCTACATCAAGATCCCAGAGGTGCCCGTGCGCGTCAGCTACAAGGGCAACAAGGAGAAGAACCTGGAAGACCTGCGGGACATTTCCCTGGTCATCCCCACGCTGGAGTACCATAACGTCACCTGGACTTGGCTGGACTTCTTGCTGGCCATGAAATCTGACAGTCGCAGGGAGATCCTTTCCCAGGCCATCAGGCAGAAGCTGCAGCTGCACCGGGGCCCTAGAACTACAGCCACTCCAAGTGCTAATAACCCACCTGAAGAGGATAAGGCTCGTATGCTGCTGGGAGATAGACGGGCTGTGAGTAATTTATTATTTTTAGTGCGCCTTCTTCTTTCCACTGTTGAACAGTAGACCACAGGCTGACGATGTAGAAGACAGCAAGATGTTCTTGTAGCCTTTTTTACTCCACTGCAGATCAAAATCTTTCCAATTTTTTCACTTTTCTTTGTTTTGCCAACCCATCTTGTTTATGGTCTTCCCACGTTTTTATTTATTTATTTCCATGGACCCTAAAATTTTGGTTGTTTGCCTGAAGTCCTCTGTTGCTGAGATACTATCAGCCTACTGACATTTCAAGTTAACGGTTAAAATACAGTTTAAAAAAAACATTGGATGATTTTTTTTCCATAGAGTGTTTAACTGTCAGTAAAAAAAGGAAATCAATTACTGAAGTTATGAAAAGTTGGTATTACTGGAGACATATTTTATACATCAAGATAATTACGTTCTGAAAGTGTTGATCACAACATAGGAGAAGAAGAAAGCAGTAAAAGAGAGTAGAAGGAAGCACATTGGAAATTTTATCTATCTTTATTTGTTTCAGGGTGACAAACCTCAGAAGAAGGGCGCAGTATTCAAGTTCCCTAAGTAGCATTAGACACCGCACTAACATTAAACATTACCGGCAATGTTATTGATATTATTGTATGAAACCTCTAGGTATTAATGACGGCCAGGCTGTGAACATTTACTAATAATTATTTATATAAATTATTTTTATACAAGCATTTGACGACGAGTATTAGAAATGGCGTGTAGTATTTTTGCAAAACAAGTATTAGAAAAAATTGACTCTTCCTAAGTAAACTATAGTATCTGCATAAACACAATGGAGTCGACACATTAAAAAAATCCCTCGACTATGTGACGTCATCCATAGTAAATAAAAAGTGGATGCCCGATAATCAGGAATTTGTTATAGTTAACAGCATTGTGAAAATAATTATGCAGTTGACAGTTGTGCTTAATGCAGCACATAGCATTTAACAAAGCTAGTGTTATTTTTTTAAATTTAAATCAGTTAGTATCTGGATTATCTGTCATTAAAATAAACTTAAATAGGCTGTTTGAACGATTCAACTGTTACAATTTATAGTTTACATAGGAGAAGTTATTTTATGTATTATTTTTAAATTGGTACATATTTCCACACTCATTGCAGCTTTGAATTTTTCAGCTTTAAGTTATTTTACATTTAACAAATAATAATGGTTTTTTAAATGTTTTATTTCCTTTTTATGAGATTCCCAGTGAATTGTCAAAGGTAACGCTTTCAAATCAAGGTGGATTTAAAGAGGTGAGAAGAAAACTTGTATATAAAGCGGGATATCGATCGTTGATTTCCCGAGTGTCCTTCAATCATAGTTCACCATATGAATACCGCTCACAGCACCTAAGCAAAAGGAGAAACAGCCAATCTTTGTTATTATGGCTTGACCAATGGGCGTGTGGTATTTTATGGCAGCCAATAAGCTTGCACACTAGCAACTTTTAAAGAGGGACGGACTGCAATTCACCGAAACTGTCTAGTGTACACACCTACTCGTGATCTAGCTCGTGAATCCCATTATGAGTGTCACCCAAGGTATGCTTTTAGCTTCATTTACATTGAACCACCTACTTTTCATGGGCTCTGACAGAGAGGTTCTTGTTTTGTCCTGCCTTTGCTTTTTACTTCACGGGAAAGCTTTCCGTCACTCTTTTTTTTTTATTTTTTTATTAGACAAACAAACAGTTATACATGTAATATTTGGGATAAACAACATAGTTATACAATTTCAAAAACCAGCAAAGAATATTATATTAAAATATATAGCATGTACAAGCGTCCATGTGCTACGGGTCCTTCTGACACATTGGAGCCAAATCAAGGATTGAAGAACCTATAAGAAGAGTTAACACAGTGTTTGGAGAGCGTGCATTTGCAGTTGCTGGCCCTCTGGCCTGGAACCACCTGCCACATCATGTGAGAGAGCTAGAGGACCATGGAAAGTTCCGGAATGCACTGAAAACAAGCAAATTTCTGGCATCGTTTGCACCAGCGCCCTTGGAGTCAATACATCACGAAACGGCGCTATAAAGAAATAATCAACTCATCATTATCATCATCATCATACATACAGGAAAGTTTTGAGGGAGCATACTTTTTATGTGCACCTTGTTTGCCATTGAGGCCAGTAGTTCCATTTCTGGCCACTTTCATTAAGATCCTTGTCTGACTGTATTTTTTGTCCTTCCATAAAACAAATGATCAGACTTTGAACATTTATAATAAACTTTTTACAATTGTAATGTATAAGAAAATCACTGGCACAAATTTTGAAAATGTCTTAAAGATGTTAAGAGCCTAATGTTTGTAATAATGTCATCATTAACCTTAGTTAATTAATTTAGAAGAGAAACTGCACTGATTGTTTTGTAAACTATATGAAAATTCAGCTTCAGTTAGCTCTGTCTTGCATTTTTTTTTTATCTAACAGACTGTGGATCAGTTAAGTTTTAACTAGAAGTAACTGCCAGTTCAAATCCTGTTACCATTGTAATCTAAGTTAGACATTGTACATGTCAATATACAGGGCTGGCAACAGTTGATCAAGGTGGCCAAGACCCATGCGGGCTTGTAAAACACAATGCAACCAAGCTGGGCATATAGTGCAACTCCTTACAGCTGTGTTGCGATGGAGTTGAAACACATACCAATCACTCCAGGTGGAGGTTAACCAACTTTCAAGGGGGCTGGTTCTTATTTTCTTGTGAAGGCTGAGGGAACTACCGGTATTTTGATTTTGGGTTTAAAGAAAATACTGAAACAGAATAATTTCTGACATCCTTGGCGGGGATCGAACCCTAGACCTCTGTCATGGAAAGCAAGCATTCTACCAACTCGCAGGGGGATTTGAGGAGTGCTCTCGCTTGCAATAAAATAGATACATTTTAGAAATTGTCTCAAGTCCAATGTTAAAAAAAATTAAAATAAAGATTTTAAATTATGATTATGGTCGTTAGACATTTTAAAGAATGAAAAATTCTTTAAAATAAAAATAAAGTTCAACTGTAGGATTATATTATTATATACATCGGATTTTTGTTTTAGGAATTGTATTAACTTTATACCTCAAACTGACCAAACTTTGTAAACCAAAAAAGTAAAAAAAGACACAATACTTATCTTAATAACAAATGTTTTATTTTATACTAGTAACAAAAATACATAATAATTATTTGGGTATCTATTGCGTATTTTATAAATGCAAAATTTAAGATTTTATTGCATAAAGATGCTGACATCACATCGACTGCTCCAAGGAAGACAGCACTAAGTCAAAAAGATAGATGTGGTTAAAATGCATCATTCTTTTTATAGATCCTGGAAAAATTTGCGGTGCAGATTCAGCTTTCATGCTCACTCTTGTTTGGTGTGTCATCTAATCTACTGCCACGGTCTGGCATTGTGCCCTGGATATTTCTTCTTGTACTTGAGTCCCGTGACCAGCGTGGAGGACTTGGGGAAGGCGCTGATCCCTCCAAACACGGTGTCGGACTCTGCAAATTCATAAAATAACAAAAACTTTCACTTCCTGGCACAATACAGAAGAGTGTAGCTGGCAGTAAGCCCGTTACATACTAGACGCATTCTGCCCGGTTTGCTTATGGATTACCATACAAGCCACTTTCATACATCCCTATACTACTACACTTCAGACCCAGCAAGACGGCTAAGATTCCTATCCAGCAAGCTCCTACGTGAATAATTTGTAAAGGGAAACCAAAGAGCAATACATGTTGCATGTCATTGGGCCAATACTGTGTTAAGCTGACTCAAAGAAGAATACTTTAGTTAGTTATAAAAAAATGAATGATTTTTCACTTTGGAAAGACATTTTTTATAAAAATTGTACAATTATGTAATGATTTCAGTCAAAAGAATCCTTGAAGCTGCTACAAATAGACAACCAGTTGAACTAGAACCATGAGACTTGGAATAGGCATTTTAGGGAGACCCCAAATGACGGGAAAGAGCTAGAATATAGATGATTATGATGGTGATTGTTACCCGGATGGAAGCGGTGGTAGTCGTGTTGCACATGCAAGTTGGGAGGCAGCTCCATGGTCTTCAGGGCGTCCAGAGGAGTTGTGGTGTCCACAGTGGTGGAGTAGAACTCTATTAAGTCACCTGCAGAAAAATAACACACATAAAAGATCAAACAAAAAACTTTTTGCTTCTGAATATTCTGGCTATATTTATATCCCCAGTACGGAATTCTTTTTCAAGCACATTTATTGTTTCCTACCTTAATTGATTGACAACACTCATGAACAAGCTATGTGCACATTCACATGTATTGGTTATTCAAGAACAAAGATCACAAAGGTTTAGCTCATTTCACTTTCAAACTTTTGAATTCTCTCGCAGATGTCAGGGATAAGTTCAAAGTTGTATGACGTCTATGAATGACAGCCTATGTGTGTCACCCGCAGTCAAAGGGTTAAACCAGGGGTGTCCAACTCAAAATCGTGGCGGGCCGGATTTAGTACTTTTGTAATCGTGGCGGGCTAGAATTTTTTGTTGTTGTACTTTTGTCCATGGGGCAGGGTACACAATTTTTAAATTAATTTTGTCCATAATAATTATGTCGACGGGGGGGGTAGATGAAAAACATATTGCGCAATAACTAGATGTCGTCGCGGGCCGGATGACAGGCATACAGGGCCGTATGTTGGACAAACCTGGGTTAAATATAAAGCATGCACATAATTATGTACTAGTGCAGATTTGTAAAGTGAATGAATATCTGTTCTTCCAGCAACTGGGAGAAATCCACATGGTTTGTCTACTCATTTAAAACACTGCGCACACCCCTGCTTATAATGTAAGAAATCCTGTGCTTCAAGTCGTCATCTTTATGATTTTTAAAGAATGAATCAGCTCACCGACGGTCTGCATGGTGTGTAGGATGGAGTTGGGCACGCCGTGTTTGAACTCCTGGTGACACTGCTGCATCAGGGAGAAGCGCTGCTCCGCCCCCGCATCCTGGAGGCAGGTCTCTGGCTCGGGGGATACGCCCACCCTCTCACACACAACACGGACCCGAGACAGGACGTCTGCGGGAGGGATGTATGCGCGCACAGAACGCAGAAATCTGCATTTGAATAATAAAATCAGTGGTAAAACCTCATGTTTATGTGTTCATTTGATTTGTTAATGAAAAGTATGGATCATGAGACTGACACAATGCAGATTAAGGATCTTCCAATAAGGACTTTCAAACTTTGACAGGTGATAGTGGCCGTATTGCTAAAGCAACATCTGTCAAATTGATCATCATTTATTCCCTTGAGTTGTAATATGGATGGAGAAGAAACTAACTTACGGCATTGATACATCCTATATGGCTCACCTCCAGAGAATACTTAATAATCATGTGAAATGCTATGTTTTCTTACATTCTCCATTTTGTGTCTCGACACCCAATAATTATGTTTTAAAATACTACTTATTGAATATTTTCTTTAAAATAAACATTTTACCGACCGAAACATATTACATAAGGTGTGCACACAGCATTTCCGCAGGCATGAATTTCAATGTTGACAACTTTTTGGAAAACTTTTATAGGTTCACTAAAGTTTTTTTTGTTTACAACGAAAAGACACAGTGAAGATCATTGTTCTCTTTCTAACTTAAGACAATTTGCAGTATAAGTCTGTTACTGTTACTGTATCCTGCCGCCGTTCCACTAGGGGTGGCCGGTACCTCCGCAGATGCGCCTCCACTTTTTTCTGTCCTTACAAACCACTTTCATTTCCTCAATATTCATCACCTTTTTCATACATACTCTTCTCTTATTTTCACTCTGCAGGTTCCATTCTTTCGCAATCTCACCTATTTGGTCTAACCATTCTTTCCTCGGCCTTCCCCTTCCGCGCTTTCCTCTGACATTTCCTTTGTACACTTTCTTCGTTAGTCGTTCATCATCCATTCTTTCGAGATGTCCGAACCATCTCATCGTACTTTTTTGTACTTTCATTCTCATATTCTCTTTTATACCACACTCGTTCATCACCCAATCATTACGTACTCTATCATTCAGTGTTTTTCCAGCCATTGCTCTCAGGTAAGCCATTTCAACCGTACATACTTTACTCAGCTCACATTCATTAACTGTCCACGCCTCACTTCCATACATCAATGTCGGAACCAATATACCATTGTGGACCGCCAATCTCATATTCTTCGTAAGTTTCCTATTTCTTGCAATTCTTCCAATCGTTCCCATTACACTTCTTCCTCTACTAGCACGCTTTTCCAATTCTTTCGTCAATTTCCCATTCGACTCAAACTTGCTTCCCAGATAATCAAATTCTTTCACGACCTCCACTCTTGTTTCATTCAGTCTTATCTCAATTTCCTCGCATTCCTCAGTCCTGTCAAACACTAATACTTTCGTCTTACTGGCATTCACTTTCAGTCAATGATTTATATATATATTTGGATGACTTTTCTTCTTTTGGGCGCCGTTTAGTGGCTCCAGCCACCCCAAGGGCGCCCACCGCTCACTCTTCTTGTGAAGATGGTGGTCTTCAGCTCCTTCCTGAAGCGCTCCTCGCTGGTTTCCGTCCTCAGCTTTATTTCAGATTTATTCAGTGTGTTGCGCCCAAATCATTATTGACGGATATGGCGTTCAGCATCATTTCCAAATGGTAAAATTGTTTTTATCGAAGTGGGTTCCTTGACTTATAGCAGTAAAAAATGGTTTAATTTGCCAACGTCATCCCTGTTTAAGGGTGGGGTAGCAAGAGTTGCGTGGTTTGAGTTTTTTTTCTAAAATAGATTTGTGAATAGGAATGCAATTCACCAACCTATTTTGGCTGGCCAGTAGTCTTAGTGTGAATGCAATGGCATCTGTCGAACCAGGGTCGACGTTATGCTGAAATGGGCCAGACGTGATTCGAACAAACATTATTCTGTGCCAAATACGCTAGTCGAACAATCCACTTGACCCCACAGCCATAACACCGACCATTAATTTGAGATTTGGTGTTTATTTCGTAAGTACACATGCGGCATGCATAAGCGCAAACTTACACCTGTCTGCTTGTGGGCATGTATTTAATATGAATCTTAAGTGTTAATATATCTTTGTAAATTACATTATAGATAGATAGAACATGTTTGGGATAAATAATAGGTAATGTCACTAACCCTTTAGATTCGAGAGATATCCTGGCAGCTTCCAATTTACTGTCTATTTTAACTGAGACTCTCCTGCTCATATACCGGATGGCAACCTGAAGTCAATATAAATACAATATGTTAAGTATGGAGTTGCATAATATAGGTTATGTTTTCAATTCAAGAGACTGAAAGAATATTTACATATCTGGTGTACGAAGACTCTAATTTTAACAGCTGCTTAATGATTGCCGACATTTTATTACGTTTTTAATCTTAATTTTAAAATGGAATAAATATTTGCGACATTTGAGATGTCAAAAAATCATAGTCTATAGAAATATTTTAGCATAGACTACAATTTCTTGAAAATACCTATTTCAAGTGACTTGAATGTGAATGATAAAACATTTTTCACTTGAATTGTAAACGTCCTATAAATTTACTTGATTATTTTTTATTTTCAAAAGCATTTTGATTTATTTCTAATTAATCATCAAAAATCAAATACTTTCCTCTGTGTATCATTGCTTTGACTTTAAAATCTTCCGAACTAATATTTTTGAAATTATCAGCAAAATGAGTGAACAACACTAGAGAACGTACGTCTGCGTTGAATCGGGCACGCTTAGTTTGGTTTTGTATCGCTAGTTTGCAGCACCGTCGGCTTGGCTTGTTGTTCAATCCGCCATTTTCCAGTCGCCATTGAAAGGTGAAATTTCCACTGGATGTTCGCGATAGTTTCGTAAAATCAAGTGGTTTTCGGTCGCCGATAACCGTGTCGAGTGTCGTGAAATAAAAATGAAGCGTCTAGGACTACCATGACGCATCAAAACCATCAAACTAACGGCGCCAGTTTAGAGGACTGCCACACGAACTTCTTCGCCCTGGTAAGTCACTTTTACAAGGAAGACCTTCTGTTTCGCGGCAGCATTGGGATTGATTTGCGTTAAGTTTTACTCTTTAGTGTTCACAGGGTATCCTGGGGGCTCTGTGGGGTTGTGTTGACAGTCGTTGGGGGTTTATGTTATATCGCAATATCCGAACGTTGGCCCAGTTTGACGCAACGTTCGTTTTCATGTCCTTGCGAGTGGCGAGCGCTGTGTTTGGGGCTCCGGGGTGTGCGCGCCCCCTGGGAGCGTGTGGGGGCGCAGGCTCGCCTGTGGGTGGCTAGAGTATTCTGCTGATTGAGGATGGCAGAGGTCACTGGGTTTCGGCTGACCGTTCGCCGCCATTGCTCGGCCGTGTTCGCGCTCGTGCTCGTCCCGCCAACTGTCATCTGCGTTAGATGCATGTTGGGGGCGGCCGTGTCTCTGTACCTTTCGGCCTATACAATCGACCTCCCTTATTTCTACAAATACATTAAATAAAACAAACGCAATCGAACACTGTCTTCTTTCCTTGTCCCAGTGTTCACACGCAGTGCGTCGTGCCAACCATAATAAATATACACTCGCTTTGTGTACAGTAATGCCGTAAAGTAGATCACTCTCATGTTGACGAAATTCTTCAAAACAATTTTCCGTGTTGTGGATTATGCCAACGCTGGTGAACTTATTGGATGTCTCCATTCCTAACAACCATTATGGGTGTATGTTAACAATCTTAAGTTTTTAAATGTGATTAACTTATCACCTGTCAACATTTGCTTATTTTGCGAACCCAATATTCTTGAATAAGGTAGCATGGCTTACCTTGTGTGTGTTATTATTGTAACTGTTGGTTTGAGGCTGACCACGCATGCTGTAAAAATTGGTAAAAATATATTGACATTTTATGTTCATATGAATGCCCACAAGGAGGCACATGCAAATTCGTGCATACAAATGCTATACGTGTAGACAAAATAAAACAAACCTCGCATGAACATAAACCTTGCAACTCCTGCTCTCTTTCCCTGAAATTTGGGGGGGGGGGGGGGGGGGCATTGGCAAAAGTGAAACAAGTTCATACAGTAAGCGCCCTTGGGGTGGCTAGTGCCACTAAACGGCGCTGTATACAAATTGTCCAATTATTATTATTATTATTTTATTGGGGGTCAGGCGCAAATCAAATATTATTCAAGGAACACAATAATTTCGGAAAGTGGCCTTAGTTTACACCTATCCCTACCTGTAGAAAAAATAGTTTCCTCTTTCCAAATGCGACCCCTGCAATGACAATCTGAAAAGAAGTTGCATTTGACCGGTCCGTAGTCTAGTGGGTAACATTTATGACTCGTAAATGGAAGGTTGTGGGCTGGAATCCCGGCGGAGCACAAAAAATACACCATCTATATTTTCAAATATGCTCTTCGCTAAGTTGAAAAATTCATATACCTTTATTTACCAAAGAGCAGTCACCAAACGTTCATCCAGCCTTACAGCAATTAGGTCTTGCTTTCTAGAGCGATAACCAAGCTTGTAAAGGGCTCTTGAGGTGTGATTCACACAAAATCATCATTTTTCATTGCTTTCATAGTGAATGATTTCCAATTTTCATTTCAGTAAAAATATAGCTTTCTCTCTCGGGCACTGAGTTTGTTTTTCATTTGTCAATGTTGAATGTTCTCAGTGAGGAGCTGGGGTAGATTAATGTGTTTTCTAATAGCTTGGATGTATATACATTAGCTCTTCTGAAGTACTGCAGAGCCAATCAAGTATTTACTATAGTTTTTATGATCATGATAAGGATGACAGCTTCATATCTGACAGGTATATTTACTTGTTTTGTTATGGACTCAAATTACAGCACTAATTTGGATTTGGATAAACTTTTTTCTCAGTGTGTAAACGTCACACTATGTGTAACAAAGTATTTGTCTCATCACTAATAACATGGCAGTGTGACATCAATTTCGTCAATGTCAATTCTCTGTCTAGAGATCTTATTACAAGTCTTCGTTTTTACTTTCTTGCTATAGCCGAAGGCTATAAAGAAAGTTATGATTTGGTGTAAAAAAAAAATTTCGAGGTTTTCACGGAAATGAGTTGTCCTGGTGCAGGACATGCCAAAAAACACTATCTTTCAAAAACGTCCGTCTGTATGTATGTATGTATGTATGTATGTATGTATGTATGTGTGTGTGTCACTTTCCAAAGTATAAGACCTAGAGATACCAAATTTTGGCTACATCAACTTTTTTGGACATGTATTAAGTATGAATAACATGGCATTACACCAACTTGAAAATTCAAGATGGCTGCCATACAAAAAAAACATAAAATTGCACTTTTCTCAAAAACGGCTCCAAGAATTTTTTTTAAATTTTCAGAGTTGCCATTTATTAGTTTTTAACTTAATAAATTAGTTATGGCAATACTCTTACTACTCTGTGTCTATGGGCTGCCATATGAAAAAAACAAACGATTGTGATTTTCTCGACAGTTAAGGGGTCAACAAAAATATAATGTTCTACAATATTACGGACAACATAAATTTCTACAAATTTACAAAAAAAATTTTTTGAAAAAATAAATATAAAGCACCGTTTACACGACCTGAAATTTTAAATCGAAAATATTACAAAAACCTATTAAAATGCAAGATATTTGAATTTGTTTTAGATTTGATAGAAAGAACAAGCTTATCACTTTAATTCGTAATCATTTTTTTTTTACTTTTTTGAAAATTCAAGATGGCTTCCGAAGAGCTGAAAATTTAAAATGCGATTTTCTCAAAAACGGCTCCGACGATTTTTCTGAAATTTTTTGTGAATCCATTTATATAATAGTGCTATCTAATAATTATAATCATTTCTTCATCATAATCTCGATTTAGGGAGTTGCCATATAAAAGAAAAAAATAATGGAAAAATTCTCGGCAGTTAGAGGGTTAATAAAAAAATAATGTAGTACAAATGTAAAATAATAATAATAACCTATATATTGCCATCATTATTTTTTCCAAAAAGTGAATCAAAAGTATAGCCGCCATACAGAGTGAAAATTTTCCATACAAAATGTATTAGCAATTTTCTTGGTAGTCAAAGGGTTAAAAATAGATAAATGGCTGCGATTCTTAAAATTTTATAAATACCAATAATAATCAGTCGTTACTTTTTCAAAATATAACTAAAAAGTTTACCCACCATACAAAGTACTAGTTTGCATACAAAAGGGTTCAATGACCATCTATAATAATCTAGAATATAAGTTGCAATGAAATATAAACATTCAAAACTAATATGAAATGCATGCCCACAAACAGGTATGTGTAAGTTCGCGCTAACGAATGCTGAATTTGTACTTACAAATTAAACATAAAACTTGCAACTCTTGCCGACCTTCCTTGAAACAGGGGTGACATTGACAAAGTGAATTATTTTTTACACTTTGGGAGGACTGAGAAATGCGAGAAAATTGAGATAAAGACTGAATGAAAAAAGAGTGGAGGTCTATAATAATCTATAATCTATAATCTAAGTTGCAAGGATATATTCATTTAAAGCTCTCAGATGTATGCCCACAAACCAACAAGTGTAGTTCGCGCTTACAAATGCTGAAAGTGTACTTACAAATAAAATCCAAACCTCAAATGAACATAAGCCCCACAACTTTTGCCGACCTTCCCTGAAACAGGGGTGACATTGGCAAAGTGAACCATTTTTTACAGTATGGGTGGTCAGCCTCATACCAACCTATAAGTCAAGGAATGGAGGTCGTTAAAGAATTTGATTATCTGGGAAGCAAATTTGAGTCGAATGCGAAATTGACGAAATAATTGGAAAAGCGCGCTAGTAGAGGAAGAAGTGTAATGGAAACGATTGGAAGAATTGCAAGAAATAGGAAACTTACGAAGAATATGAGATCGGCGGTCCACAATGGCATATTGGTTGGTGGAAGTGAGGCTTAATGAATGTGAGCTGAGTAAAGTATGTAAGTACGGTTGAAATGGCTTACCTGAGAGCAATGGCTGGAAAGACACTGAGTGATAGAGTACGTAATGCTTGAGTGATGAACGAGTGTGGTATAAAAGAGAATATGAGAATGAAAGTACAAAAAAGTACGATGAGATGGTTCAGACATCTTGAAAGAAAGGATGATGAACAACTAACGAAGAAAGTGTACAAAGGAAATGTCAGAGGAAAGCGCAGAAGGGGAAGGCTGAGGAAAGAATGGTTAGACCAAATAGGTGAGATTGCGAAATAATGGATTCTGCAGAGTGAGAATAAGAGAAGAGTATGTATGAAAAAGGTGATGACAGCAAAAAGTGGAGGCGCATCTGCGGAGGTACCGGCCACCCCTAATGAAACGGTGGCAGGATACAGTACAGTACAGTACTGAGGTCAGCTTCATACCAACCTATGAGTCGAGGATCTTTCTTGTGTAATTGGTACTTTTTCAAATAAATCAACAAAATATTTATATTCATTTAAGTATTTATATGCCTATATCCATATTGTACGAGTATGCAGGTACACACCGCGGTGGAATAAAATTGATTTATTATTGATATATTACATTTTTATTGAAACGGCATAAGCTGGTAGATGATTCTAGCTTTACATACGTCATACAGTGGGTAAATTTTTGCAAGAAAGTCGAGTACAGATTCTGTGCAATTTATTTTCTTTGGCAATCATCTTGATAGAAGGCTCCGCTGTTCTCTTGGACTTCTCATAGGCTCTCTCCGCGCACCTTTTAAATGTCACCCGCTGCTTCAGGGGAGGGCGGTAAAAATGGCAGGGTTTATGCTCATTTGAGATTTGGGTTTTCATTTTGTAAGTACACATTCGTTCGAATCCCACCGAGGGTGTCAGAAATGATTTCCCGTTTCGGTGTTTATTTCTATAATCTATAATCTAAGTTGCAAGGATATATTCATTCAAAGCTCTCAGATGTATGCCCACAAACAAACACGTGTAGTTCGCGCTTACAAATGCTGATTGTGTACTTACAAATAAAATCCAAACCTCAAATGAACATAAGCCCTGCAACTCTTGCCGACATTCCCTGAAACAGGGGTGACATTGGCAAAGAATTTCAAACCCCAAAATAAAATACCGGCTAGGTTTACTCAGCCTTCACAAGAAATGAGTACCAGCCCCCTAGGGAGTTGGGAAACCCCCACTTCAACTGAAAGTGGTTGGTGTGAGGCCGGCCCCCTTACCTGTAAAAATAAATAGGTCCCGAAGCGCCACATGTGACCCCTTCGGGGCAACGCAGGCAAGAAGTTACGCTATACGTGTAGCTTAGTTGCGTGTACAGAATCATAGCAATTGTCAAACCATGCCAGGGATTGGAACTAGATACAAGTTAAGCATACTCTTGGTTGCATTACTATGATGCTGATACTACTTTTGGCAACACAACTAAGCTACACGTAGTCTTACTTCTTGCTGCATTGTCCCAAACGTATGCGGTGAGAGGATCTATTTTCACAAGTAAGGGGGCCGATCTTACATCAAGCATATCATTTGAAGTGTTGGTTTCCCTGCTTCTGCGGGGGTTGGTTCTCATTTCTTGTGATGGCTGAGTAAATCTTACCCGTAATTGGTTTTGGATTTGAAATAAACCTCGAAACAAGAAATTATTTCTGGCACTCTTGGTGTAGATCTAACCCTAGCCCTCCGGCATCTAACGCGAACCCTCTACTGACTGGACAGAAAACACCATAGTATTGTATTTGTTTTAACTGCCAGTGCAAATACCTTCATTTGTAATTTTGGCTTTCTTGCGGCCTCGAAGGGCCAAAAAGTTAGTTTTTCTTTCTAGAAATAAAAACAAATCGGTCCCCTGATGTTCGCAACTATAACAGCCTTTCTACACTCCTTTTATTGAACAAGAATTTGGCCCACTAACACCTCTTTAACCACATATGCGACAGGTCAGACTTTTCTCCTCTGTTTATATGTTCCAATGTTGGGTAAATTATGGATAGGGTCTTTGAATATGTACATACTCTTCTTCTCAAACAATATTAGTATGGCGGTTGATCTGTGATGTTGGAGGCTAGGGTTTTTTAAATTAGAATTTTGTTTGATGTTTTAGTTTTTAATGTCCATACATATTATTTATTGATTTTAAAAATGTAATTTGTTGTATATGTTCCTTGACTTATAGGTTGGTATGCGGCTGACCACCCATGCTGTAGAAATGATTCACTTCGCCAATGTCATCCCTGTTTCAGGGAAGGTCGGCAAGAGTTGCAAGGTGTATGCCCATTTGAGATTTGGGTTTTTATGTTCTAGGTTCACATGTGGCATGTGCAAGCGCGAACTTTTACGTGTCTGCTTGTGAGAATGCATATAATGTGAATTCCCAATGTTACATATCTTTGCAACTTAGATTAGATTAGTATTAAGGGTTTGTGTATTGTCATTATGAAGATTTATTTTAAATTAAGAATGTCCAAGTGTAAACAAAGGTTTTCTTCACGAGTTGGTTTATTTTTTCCAGCGCTTTCGGAAGTTCTTTTCATAATGGTGTGATAACACCATAAGCGCTCGAGAAAATAAACCAGCTCATGAAAAATGATTTTTATTTTCACAATATAACGTATTGTGACTGTCGATAATAATCACCTTGAGAGGTGCTCTTTTTTCAAAAGTAAATGAAGGAATTTTGAGCAAATCTTCTTCTTTGAAACCTTGAATTAAGCTTTGTAGTTTTGTTTTTGTATTTGCTATTGCCTGTTATATGTATGCAAATAATCATCAATTGAAAATGGTATACCAGGCTGAGAAGTCTTGATATATCTACCGATTCTATAGGTAGATAGGAAGCCATAAAACATGGCCACGCGGGTGAACAGCTGATCTCGCGGTCAAATTTTCTCTGTACAGTTTGCGCAAAAATTGAGAGTCTCGTGTTTACATACCTGCTGTAGAGGCTTAGGCCAACTTTGTCAAGAATAACGACAATAGTAATTGTACAGTTCAGTTACTTGAAATTAAAAGTGTTCTTAAAGGTGTTTTGAATTCAATTTCCTATATTTGATAAAAAAAAAAAAAAACAGGGTTGCATACAAATGGTCGTGAACGGTATAGGATCACCGGTAATACCACACCAGTACCCTTAGTACGAGTTGCAAAACTTGAGTATTTTCAAGTTTACGGCAATTATTAAAGAGTGATTTCCCCCAAAATCTGCCGTTTTTGTTTGTTTAAACTTGATTTTCTTCATCACTGTAACTCTTTTGCTAAGACCATAAAGTGTAAGAAACAAAAACGGCAGATTTCGGGAGAAATCACTCTTTAATATTTTCCGTAAACTTTACTTTTCTAAAGTTTTGCAAAATTTTGTAAATATGAAGTTTCATGAAGAACGTACTATCTAAGAGTTTTAGGCTTGCACGGCCGGCTGATGATGCTGGAGTGATGTTTTCCGGGATCTGTTGCCGTGGTTTGTGGAGCTTCCAGACGTTTCGCCCATTTCTACGATAGGCTTCTTCAGCGTGAAGTATGATGATGTAGATGATCTTGATGATAACTGTGAGGACTGTCACAGTTGCGAAATGAAATATCCGTTAATAAAGCAAATAGCACTGCAAATAACTGTTTTTTTGCATCGACCTATCTGTGCGGGTCTGCATTTTCTCATACGAAAGTAATATCAAATATCGTACTCGTCTCACAGATGACCACCTGACAGCCGATATCAATAGATATTGCGCAATAAGTTCAATCATCCATCATTAGTAGAGGTACGGAATTTTCGCAAATAAAAAAACAAATTTTCGCATATATTTTTTATTGAAAATTGAAATTTCGCATTTTTAAATAAATAAATAAAATAAAAATAAATCACCGAAAAGCATAAATGAAAATAAACATTAATTAAAGTTTGCTTTGTTTATTTACTTAAGATGAAGTTATAAAACATCAAAAAGTACTTATAAAATAAAACCATTTAAGTAGAAAGGAAATAAAGTGTTTCAAGTTTTAAAAAATACATATTAATTAAAGGCTAGCATTGTTGTTATTTTAACATTTGCCTCCTTTAAAGTTGATCTACGATCTGTAACAACAACATTGTATTTGCTGAAGAAGCGTTCTGCGTCTACGCTGTTTGTTGGGCTCCATATGCTTTGTAATGCTGCCTCAGCAAAAGATGGGAAGCAACATTTAGTGGCCATCAATATATCTTTCACGTCAGGACGTTCGTTTCTATTAATTGATTGAAGCGCGCAAGTAAAAAGCCACACTCTTGCAAAAATATTCGATTGAACTGTTTTTTCGCAAAAAAAACACAAATCCATATATTTCGCATTTATTGAAAATTATTTCAAAATTTCGCATTTATCGCATTTATTTCGTAAATGCGACAATTCCGTACCTCTAGTCATTAGGTACTTAGTTCAATCATCTACACCCGCCTCCCCCTCTCGTCGACGCTATTTATGGCCCGCCAAATAATAAATGTATTTAAAATAGTCAAAATGTCGATCTCCTGTTCATTATTTTTTGCTAGGTCGATCTCCTCAAGAAAAAGTATGGGCACCCCTATGGGCACCACTCTGTGAATTCTGATTTGGCTCCCGACCAGACTGAAAAACCGCCTGTTCGAAATATAAGTGGCGTTATCGTTTCGTCTAGTTACAAAGATTTCGTAGAGGCCAGTAAGTTTTTTACTTGCTTTCTCACAGGCCTTGAAGGCACAGTGCCTCCAGCACTACAATGCTTCAAGACTTTCTGACTGAGTTGCCTTCTTCCATGGTCCCCCTACTCCCAGAACTTCGGCGTTGGCCTCGACATTGTCTGCCCACCGCATCCTGGGACCTCCGGGTGGTCTAACACCAGAGGGGGCACCATCCAAGGCATTTATGATGATCTTGGAGGCCTCTGCACGTGCTACATGAAGTCTTCTTGATTTCATTACCGACACTATGTTTGAGTCTTGGAATATGTACCTCCGCCCCGCGTTGGTACGGAAGTGCCACCTGCCACCCTCAGGTACAGGTCCAAGAGTAAGTTAATTTGTAAAATAAAAAATAATCATTTTTTTTACATCTTGTGCTCTAGAAAGTTGCTGAAAGTTTGTTGAACAATATGTTTTATTAATTACTGTTTTTGTTTTGATGGAGGCACTTCTACCGTTTTTGATCATTTTAGGCCCTAACTAATCTACTGTATATTATATATACAGACCTACACGGATAAAAAATGAACGTAGCAGATATCAGAACTAACGTCGCCATCTGTATAAAGTTACTTTTGATGGTTCATCGTGACGTTATCTGAATTACTAAAATTTAAGAAGTATTTTGTTGAAGAAGAAGCAAATAAAAGCCATCGATTTTATTGGTTTGAAGGCCCTCCCTCATTTAGCTGTCATCTAAATTCAGTCAAAGCAGTGTTAGTACGTTTTTTGAACTAAACAATATAACTTTTAGATATTAATTAAATAAACAAAGTTTTAATTCACTTTTATAATTCTTTATTTATGTCAAGTACTTTCGCCTACAAGGCATCATCAGGACAATGACAATTCAAAATTAACAATTAAAATTTTAGATTTTTTTTTTTGATAGATCCTTGCTCCTTGACTGATCGGTTGGTATAAGGCTGACCCCCCGTGCTGTAAAAATTGGTTTACTTTTGCCAATGCCACCCCGGTTTCAGGGAAAGGCGGCAGGAGTTGTAGTGTTTATGTTCATGTGAGATATTTTTTATTTGTATGCACACATGCAGAATGTGTAGGCGCGAACCTACACGAGCCTGTCTGTGGGCATGCATTTAATATGCGCCTTAGATGTAAACATATCCTTGCAGCTTAGATCAAAGATAGGCATACTCCTCCCGTCTTCAGTGTCATTAGATGTCCTTTAATTTCCTATGTATTGTATGCGCTCACTATGAGTACGCGTGTCCTTGGTAGTGCAGGTCACGTGCCCCGCAGCAACAGGTGTCCCCCTGGGTAGGGGAGGAGGGGGAGCAGCTCACGCAAGGCGGGGCCTGCAGGGCGCAGGCGCCGCGCGAGGGGCGGCAGCGGGGGCGGTTACAGATCAATCTGTCCCCATGCCGCAACAGCGTGCAAACGCAAAACAATGCGCCGATACCGGCCGGTCTGAGGCGGTGGGACCCCAAGCATGCTTCACTTAATATTCCCTATTTTTTTTAATGTTTGTTTGTTTGTATAACTGGATGTAAAACATTGCTTGTATTCCTTGACTTATAGGTTGGTATGAGGCTGACCACCCATACTGTAAAAAATGGTTCACTTTGTCAATGTCACCCCTGTTTCAGGGAAGGTCGGCAAAAGTTGCAGGGCTTATGTTCATTTGAGATTGGGTTATTATATTGTAGGTCCACATGCGGCATGTGTGAGCGCGAAATTATGCGTGTCTGCTTGTGGGAATGCGTTTAACATGAATCTCAAATGATACATATCTTTGCAACTTAGATTTAGATTATTCAGTGAGCCGTGAGTAGTGTCCGACCGAAAGTGTACTTTCACTTTCGGCCGAAAGCCGTAGCCGAATTTCGGCAAAATTCTACTTTCGGCAGAAAACCGAAAGCCGAAGCCGAAAGCCGAAACTGAAAGCCGTAGCCGAAAGTATGTATATTATTTAAGTGCCTAGTTAGTTATGCATTATTTAGTTAGAAGGATATGCAAGTAACAATAAAAGGTGTTTACAATTCTGGGAACTTTTTTATTTAATGCAAAACTATATGCAAAAAAAAAAAAAATTACTAATAGGTACAATTATTAATAATTAAAAATCAAACAAATTAAAAAACTTAAAAAACTTTTCATGTTTCTTTCATCGCCTAATTAAGTTAAACAAATGCAACAAAAATACTTTATATAAGAAATTAAATGAAATGAAAATAAAAAAATTATAAAAAACGGTATTAAAAAAAACTTTTCATGTTTAAGTCAACGCCCAATTAGTTATACAGGGCGTAAACGACCGTCAAGTCAGTCAATCTTCTTATTTTAAACTACATATGTTCTCCATATGTTGTGTATGTGTAGTACACGAATATGAAAGAATTTTTCAATTTATTTAAGATTTTTTAAACTTTTATTCGTCTAAAGGCCGCCAATCGCGTCGCGGCGTTCGCGTCGCGTTGCGTGCGCGCGGGTGGTCGGTTTGTCTGCCTAACTTTCGGTTGGGCCGAAAGTGACCACTACTTTCGGCCGAAACCGTAAGTTTGCCGAATGTGGCAAATATTGGCCGAAAGGCCGAAAGCCGAAAGCCGAAACCGAATATTCGGTCGGACACTAGCCGTGAGTCTTCTAATATTTTAGAAATTAGATATTAACGAACGAATGGGATATTCAGTATCACAACTTCCTTGAATTATCGGTTGGTAAGAGACTGACCACTCATACTGTAAAATATGGTTCACTTTGCTAGTGTCACCCCTGTTTCAGGGAAGGTCGGCAAAAGTTGCAGGGTTTATGTTCATTTGAGGTTTGGATTTTAATTTGTCAGTACACATTCAGCATTTGATAATATCTAATTTCTAAAATATTAGAAGACTCACGGCTCACTGAATAATCTAAATCTAAGTTGCAAAGATATGTATCATTTGAGATTCATGTTAAACGCATTCCCACAAGCAGACACGCATAATTTCGCGCTCACACATGCCGCATGTGGACAAACCCACAAACATGGGCATGCATTTGATATGAGCTTTGAATGTTAATATATCCTTGCAAGTTAGATTATAAATAGATAGGAAAAGGAAGAAATGCATGAAAAAGATGATGAATCCGAATCAAATGAAAGAAATATGCTAGGATGGTTGATCTTATCTAATCTAAGCTGCAAGGATATATATCATTTAAGATTTATATCAAATGCATTCCCACAAGCAGATATGTATAATTTCGCGCTAACACAGCATGTGGACCTACATTATAAAAACCCAATCTCAAATGAACATAAGCCCTGCAACTCTTGCCGTCCTTCCCTGAAACAGGGGTGACATTGGCAAAGTGAACCTTTTTTTTTTGGTTTGGTTTTTGATGGTTGGTTTAATTTTAATTTTGATATATTTCAATGATTTTTTGTAAGCCAAGGCCACATTCCGTTTTTTTTTCCTTGACTGATAGCCGATAGGTTGGTATAGTTCTGACCCTCCATGCTGTAAAATCTTGGTTCACTTTTGACAATACCACCCCGTTTCGGGGAAAGGCGATGTATGCCCATGTGAGGTTGCTTTATTTTTGTTTGTACTGTTATGATTTTCGGGTTCAAATAGACTTCAAATTCAAAACTGGACTTCTTCGATGTTATTTATTTCACAGTTAGATTTATTTTTTACAGTTTACATTTATTTTCACAATTCACATTTAATTATTTTACAGATGGTTTAGGTTCACTTATACTGTCATAGTGTTTGGAAGCAAATTGCCGTAGGATCACTGAACTGCCTGCAAGCCATTCGCGGCTTTTATAGCCATGAAGGTTCAGGCTTCTAGAGGTCAATTTTGCCGGAACCTTCTTGAACGGTCTTCCAAAAGCTTTGAGTAAATAAATATGATGATTTCTAGTTACTTCCTTATAATATCTCTTTACCCTAGGTACTTATAATAATTAATCCTACTTATATACAACTCCCATCAGCTACAAATGATATATCTACCTATTTATACGCATTTGCTATTTACATAACATTACACATGCAGCATATGTAAGAACGAACTTAGGTGTTTCTGCTTGTGGGCGTTTATTATTTGTGAGCTTTAAATGTCAATATATCTTTGCATCTTAGATTATAGGTGCATACCATTTATACAGCGAAAATGCTATTACAGGAGGCGTGTTATCTCCATTTAGGCAAATAAATGCAAAACAGTTTTTAAATGAAGAATGCTGAATGTTAGGTTGCCAGGAAAAAGACAAACAAATATTTTGTTGTTGGTTGGTAAGGACGGCAGTCCCATGCACAATAATAATATTAGGATGATTTATTTGGTGATCGCTGTTTTTGTGTGAATCACACCTCAAGAGACCTCTGCGAGCTTGGTCGTCGCTACAAATCGCCAATTCTCAAGCAAGACCCAGTTGCTGTAAGCCTGGATGGACCTTTAGTGACCGTTCTTTGGTAAAGATATATGAATTTTTCACACAGCGAAGAGCATATTTGAAAATATAAATGGTATATTTTTTGTGCTCCGCTGGGATTCGAACCCACACTTTCATTTACGAGAATGTTAACCACTAGATTACGGACCGGTCACTAGACCGACGTTTGCTTGCCGAGAAAAAAGTTCTAAATTTTGTTCTGTTCTTTGTCTCCTTCCCCGTGTACAAGATCACCTGCTGATGATAATGAGTTGGTGATTTCTTTATAGCGCCGTTCCGTAACGTAGTCACTTCAAGGGCGCTTATGCAATTGATGCCAGAAATTTGCTTGTCTTCAGTGCATTTCGGAACTTTTCATGGTCCTCTAGCCCTCTCACATGATGAGGCAGGCGGTTCCAGGCCAGAGGACCAGCTCTCCAAACACTGTGTTTACGTGACTTGGCTCCGGTTTCTGCCGAGCGTAGGGTGAGGGCGCGCGTTACCATGTCCTGAGGGTGTTGTCTTGTTGCAGACCGAGCTATGCGGCATCAAGTGGCGTAAGCTGGTATGGGGGGGCGCGGGTGCTGGTGCTGGGGGCGGGGGCGCGCCGCTGGAGGACCCCGTGCTCAGCAGCTACGCGCGCTGCCTGGCCGAGGACGTGCTGTGCGTGTGGAGGCGTTCGGCACGCGGCGCGGGCCCGCCGCTGCACCTGCACGCCGCCAAGGAGCTGTGGATCTTCTGGTACGGCGAGGAGCCGGACCTCAACGAGCTGGTGGCGCCCGAGCTCACGCACCAAGGTCAGCCCACACTCTTAATCTATTCACTTATTCCTCATTCCTCAGTGACCTGCAAGAAAGAAACGCAACTAAGCTGCACCCTGCACGTATATTGAAACTCCTGACCGCAGACGTGTGCATAGGGTATAGGCAAAAACATTTCAGAATAAATATTTTGTCCCATTCCTTTAAAATAGCTCATTTCAAATTGACTGAAGTGCTAACGATGGCTCCAATCTAACTTAAATTTTGAATATTAAATTATTTAGATTTTGGGCAGTAACTTTGTGAAAGCACATTTTAATTAATTAAAATACTTTTTTAACTTTGTTACAATTCACTTGAGTTTTATTTTTTAAAAAACACAACCAGTTTCGGGAGAAGCAGTACCTCCCAGAAGATGGGAGGTACTGCTTCTCCCGAAACTGGTTGTGTTTTTTAAAAAATAAAACTCAAGTGAATTGTAACAAAGTTAAAAAAGTATTTTAATTAATTTGAATATTAAATCTGAATATGAAGCTTAATAGTTTTTTTTACCATATACTCGTATTGCCTGCCTATTTTGTGCGTGTATGGGATGCACGCCTCTGCCTGATCGCTTGTGGAGTGTGGAGCCTATTTATTTTCAACAACTTTACGCTAATCACTCAAGTTGAAGTGGGGGTTTTCCCAGCCCCCGACGAGGCTAATTCTAATTTCTTTTAAAAACTGAATGAATAATATTAATATTAGGATGATTTATTTTGTGAGCGCTGTTTTTGTGTGAATCACACCTCAAGAGCCCTCTGCGAGCTTGGTTGTTGCTGTAGAAAGCGCCAATTCTCAAGCAAGACCCAGGTGCTGTACGGCTGAATGGACCTTAAGTAACCGGTCTTTGGTAAAGGAATATGAATTTTTCACCCAGCGAAGAGCGTGTTTGAAAATGTAAATAGTATATTTCCTTGTGCTCCGCCGGGATTCGAACCCACAACCTTCCATTTATGAGTCAGAAGTGTTAACCATTAGACTACGGACCGGAGTAAACCTTGCTGATGTATTATTTGTGTTGGAAATAAATACCGAAACGGGAAATCGTTTCTGAAAACCTCGATGGTACTCGAACCTTAGCTCTCGGCATGTAATGCAAGCATTCTACCAACTGAGCTATCGACCGGAAGCTTGAGCGAGCTTGGTCGTCGCTACAAAGCGCCGATTCTCACGCAAGATCCAATTGCTGTAACACTGTTTTTGTGTGATTCACACCTCAAAAGCCCTCTGTGAGCTTGGTAGTTGGTATAAAAAATGTCAACACTGAAGCAAGACCCAGTTGCTGTAAGGCTGGATGGACCTTTGGTGATCGGTCTTTATAACGGCATGAATAAGATACTTATTTCAACCCAAAGAGATTTTTTTTTAAATTACATGATATTTTTTTGTGTTCCGCCGGGAATCGAACTTGGTGGTTTAGGAGTCCGTAGCACTAACCATCAGACTACAAACCGGCCAAAAGATTATTCGCTGATAATAATACATTCTATATAATGACGATGAATTACTTTTTATAAGTGGGGAAATATATTCCATTTTGTTCTAAATCTGATCACTTTCCGTACAAAGTCTCTTCAACTTTCCATACAAAGTCTAGAATAATTTAGTATTTCCCGTAGAGAAAACCTTGGTGGTTGGGCTAATGTGTACTGTATCCGCGTCCACTGTCGTAGCTGGTGTTCCATGTTATGACGGGCCCGTGGTGTTGGATGTAGGCAGGCAGAGCTATTTGCCCCTACCCGGACCACGCCGCGGTTCACGTGCTATGGCGGCCTTTCTCTTTTGTGCTTACTATTTCGTGTACAGAGGAAAGAAAACGCCATCACTCTAGCACTCTTCTGTAACTACATATAAAACTTCAACTCAAACATAGCGCTTACAAAAAAAAAATGTAGGCATGGAAACTAAAATAGCCACTCTGTTGAGCGTTTTCGTTTTGGTTGAGTTTAAGTGTGTTGTTTTATGTTTAGGGTACTGGTGTTCCCTACCACCACCTGTGGCTCAATACACTTCGTACTATCGGCTTCATATAACAACAGCGTGGGAGTTGATGACATGAAATCAGTCTGTGTTGACAAATCATCTAAGACCTAATCATCATCTATATTCTATGGCATGACCAAACGGGGTAGATCTTTTCTTCCTTTTATGATGAGATGAGAAAGATGTAGCATCTCATTATACGCAGACGTAATTCTATAGTAAAGTCCCATCATCACTACCATCTGTCCCAGGTCTCCGATGGCCCCATGGAGTAAATGTATCTTGATAATTGTTTAACATGGAGTGAGTGTGTTGCACTGGCTGTTGTCTACACCCTAAGATCCTGATTGTTGTAAATTGGATTGTTTCTGTTTGACTGTTTCACGTGGAGTGAGTGTATTATACTGGCTGCTTGTTTAACTTGTGTGTTTCTTGAGTGTTTCCTTCTGATTGAGTCTGATGAGTTTTACCGAGAGTGGCTGTTTCACGTGGAGTGAGTGTGCTGTACTTGCCACATGTTAAACTTGGAGTGTGTCTGTCTGATTGTTTTACCGAGAGTGACTGTTTCACGTGGAGTGAGTGTTTTGTACTGGCTGCTTGTTTAACTCTGAGATTGTCTGTCTGATTGTTTTACCGAGAGTGAGTTTGTTGTAATGGATGCTTCTTTAACTTGGAGTGAGTGTGTTGTACTTGCCACATGTTAAACTTGGAGATTGTTTGTCTGATAGTTTTACCGAGAGTAACTGTTTCACATGGAGTGAGTCTGTTGTAATTGCTGCTTGTTTTGGCTGGAGTGTGTCTGTCTGATTGTATCATCGGGAGTGATGTTTCATATGGAATGAGTGTTGTTTTGGCTGCTTTTTCAACTTGCAGTGTGTCTGTGTTTTGGTGTGCCTGTAACACAAGGAGTGAGTGCTCCGTGACGTCTGTTGCACTGGGGCTGGTGTGCTGCGCTGGCTGTTGCACGCCAATACCGCTGCAGGCGCGTGACCTTGCCCCACTGCCGCCCCGCCCCGCCCCCGCCCCCTGATCGATACGCCGAGGCGCGCGACTCCGCCCCCACCCCCCCAGGGGAAGTCACTATCAGCACCACAATAACACACTCGCATTGTGTCAAACAGAGTGACCTTGCCACTTTACTCCACTCCTATCAATGAAATGTTTATTTATTTAATACATTTGTATTCCGGTAGATAGCTCAGTCTGTAGAACGCAACGCAACTAAAAACCCAACTAAGCTGCATTTATTTTTATATGTAAGGTCTAGTCTTACGCCAACCAAGTTGAAGTGGGGGATTCCCAGCTCTCGCGGGGTGATCAGGGTTCGAACCCCGCCACTGTTAGAGAAATGAGAACCTGTTGGCGTAAAGTTAGCTAGCTCACTCACCTGTAAAATACATAGGTTTTCTGTTATTTTATAGTGCAGATACCTTCCCTACCTACCTGTATTGGAATAATTTGATAATTATAAGAATTGGCAACGCAAAACCAAATGATGTTTTTGTGCTGTTGACCACATTCACTTCCTGCGCTCGTATCGCATTTCATGTAAGTAGTAACTGTTTTCTCGCCATCTTGCAAACTTTGTCAACAATATTTTACAATCGATAATTATTGGTTTATCACAAGGCAACTAAGCCACGCACATAGTGTAACTTCTCGCCGCGTTCTTCCGGATAGGGTCGATGTGGCGAGTGAACCTATATATTTTTTACAGGTAAGGGGGTCGTACGCCGGCCGCTGTGCCCGGAGGATAAAACATTACATAAACTGCCCTCGAGCGCGTATATATAAAAAAAATATGGAAACTGAGTCACTCACTCGGGGTGCTGCTGTTTCTTCCATACATTTTTGTGTATACGTGATCGAGGGGAGCTTTCGCTGTTTGATCCTCGGGGGGAACAGTACCTCAGTTCATACTCTTTCTTCTTGTGCCGCTTCAATGAAGATAAGTGATCAACACAGCGATTTGCACCTTAGTTACTGCGGTACGAAATAGGGATCCAGTTTTCTAATTCTGCCGAAAACTGCCGAAAAAAATTGTATATACAACAGCGCCTCTAGTAATCTATAATCTAAGTTGCGAAGATATATTAAAAAATTGATTATTTTTCAATAAAAAATTAAAAAATAAAAGAAATTAAAAACTTTGTTTTATTCCACTTTTATTGTTTTTGAGTATGTTACAAACGTTTTCGGAATACCTTCCATCATCGGGTAACAACAATTACTAAAATCAAACTTAAAAATTAAGACATGGGTGTGGGATCTATTGGTGGTAAGGGAGGGGGTAGCAAGGTAGGTATGTGGGAGGGAGATGGTGAGTTTTGGGGCGGAGCTAATATTGTTAGGAGAGGAGACGTAATGGCGGGAAGTTGAATATTTAGCATATTACTTTTATTTCTATGTTTATTTATCTCTAATATTTCTAATATGTCCAACTTTCTCCCTTTTTGGCAGCTATTTATTAATTCTAAATTATCTATATTAAAACTGTCCGAAAACGTTTGTAACATACTCAAAAACAATAAAAGTGGAATAAAACAAAGTTTTTAATTTCTTTTATTTTTTTATTTTTTATTGAAAAATAATCAATTTTTTAAAATGAATTTCCACAGTGTTTCACAAAAATCTTTTCAAAATTTAGAAATATTAATATTTAAAGTTCATATCAAATGCATGCCCACAAAAAAAACACGTGTAGTTCGCGCTTACAAATGCTTAATGTGTACCTACTTACAAATAAAATCCAAACCTCAAATGAACATTACCCCTACAACTTTTGCCGACCTTCTCTGGCACAGGGGTGACATTGGCAAAGTGAACCATTTTTTACAGTATGGGTGGTCAGCCTCATACCAACCTATAAGTCAAGGAATAAGTAGGAGTAAGTTGTCATAATATATTTGCTGTTGTTGTGTTGACAGCGCTGGTCGAGTATTTACGCGATGTTCTGTGCCCGAAGTGCCTACCTACTACAGCAGCGGTTCCCGAATTCTTTTGGCTACGGAACCCTTTTTGGCTCACCGTTTTTGTGCGGAACCCTAGCTAGACCCTAGAGTCTAGTAGGGCCTAGAGCTCAAGTAAGAAGGAAACTAACTGTAACATTGTTTTTTTACGTGAGATCACACCATACTGAGGCTTTTTGGCTTGGTGTTCGCATCTTATTAATTATGTTCATTTATAAAATTACCATATCTATGTATATCTAAATATATCAAAGGTACGAGTAAAGCGATTTAAAATAGTTAAAATTAGAAAAAAAACATCGAAATCTTAAATATTTTCACGGAACCCCTGAGAGCCTTCTACGGAACCCCAGGGTTCCGCGGAACACGATTCGGGACCGCTGTACTACAGCATGGAGATAACCCGTTTCCTGGCGGCGACGGTAGAGGCCCGCCGAAGAATGTCGAGAAAAGTGAATCCCGGCCGACGTTGTCCCGACCGGTTTCGGCCGCCGCCCAACATGTCGCGCGGCTCTCACACGATACCGGCAAACAGCTGTTGATATTATTATTCCATTATATCCGGTCTGTGGTGCACACGGCAGAGCGTTTGCGGTCCGATCTGGAGACTTGGGATCATAAGTCAAGAAGAGGCACTAACTCCACGCACGGTAAGCGACAGTTTGTGCCGAAATGTAGGGCTGAGATAAGGGCCTCGTGTCAGCTACATAAACAAGTAACTTGATCTTGTCATATAATTTTGATTTAGTTCCCTACTTAATCAAAACCTCAAATGGAGTTATGGTAATTTGATAAATTTACAAATACATAATAATTAACTTTCAAATTAATTACAGCTTTCGGATTTTAGACGAACCGGTGCGGTTGAACTTACATTATTTGAAGTTTTGTTTGCGTCGTAACCAATGTCTTCATTAGGCACCCTTTCTACACTAATAAGTATGAGTTGTCTGCTGAAGTCAATAATAATGTAAGTTCTCTCGAAACAGAAAAAGTAATTTATTTTCAAAGATAATTGTAATTTTTAGGTTTAAGTTAGAAGTACGGTCGTTTGATATTTTGACAATTATATTAATTTTTAAAACTGAACAAATTTCAAAACTTAATTTAAATCGGATATTAACGAACCGTTTAGAGAGAACTTACATCATTCTCGACGTTTCGTCAGCGACGTAGCCGACGCCTTTAGGAGAACATCCTCTCTGTCATCCAGTTCATCCTCAGTCGTCGTGCAGAGAGGATGTTCTCCTGAAGACGTCGGCTACGTCGCTGACGAAACGTCGAGAATGATGTAAGTTCTCTCTAAACGGTTCGTTAATAGCCGATTTAAATTAAGTTTTGAAATTTGTTCAGTTTTAAAAATTAATATAATTGTCATAATTGTAATTTGTCAATGTGGTGTTCAGTGCTTTTTTTTTTTTTTTTTACGATTATCTAAATTTTTGTATTCTTTAACTAATAAAATGGTATGAGGCTGACCCCCGTTTCTGTATAAACTTAGTTCTCTTTTCCCAATGCCACCCCGTTTTCAGGGAAAGGCGGCAGGAGTTGCAAGGTTTATGTTGATGTAAGATTTTCTTTATTTTGCATGTACACATTGCAGCATGTGTAAGTGCGAACTAACATGCTTCTGCTTGTGGGTGCGTATTAAATGTGAGCCTTGAATGTGAATACAGATTTGCAGCTTAGATTATAGTGACACCTGCCGATGGTGTGAGGACCAAAACCTTTTGTAATTTTTCTTTAAAAAAAACTGAAAATGAGCAGTGAAGAACAACTTGTTATTTCGTAAAATCTCTTATAAAGTGAGTTGTCCGTAACATGATTCTGTCTACGGCTCAGAAGCACTTTTCTTCTAAATTCCTTGCACTTTGGATGCCAATCCAAGTCGGAGCTTGGTAGCGTTTGCGAAAGAACTCCATAGATAAAAAAAACATCACAGTACACCTTATTTTTGGACACGAATCGCTATCTCGTCACCTTAAGGTCGTAAGGAATTTAGCAAAATAGCGCTTCAGACCATCAACAACGGGTATAATTATTTAAACAATCTTCTGATTCATCATCAGGTATGGTTTGGGACCGAAAACCGTTTATAATAGTGAATATGGGCGGTGTTACAGTAAAGAGCAATTATTTCTTAATAGCATTTTTGAAATATTTTTTGTTTTCTACACCATGACTCTGTGTACACGTCCTTGCTTTGTCGACGTCTCTCTAGCTAGTGAGAGGTAAGCGTACGTGATCGTCAGCACCACTTCTTTGATTATTTTAATTTACCAAAACTATAACGCTCACTGGAGGCGCTTTTCTTGTTTGAATATATTCATTGTGTGAATCGCTACGGCTGAGATTAAACGTGACGTTTTATACTGAACTGTACTTGTAGACTCCCACCACCATGCCCGAGGCAGTACCGTTACCTAGCCTCCGTTATCGAGCGCTACAAACGTAACTCATTCACAAACTCGCGGGCGGTACGACCAACAATGCAATGCTATTTATAATAGCGATGCTTTCTGCACCTCAAGTATGAAAATGTAAAAACTGATGTCTAAAAACTGGTCAGATCAATAGCTCGGTTGGTAGAGTGCTTGCATTGCATGTCAAGAGCTCGGGTCCGAATCCTACCAACGGTAAGCAAGTACCGGCAAGGTTTACTCTGCCTTTACAAGAAATGAGTTCCATCCCCTCGGGAGCTGAAAAACCTCGCGTTAGGCCGGACCCTTTACCTGTAAAAATAAATAGGCTCCACTCGCCACGTGCGACTCATTCGGAGAAAACGAGGCAAGAATTTTACACTGTATGTGTGGCTTAGTAGCGTTTTATTGTTATTAGCGATGTAAAGTTATATTTGTAAATTAGCAAGATACTGAAAACCTGTGAGTATTCCAAATTGTGCATGGAAGTAAGCCAGGCACGGATTTAGCCCAGTGGGGGCCCTGGTGCGAGGAGAGTCATAAGGCCCGCACCCGTATTTTTATTTACCCATTGAAAATCGCAACGAACCTGAGTTCTTTGGCGTTTTAATATTATGTAGCTAGTTTTAGTATAAAGTTACTTTAAAAGCTTAAAACATTGTTGATGAGGCTGGTATCAGTTAATGCTTTAAAAACTTCTCTCACTTTTGCCAATGCCACCCTGGTTTCAGGGAAGGCAGCAGAAGTCGCAAGATATATGTTAGTGTTAGGTTTAGTTTATTTTGGAAGTTCCGATGCATCATGAGTTAGCTCGAACTTACACTTATCTACTTAGGTGCTTGCATTTAATATAAGCCTTGATGTCAATAAATCTTTGCAACCTATATTATAGACTGGTCGATATAAAGATGATGTTGTAATGGGACTAGATAAACATACTAAATGAGTAGTGTAGGTGTGGTCAAAATAATGAATAGCAATTTATTGTCATTTTGATATCAATTTTATTGTGCTGCATTGCTTATTTTAACAAAAATATGGTTGGATTTCATATAAATGTTTGGCCTTCGGTCCTTAACGGCCCCCTACTTAGTAAAAAATATAATATCAAGTTACCCAGACAAGTAATCAATCTGTACACTCGTATTTGAAGTTTTCCATCTAATGATCTTTTAAGTACAGAAGTTTTGAATAGTGTGATGGATGAATGATGCTGATGATGATGCTGTGACGCAGTACGCTAGCGAGTAAGTGGGAAATTGTGTTTGTGAGTACTACAGACTGCATACGTCACAGTGACGACCCGCTTCACAGCGCTGCCAAATGAAAGTGCTCAAGATGTATGGAAGCTAAAGCAGCGCCTCTTGTGGACGTTTTAAGTTAGATACATTTTTTTGGTGCGACGTTTAAAGTGGATGTTTTGTACTAGGTGTATAGAATAGCGGGAGGGATGGTGGGGGGGAGCATTGCCCAACATTAGCTGGTAAACATTGCGTTGAATTTAACAAAAAATCGCGACCAACCGTGTTCGTCTTCTTCTGTCTTAATTCTAAGATTGCCTTGAAGCAAAGTTCTTAAACATGTTTCGGCATGCTTCCATGTGCTGTTCCTCACACGAGGGAATATATCCTGCATGATGAACTCTTGGCGTGGTCGTCCTAGGGCAGGGGTCGGCAACCTGCGGATCTTTGGTTCCATACGCAAATATTAAAAATTATCAAAGAAAACACTTCTGATCGAAAATCAACAAATCGTTCTGAATCGATTAACGGGGATTAAAGGACGAAAGGGCCACAATGTGGCCTGCGTAAGCCTTTCATCCGGCCTGCGACGACAGCAATAGATATTGCGCAATAAGTTCAATCATCTATGCGGCGGTCTTCGATTTTTTTTGTGGTAAATTGCGTGCAACAGCTTTTGAGGGGGAGCGACAGATTTTTTGCTGGTAAATTTTTGTTTTGTTGCCCATTTTATTTGACCACACAAAAAGTTAACCAGGAAGATTTAAAATCATATTGATTTAAAAAACAGTTGTCATTTAAGATTGAGTATTACGTAAGAGCAGATGATTAGGTTCCTACTTACATTATAATTATAATCAGCATGTTCATTAGTTGGTAGGGATCCACACAGGGACACGCTTGAGTATTGTACAAGGGGGTAGATTTGAAAAAGATGAAAAATGTGTTACTGTTGGGAACATAGCCCTAAAACTCCTGCGCTGTTTTCCAGGACGATAGTTGTATTGAAGCAAGGTGGATGAATCGGTCATCCTGTAACATTAATGATTATTCATCCGTAGGTCTGGAATGTTATTGCCCCTATTAACCGGACAGAAAGTACTGCGTATTATTTATTTCATACAATAATAGAGTGACAAAAGATAGCAGGTAATATTGCCTCTATAAGCCAGGCAGAAAAGCACTGCGTATTAGTTATTGCATACGATAATTGAGTCACAAAACGTAGCAGCTTCAAATGACGATACGATAACAAAACGAAGAGATGCGATGCGTACGTAAATTATTTGTTCACCTATGTATCGCATTGATTCCAATTTCAATCATGATGATGATGATGAATGCGGTGGCATTGATGACGTCGTTGTGCCGAGGGGGGGGGGGCGCACATGGTCACGGCCGCCCCCACTCCCCCCTTCCCCCGAACATCGGTAGTAGTATCGACCCGCCCCGTGGCGTCGAACCCGCCCCCTCGCCCCCGTCCTCCCCAACCCCCGTGTCACCTTGCGGCACCGAAACCACCGCCACGCTGCACCGTGAGATGACCGACAGACACTGATATCCCGCTTCGGTACCGGGAATAAGCTGTGTTTTAAGCGGAAATGCTGTAAATAGCACATATTTACATTAGATTATCATGAAGCGCTGTTCTGCTCAATTCCTTACACTATGGATATCCATCCAAGTCGGAGCTTGCGAAAGAACCCCATAGAAAAAAAAAATCACTGCACACCTTAATTTGGACTCGAATCGCTATCTCGTCGTGCTAAGCTGTGGTCCTAAGGTCATAAGGAATTAAGCAGAATAGCGCTTCTGCAATGCATTATTACATGATGCTCCTTCACAATTGAATGGAGATTTCTAGAGTCTGTCATCCTATATTAGTGTTTTAAAAATAAAGAAATTTTGTAATTATTATTATCACAATGGACTTTCTAAAAGGCTGACCCCTATAATCTAAGTTGCAAAGATATATTAACATTTAAAAGTAATTTTAAATGCATGCTCACAAGCAGACACATGCAAGTTCAGTCTTACAAATGCTGCATGTGTCCATGCAGATGAACACAAACCCTGTAACTTTTGCAGACCTTCCCTGAAACAGAGGTGGCATTGGCAAAGTAAACCATTTTTTACATAATAGGTGGTCAGCCTCATAGCAAACTTTAAATGTCAAGGAATTAAATAATATGAAATCGTTAAAGAATTCAAAAAAATAAAATCTAGAAAAATACCTACATTGAGTTATAATATAGTGGAGTCAAAACTATTTTGAAGCAAGTAGACATTATATTTATCTGCTTCAACCTACTTCAACAGAAATCTTTGTTAGTTAGAAAGAGAACAAAAGTACTTCAAGTGTTTTCTTTTCTAAATTTCATTTCTAATTTTGAATCATTTTCATTTCCTATATTGTTTTTATTGCTTGTTAAGCATAGTTGACGTGTTTGGTATGCACATTGCATTTCTATTCCCTTCCCTTTCTCCTGACCTTTCTTTCCTTATCCCATCATGAGGATGATTGATGTCGTGGAAGAGGAAGACCGAGAAAGGTATGGATGGACCAAATTTTCGAAATAATAATAATAATAATAATAATTTTTATTTCTATAGATAAATACAATACAATTTTGTAATAAGTGAAATACATTTTGAACTATATATTGAACAAACTTTATTTTGGAGGGCTGGAGCCTAAACTAGGTCTTGCCTGTTCTTATAGGTCTCCAGTCACTCTGTGTGTGTGTGTGTGTGTGTGTGTGTGTGAGTGTATGTGTGTATTTGTGTGTGTGTGTGTGAGTGTGTGCACTCATTTTCAACCCACAACCTCCAAGAGGGATTCTGTAGCGGCATAATCAAGGTCTTGTAACCAGGATGCCACCTTCCTTTTGCATTCCAACCTTGTCAAAGAGTATACATCCACCTTACTATCAATCCTGTTGTATAAAAATGGACCCCGAAAGTGAAAGAATCTTTGTGCAAACGATGTTGAGACCGTGTTTCTAGGACACATGCCACTTCGCCTCGACAGAGTTGTAGAACGATCAAAAGGAAGTAGCTTGTGTTGTTTAAGAATTGTCTGCAAAATATATAACTGTCTGACAGTTAAGACTTGAGACCTCTGGTACAGCTCAACCGTTGGGAAACGGAAAGGCAGAAAGTGGATCACTTTCAGAATGGCCCTTTGAGATCTTTCAATTTTCATAACATTTGATTTATTAGTTCCACCCCAGACAGAAATACAGTATACAATTAGTGATTGACAAAGGGAGAAGTAAACTGTTCTAGTAATATTAGGGGTTGCGATGTTTCTCATTGTCTTGAAGATGTACATTAGTTTTCTGATTCTTGTAGTGAGCACTTCAAGATGTTCTTTGAAACTCAATTTATTGTCTATCGTTACTCCGAGGTATTTATAAGAATTCACCCTCTGAAGTTCAACACACAAACAATAAGAAGTAGAACAACCTGAAGAATGGACCGTTAAATGATATTGGGAATTATTTGAACTACTACCATTTTTAATGGTAAATGCTAAATATTTTGATTTGTCCGTGTTTAGGGTTAACAGGTTTTGGTTTAACCAATTTGAAATAGAATTAAGACCAGTTTGAGCGAATCTATATACTTCTTGCCATGAATTAGCACTGAAAAGTAGTGCAGTATCATCTGCAAATGCTAAAATTCTCCCACTCTTGATTTTGAGCTGGCAAAGTTCATTAATATAAATAAGGAATAAAGTGGGTCCTAGTATACTTCCTTGGGGAACACCGTATGTAACTGGGTGCTCATCACTAATAGTTTTGCCTAATTTGACACTTTGAGTGCGATTTGTCAGATAATCTCTGAGGAGATCCAGCTGTCTGCCCCGAATTCCCAAACGATTCATTTTACTGAGAAGTAATGGGATCGAGACCGTATCAAAGGCTTTAGTAAGGTCCAGGAAAACTGCCAGGGATTTGTTTCTGTTGTCTAAATTTTCAACTAAATAATTGGTGAGATCGTGAACAGCATGATCGGTAAGATAGGCCATGTCGGAATCCGTATTGATTCATAGAGAGAAGTTTATTGGATTCAAGGTAATTTATAAGTCTATTGTTAATTAAGCGTTCTAAAATTTTGGATAAGGAAGGCAAGACTGAAATTGGCCTATAATTGGTAATGAGTGTTTTATCTCCACTCTTGAATATCGGATGAATAATAGATCTTTTGAAGGCGTTAGGGAATATACCCGTTGACAGAGAGAGATTACAAATATGGGTTAGAGGAGGGATCAAAATGTTTTTATGTTCAATTATTAGTCGAGAGGGAATATTATCCCAACCGACTGCACAAGAGGGTTTTAAGGAAAGAAGCAATGATGCAATTTCTTTTTCGTTAGTTGGCAACATGTACATAGACTTTGGAGGTGATAGGGAACAAGCGTTGGATGTTTGAGAATTAGGATTTATTTTTTCAGCCAATATCTTGCCTATGTTTGAAAAGAAACTATTAATATTGTTAATAGTTTGGGTTGGAGTTAATAATTCAGTAGATGAGTGTTTCGGTTTATTTCTATTTGTTACTGTATTAATAACATTCCAAAGCTTCTTATTATTTGATGAAGCTTTTTCGATTTCATTCCTGTCGTAATCTGTTTTTACCTTTTTAAGTATTTTGTTGCAAAAGTTCCGGTATCTTTTGTAAGTTATTTTAGCTATGTCGTCTATTGGATTTTTTTTACATTTTTTGTGCAAATTATCTCTGTTGATCATGCAGCGCAGTAAACCAGGTGTTATCCAAGGTTTTACAATTGCTTTTCGGTTAGATATGCGTTTGGTTTGAGTATTTGAATTTAAGGCAAATTGTAATAGACAGATAAACTTTGTAGTGGCAGCGTTTACGTCCTCCTCTTTGTAAATAGGTGAAAAATCTAAATTTTGCAAATGTGATTGCAAACCAGCGTAATCTAATTTAGTATAACTGAATATTGAGGAAATGAAAGTGGTTTGTAAGGACAGAAAAAAGTGGAGGCGCATCTGCGGAGGTACCGGCCACCCCTAGTGGAACGGCGGCAGGATACAGTAACAGTAACAGCAGTAACAGTAATCAACATATTTGTTAGATTTGGTGTTATGGTCATTCATGGAAAGCATGACTGTGTAATGGTCTGTTAAAGTAGAGTTTGCAACCAAAACCAAAGATGTAAGCTTGGTTTTTAACATAACGTGGTCTAGGCAGGTTTTGGTGTGAGTTGGTAAGGAATGGGCTGGCAGTATACCGTGAAATGCTAGAAGATCTAAGTAGTTGGAAGTGTATTGGTTAGAGATAGGGTTGATTAGGTCTATGTTCAGGTCTCCGCACAAGACTACATTCTGAAAATGATTATGGGCTTCTAGCAATGTATCTAAAGATGCAAGGAAGTCTGTCAATTCTGGTCGAGAAGGTGGACGATAGATCGCGAATAGAACAGTGTTTTTACTAATTTTTATAGAGAGGCGAAATAGGGAGTGAATGGAATATCCAGAGTCATAATAAAAGGAGAACTTGTATGAAAAAGGTTATGACTCAGGATGAAATGAAAGAAGTATGTAAGGACAGGAAGAAGTGGCGGCTAATCTGCAATGCTGATTTGTAAAGTTGGTGTACTAGTTTGCTACATTTTTTGCATAAGAAATTTTTGACTTTTTTTGTATAGATTTATTTGTAAGATTTTGTTGTTTTTTTTTATACTTAAATGTTATTTATTACTCGTATTCCTTCACTTATAGGTTGGTATGAGGCTGACCACCCATACTGTAAAAAATGGTTCACTTTGCCAATGCCACCCCTGTTTCAGAGAATGTCGGCAAGAGTTGCAGGGCTTATGTTCATTTGAGGTTTGGATTTTATTTGTAAGTACACAATCAGCATTTGTAAGCGCGAACTACACGTGTTTGTTTGTGGGCATACATCTGAGAGCTTTGAATGAATATATCCTTGCAACTTAGATTATAGATTATAGATAGGATGAGACTTTTTTTTTATTTTTATTTATATATTTATTTATTTTTGGTTTCGGGTATAGGTGCTTTTTATTTTTCTTTATTATTTATTTAGTATGATTTGTAAGTTGAAATACACAATTCTAGAATATGGTAATAGGCGCTATGAAATGTAAATGAATATCTTATATATGGACAAAATAACTTAATTTAATGCTGTTGTATTCTTGTTAAGTGTGGATACTTTGTAAATAGGAAAGGTAGTTGTTATATTTTTTCTGCATTGTTGAAATTACTACAATGGCGACAGAGTTACAATAGTCCTTAACAACCAGTAACAAAACATATGCCTCTTCCCTAGTAACCCTGCCGTGTGACATCACAATCTTGTCTGTGTCAATTAATGTGCTGAGTCCATTGACTTGACAGCACCATTTGGATAAGTAAAGTAAAATAAAATTTGGTTTTAAAATAATTTAAAAAATGCCACTTGTCTTATTATCTAATGGCGTGTTTAGACAAAGGCAGCAAAAATAAATTCTCAATAGAGGGATATATCTATAATCCCTATAATCTAAGTTGCAAGGATATATTAACATTCAAAGCTCATATCAGATGCATGCCCACAAACAAACATATGTAATTATCTAGATTTTCAGCAGTCACTTCGTGAAAGTTCATTTGAATGAAAACATATGTAAGTTTGCACTTACAAATGCTGATCTTTCCTGGAACAGGGGTGACATTGGCAAAGTGAACCATTATTTTTAGTATGGGTGGTCAGCCTTATACCAACCTATAAGTCAAGGAATTAGATAAAAGGAAACATAGTATAAATAAGCAATAATGAACAAAATATACTAGACTTAAGAATTGAGGTTTAATGTAAGAAAGTGTTGAACTCAGCTTTCAATGGCTTCACCGAACATATCCGGGCCCATTGGCAATAGAGGAGGGTGTCAGACGAGGCAGGACTAGTGAGCGGCCGCTCTATAGTTCTAGTGCGCGTGACGTATCGGCTCGCATCAAGCCCTCATCAGCTAGTCTGCGATGACTAGGACGCGGAGAACCACCAGTCCCGCCCTCCACCTCCCTCTCTCTACCTATCCATATCCTGTAGGATCCCTCCAGTGATGCTCTCGAGGCTCTCTCCATATATGAGCTCAGCACCGCTCTTGGGAGGCCTAGATTCTTGAAGAGGCTGTAGAGCGATTTTGCCGGTAGCCCTCTCACTCCGACTTCCACGGCGAAGAGTTCAGTCTTAAATCCATTTCTCACCATACGGTCAACCAAGTTGCAATACTTGTTAACTTTGAAGTTGTGGTCCTTTGGTATGTTGGTTTCCCATGGGACTGTAAGAAAAAAAGTATAGTTGTAAGATGCGTAATTCTTTTACACTTTCTTGCTGTGGAATGAGTGCGGAGTAAACCTCAAATTATTTTTGCAAGTTTGATTGTAGAAACCATTGACTTCCATACAATATTAATTAATCTTCAGCTTGTTGTGACATGTTTTATTGATTTTCTGTATGGTTTTGTATTGCAGAAGGTGATCGAGGCTGCTGGGAGAATGGCCTGTCATACGAATGCCGCTCCCTGCTCTTCAAGGCACTGCACAACCTCATTGAAAGGTAAATAGATTAGTCAGCTCTTACTCTCTGATGGTGCTATAGCCTTTACCTCTTAAATTCTATCTCTTCGACTCCTCGTGAATGTCCTCGGCAACCCGTAGAATGACTCACATTCATCCCTTTGCAATCAACATTAAAACTATGAGAACTTGGTTATTTCACCACTCATTCCTTTGCCAAACTGCCCGTTTATGGATCAAGTTCCTAGCATCTGTGCTCCCACCCTAACTTAACCTTTTTCTATTCAAAACCAATATAATAATAATATTAGGATGATTTATTTTGGTGAGCGCTGTTTTTGTGTGTATCACACCTCAAGAGCCCTCTGCGAGCTTGGTCGTCCCTGTAGAAAGCGCCAATTCTCAAGCAAGACCCAGTTGTTGTAAGGTTGGATGGACCTTTCAGTGACCGGTCTTTGGTAAAGGTTTATGAATTTTTCAACCCAGCGCCCAATATAAATTGCCACTTACTTTCAGTGTCTCAAAGCAAAGGCAACAGAACACACAACATGGCACAACACAGCTAGCACCCCTGCTATAAATGATCAGGGCATCACCAGCCAGATCACCAACATCCACACCTCTGCGGCACTCCAACAAATGTCATAGACCTATATTTCCTGATATCTGGGGAATTCTGTATAGGATTACATAAAAAAAGTCAAGATGTAGACATTTATCAAATGATTGTTGTTGTTTTTCCAGATGTCTGCTATCCCGGGATTTTGTCCGCCTGGGCAAGTGGTTTGTGCAGCCCTACGACGGAGACCAGGACGACATTGCCAACAGGTACACACTCTCTCCGCATCCCTCCACGATAACGGAGCAGTTGTTGCTTGCAGACCCAGCTCTGGTCTTCCAGCATATTCTTGCTCCCAGAACAAACCCCAATGGAGATCTCTGTGTGCGGCTTCTTGAGAATAAAGCTGTACTTCGTTCCCCTCCATACAATTTTATTTTCGTAGCCTCGTCACCGTTTTGATTTGCTTCATATTGGTAATTCAATGTCAAATTTTACTTACCACATCTGAAATTTTGCACATACGCTCTTGTCACCCACAAACCAAAGAACTGCCATTGTTTAACGCTCACCAGGCAGACCCTCTATGAGGTGGAATGACAGCTGGTCTTCAGTATGACTGGGGGAAACTTCTAAGACAACAGTACTCTAAGTTTAAAGCATATACATAAACTGCTCTCATTCCCGCTATTAGAAAAATGTATGGAAACTAAAGCACCCACTAGGAGTGCTGTAGTATCTTTTATACATGTTTCTATTTATCTTGTCAAAAGGATCTCATTTCAACATTTTAAACTCGTGATACTGATCAATAGATTTAATATGAAAGGAAGAATAAGAAGTAAGATGAGAGAAGTAAACGGGCGGGCCATTTGAGATGGGGCATTCTGCCCTGATTGTCTATGCATTATCGGACAAACTGTGTGAGAGCTTTCACACATCTCCATACACTACTGACTTCCAACCCGGTGTTGGATAGAAGAAAACTTAAGATAAACCTGGCAGAATGCGTCTAGTGTGTAATGGCTGTATCAATGTTTTTAATATTCTTCCTTTAAATTGTTCTTGTTGGTTGCAGCTGCTGGCACCTGTCGTTCTCGTTTGACTTCTTTGTGCACGGGGAGAGCATGGTGTGCGCCAGTGTGGACGTGCGGCAGCATCCCCCTGTGCGACGCCTCACCCGCTCCCAGACACAGAACATCCAGCATGCCAAAGGTAATGCGTAATCCACAATGTATACAGTTCAGTTTGACTTCTTTGTGCACGGGGAAAGCATGGTGTTCACCAGTGTGGACATGCGGCAGCATCCCCCTGTGCGGCGCCTCACCCGCTCCCAAACACACAACACCCAGCATGCCCAAGGTAATGCGCAATCCACAATGTATACAGTTCAGTTTGACTTTTTTGACGTGCGGCAGCATCCCCCGTGTAGCGCCTAACCTACTCACAGACTTATAACACCCAGCATAGCAAAGGTAACGCACAAATGCCAATTTTTCGGGGACCATGCTTTCCGGATTGCAGGACCAATGGAGGGGAACAGACTGCCACCTGGAGCGGTAAATTCAGAATCCGTTGGCATTTTGAAGTGAGCATTAAAAGATTACCTTTAAAAAAATATATTTATTCAGCTTTCACAGAATTGGGACAAAACACATTTTTTTTGTGTGTTGCAGTGATCCTATCCCCGTTTGGCCTGGCCGGCTCCCTGTTGTCTCCCGCGGGGGTTGCAGCAGCTGGCTCGGAGCGTCTTCTGGAGGCTTGGCGGCAGTTCTATCCGCTGGGTGCTACAGCGGAGGGTGGCGCCGTGGAGGTGGCGGTGGGCGGCGTGCGCATGCGCTACCCCGCTCCCTACGTGCTGCTCACGGACATGGACTCAGTCGCCAAGCAACCGCCGACGACGCATCCGGCTGACGAGCCACCCACCGCCGCTGCCATCGCTCACCGCACCCTCACCGACCTCGGCATCATGGCGCAGGTAAAGTAACTGTGAGGGATTGTGGAGATGGGAATGCCGTCAGCAAAAATAACGGAGAGATCATTTCTTCCCATCCCAATTTATTTGTGTGGGCTGGGTGACGCAAACCCATTAAGTGCCTATAATCCATAGATAAGCCTAAATGTATGAAGTTCAATCACTCTCTTGGAGTGTTATTGTTTATTCCATACTTTTTGATCTACGCAATTGAGTTGAGATTTATGCAATGTTGTATACTCAGGGTACTTAGCTTTGTCTCTAAGGCAGCGGTTTCCAAACTTTATGCTACCATGCCTCCCTAAAAAGTTTTTTTTTTTTTCGCGCCTCCCTTTGTATGTTTTTTTTTTGCACGCCCCTCAGTTTGGAAACCGCTGCACCAAGGAATCAGCAAGGAGAGTAGACTTCAGAATCCCAAGTATAAAACATTGCATAAATCTCTACTTGATTGCGTAAATCAAAAATATATGGAATATAAATATACAATGGCACTACTAGAGTCATTTAGTTTTCATACATTTGAAATGTGCAATCGCGGTGAGTTTACGCAATGTTTTTATACTAATAGGGGCAGATCTTTTATTCAGATGATGAGCGTATCAGCGAGCTTCAAGGTCTTGTGGATTGAAGTTGTCCAGAAGCATCTTTTTCTCGCTACATGAATGTGTCGGGGGGACCCCGCGCCCCACTGGGAAACTCTGCGAGCTTGGAGTCTGGCTCGCAGGTGACATGGTGAAGGGTACATGCTACAACTTAAGAACAGTCATTATTAGCTCGACACTCTTGGGTGTGGGCTTTGGCTGAATCCTGGATTTTGTTCATTGCCTTTGTTCACAATGTCTGCCTTGGCTGCACCCGCATTGGCACTGTCTATACATTGTAATTTTTGCCTTCCTTTTCTTCTTCGACCTTGTGGGGCTGAGAGTGTTAAGCGTTTAATTGTGCACGCTATGTTAAGGCTTAGTCAAACAGAAAGAGTTTTTAGCCCGCAGCGCTAAAGCGCCGTTTACAGTGTGTACTTTGTATTTGAATGACTTTTACTCTATTCAGTTATTGTTATTGTGGAAACATTTCTATAAACACCGTTTCTTGTTTACAAGCACCGGTGTTTTCAAACACATTCAATCAATATTTTTGTGCGCTGCGTCATGCAAATTTTTGTAAACATTATTTGACATTAAAAAAAAAACCAGCATCAAAGATTTCTTTGAACAAAATATAATGCCATGTCTGGACGCAGGGACAAAGCGTCTCGTACTGGTAGTGCGTTTGCTCTGTTTGACGGGTGTAGACATGTTTAGTATAACACAGTGTGACACAGGACCTGGACGATTTAGTGCTTTGACACAAACTAAAAACACTTCCTGTTTGAAGAAGCCTTTATTCTTGCATATTGACAATTTGTTTGTTGGTTGTGTTGCAGGAGAACGAGGCGGGGGACGGAGGCCTGGACGTGAAGCCTCGCGACTGGGACTTTGTGGACCCCATCAGGAGAGCCAACTGCTCCTGCTCCAAGTCAGTAAAATACATAGTACCCTCTTGGTATTCCTTATTCAATTACAGCTAAGCAACAGGTTCGGGAAGAAAGATAAATGAATTATACGCAATGAAACAAGGCTCGGATCTAGGATTTTTTTGGAGTATGTTAAAATGTCATTTTTTCTACTCCCATTTGGTAATTTACTAATTACAAAACGGCTAACGCAATCACAATGCCATACATTTCTACACCCGTTGCATAATGTTACATTATGCAACCGGTAACCGTGTTAAAATGAACATGTGCGCATGCGCATTGTCAGAATTGGAACCATTTTTTAATTTCAAATGTCAACCTTGTATGGGGGTATGAAGACCTGTCAATCCAAGATGGCCGCAAGCGATCAGCTGATTAGGCTTCATACAATATTAGTGATATTCGGTAGGTAGGAATTACCGTGGTGATGAGACTTTCAGCCCTGTT